>CM042394.1:20964944-21552686 GCA_023634145.1 Thymallus thymallus | reverse complement strand
TTGTACTAATGGTACTACATACTATTTAGAACGTACTGTTAGTAACAACTAATGCAGGAATTAACAACTATCAACATACTGAGAAGGCTTCATCCAATCACATTGTTCCCTGTGATTCGTTGTGTCCCCTATTCTGATAATCAGCTGTTGCCGAAAAGACAATTCTCCTCCTCAATAATGTGAAGTGAATTTTACTAGATGAAAAGCTGAAATTATTATGACATCCTGGTGGCAGGTAGCCTAGTCAGAGCGTTGGGACAGTAACCAAAAGGTTGCCGGATCAAATCCCGAGCCGACAAGGTGAAAACCTGTCTGTGTCCTTGAGCAAGGCATTTAACCCTAATTTGCTCCAGGGGGCCGTACTAATATGGCTGACCCTCTAGGTAGGCCGTCATTGTAAATTAGATTTTTTTTCTTAACTGACTTGCCTAGTTAAATAAAGGTTAAATACATTTATTTTTTATTAAAGCATACCACATTTTAGAGATTTCACAGACTACTATTTAGAACGCAAGTATGGGTATTCCGACATGACCAGACCCTGACATCTCCCTCCCCTACCCATCCCCTCCTCCCTCCCCTACCCATCCCCTCCTCTTCTCCCTCCCTCCCTCCCATCCCCTCCTCTTCTCCCTCCCCTCCCCTACCCATCCCCTCCTCTTCTCCCTCCCTCCCCTCCTCTTCTCCCTCCCTCCCCTCCTCTTCTCCCTCCCTCCCCTCCCCTACCCATTCCCTCCCTCCCCTCCTCTTCTCCCTCCCTCCCTCCCCCTACCCATCCCCTCCTCTTCTCCCTCCCTCCCTCCCTCCCTCCCTCCCTCCCTACCCATCCCCTCCTCTTCTCCCTCCCTCCCCTACCCATCCCCTCCTCTCCCTCCCTCCCTCCCTCCCTCCCTCCCTCCCTCCCTCCCTCCCTCCCTCCCTCCCTCCCCTCCCCAGGCGTGCAGTGAGTTCACCAACCATGTGATGAACCTGCTGAGAGAGCAGAGTCGTACGCGGCCCATCTCTCCCAAGGAGATAGAACGCATGGTGGGGATCATCCACCGCAAGTTCAGTTCCATCCAGATGCAGCTGAAACAGAGCACCTGTGAAGCCGTCATGATCCTGCGCTCCAGATTCCTCGACGCCAGGTGAGAGAGAGAGAGAGACGGAGTGTGGATGTGTGTCTATCTTGGTCTCTGTGTGTGTCTCTGTCTGCATGTGCCTAGTATCACCTCTCTCTCTCTATCTCTCTCCCCCCCCACCCCCCTGGTCAGACGGAAGAGACGTAACTTCAACAAGCAGGCTACTGAGGTGCTGAATGAGTACTTCTACTCTCACCTGTCTAACCCCTACCCCAGTGAGGAGGCCAAGGAGGAACTGGCCAAGAAGTGTGCCATCACCGTCTCTCAGGTCAGGGGTCACACAGGGGTCAAACTAGGGTCACAAGTGTCACGGGCGGGATCTGAACCCTGGTCTCCCATGGGAAAAACCATGGGACCAAGAGGAAATTCCCCCTTGGTGACAATGATTTTGAAGTCTCAGGCATTGCTACCTCATCACGAGAATGTGAGCCCGGCTCATGTCTGCTACATAAGGGTCAAACTGGGATCACACAGGGGTGACAGGGGTCACTGTCTGAGGTCAGGGTAGTGTAGGGAGGTATAGGAGGTATTACTACTGTTGTCGCTGTTAATATTATTATTACTGTTATTATTGTTTACTTTGACAATATAAGTTGCAAACTTTCAATAAATGTCAAGAAAGTAAATGAAGTTCCAGGGTATATTTCAGACTACTTTTGACCATAGCCACGCTAGGCGTACTGTATGAAAGTTTCCCCATTGGGTGAGAAGAACAGAATGTGATACATTTCTCATTTAAAAAAGTTCCTGTCCAGAAACATACCCTAGCACCTGTATGCACTTGTTAGACTAGTTACCACTTGTTTGACTAGTTACCACTTGTTTGACTAGTTACCACTTGTTTGACTAGTTACCACTTGTTTGACTAGTTACCACTTGTTTGACTAGTTAACACTCGTTAGACTAGTTACCACTAGTTAGACTAGTTACCACTAGTTAGACTAGTTATCACTTGTTATACTAGTTACCGCTTGTTAGACTTGTTATCATTTTCATTTTTCCTCATACTGAGTTCTCTCCCGCCCCTCCTTCCCTCTCTCTCACGCCCCTCCTCTCCCGCCCCTCCCTCCCTTCCTCTCTCTCTCGCCCACCCCTCTCTCTCGCCCACCCCTCTCTCTCTGTCTCTCTCTCAGGTGTCTAACTGGTTTGGTAACAAGAGGATCAGGTATAAGAAGAACATAGGGAAGTTCCAGGAGGAAGCTAACCTGTACGCTGTGAAGACCGCGGTAGACGCAGCCAGCGTCTCCTCACAGGCCAGCCAGGCCAACTCCCCCGCCACGCCTAACTCAGGTACACACACACGTACGCGCCAGTATCACTCACACTCGGACATCACACACGTTTGGACATTTCAGACACTCACACACAGTCGTAGACCACGTGGGGTCATGCGCTCGCATACACACACACACACACACACACACCAGCACACACACCAGCATACACACACACACACACACACACACACACACACACACACACACACACACACACACCAGCACCACCAAGACCAACCACATCTTCACAATACTACTTCTCCCATAGTCTCCCTTCTAACAAAGTCAAAGCCCGCCTCTTAATTCCCGCCCACCAATCACCCGCTCCCTGCCACAAAAGCCTCTCTCCTGATTGGCTGGTTATGACATTCCGCAGGCTCGCCAGGGTCGTACAGTCAGCACAACACAGGCCACGCCCACCCCAGTTTACACCCGACCAATGGGGAGGGGTTATTTCTCAGCCCTCCTCTGCAGCCTCAGGTAGGCCTGCAGTAAGAGCCCCCACCCATCCCCCTCCACAAATAGTTCCTGTTATAGCTGCTAGTTCCTCTCTCTTGCCTCCCTCAATCCCCCCAAACTGCCACCTGTGTTCCCGGTGGTGTCATTGATACCCCTTAGTATCACCTAACAACCACCCAGCCCCTATAGAGCCCCTCTTACCCCTGTTCACTTGTAACTTTTACCCCCCTATTGTAACTTTGTTCCTCTCATGGAACCCTCTGACCTCAGCCTCCTCAGCCTCCTCAGCCTCCCCAGACTCCTCAGCCTCCCCAGACTCCTCAGCCTCCTCAGACTCCCCAGGCTGTGTACACAGGCAGCCCAACCCGATTAGTGGGAAAAGATTAGAATTAGACTGCATGTGTAAATTCGGCCTTAATGCTGTATGTGAAACAGACCTTGTCCCACCTCGTGCCCCTCCTGTGATACCCCAGCCCTCTGCCTCTCTGGGGTGACAGCCTACAGCAGGGCTCTCCAACCCTGTTCCTGGAGAGAAACCCTCCTGTAGGTTTTCACTCCAACCCCTGTTCCTGGAGAGCTACCCTCCTGTAGGTTATAACTCCAACCCTGTTCCTGGAGAGAAACCCTCCTGTAGGTTTTAACTCCAACCCCTGTTCCTGGAGAGCTCCCCTCCTGTAGGTTTTAACTCCAACCCCTGTTCCTGGAGAGCTACCCTCCTGTAGGTTTTAACTCCAACCCTGTTCCTGGAGAGCTACCCTCCTGTAGGTTTTAACTCCAACCCTGTTCCTGGAGAGCTACCCTCCTGTAGGTTTTAACTCCAACCCCTGTTCCTGGAGAGCTACCCTCCTGTAGGTTTTCACTCCAACCCTGTTCTTGGAGAGCTACCCTCCTGTAGGTTTTCACTCCAACCCTGTTCCTGGAGAGCTACCCTTCTGTAGGTTTTCACTCCAACCCCAGTTGTAACCAACCTGATTCAGCTTTTCAAGCAGCTAATTATTAGAATCAGGTGTCCTAGATGAGGGTTGGAGTGAAACCCTACAGGACAGTAGCTTTCTAGGAACATGGGTTGGACTTAACCTACAGGAGGGTAGTTATGTATGTGTGTGCAGTGTTAGTGTGTGTGTGTGTGTGTGTGTGTGTGCGGTGTTAGTGTGTGTAACAATGTGTGTTAGTGTATTAGTGTTAGTGTGCTTGTAACAGTGTGCAACAGTGTCTGTGTTAGTGTGTACGCACAGTGTGTGTATAAATGTAGTATTAGTGTGTACCAGAGTGTATACATGTAGTATTAGTGTGTACCAGTGTGTATAAATGTAGTATTAGTGTGTGTATAGATGTAGTATTAATGTGTGTACCAGTGTGTATAAATGTAGTATTAGTGTGTGTGTACCAGTGTGTGTATAAATGTAGTATTAGTGTGTATAAATGTATTATTTGTGTGTGTACCAGTGTGTATAAATTTAGTATTAGTGTGTATAAATGTAGTATTAGTGTGTGTGTACCAGTGTGTAAAAGCACCCCCTGCTGGTCTGTTCCTCCAGGTGGATACCCAGCACCATGCTACACTCCTGACGGGATGTTATGAGGAGCTGCCTGGAGGAACTCTGTTTTCCCCCCACTGTCTCCATGTGAGTATCTATGGTACCACTCTGTTTTCCCCCCACTGTCTCCATGTGAGTATCTATGGTACCACTCTGTCCTCCCCATTGTCTCCATGTGAGTATCTATGGTACCACTCTGTCCTCCCCATTGTCTCCATGTGAGTATCTATGGTACCACTCTGTTTCCCACCACTGTCTCCATGTGGGTATCTATGGTACCACTCTGTTTCCCACCACTGTCTCCATGTGAGTATCTATGGTACCACTCTGTCCTCCCCACTGTCTCCATGTGAGTATCTATGGTACCACTCTGTTTCCCACCACTGTCTCCATGTGAGTATCTATGGTACCACTCTGTCCTCCCCACTGTCTCCATGTGAGTATCTATGGTACCACTCTTGTTTCCCACCACTGTCTCCATGTGAGTATCTATGGTACCACTCTGTTTCCCACCACTGTCTCCATGTGAGTATCTATGGTACCACTCTGTTTCCCACCACTGTCTCCATGTGAGTATCTATGGTACCACTCTGTCCTCCCCACTGTCTCCATGTGAGTATCTATGGTACCACTCTGTTTCCCACCACTGTCTCCATGTGAGTATCTATGGTACCACTCTGTCCTCCCCACTGTCTCCATGTGAGTATCTATGGTACCACTCTGTCCTCCCCACTGTCTCCATGTGAGTATCTATGGTACCACTCTGTTTCCCACCACTGTCTCCATGTGAGTATCTATGGTACCACTCTGTTTCCCACCACTGTCTCCATGTGAGTATCTATGGTACCACTCTGTTTCCCACCACTGTCTCCATGTGAGTATCTATGGCACCACTCTGTCCTCCCCACTGTTTCCATGTGAGTATCTATGGTACCACTCTGTCCTCCCCACTGTCTCCATGTGAGTATCTATGGTACCACTCTGTCCTCCCCACTGTCTCCATGTGAGTATCTATGGTACCACTCTGTCCTCCCCACTGTTTCCATGTGAGTATCTATGGTACCACTCTGTTTCCCACCACTGTCTCCATGTGAGTATCTATGGTACCACTCTGTTTCCCACCACTGTCTCCATGTGGGTATCTATGGTACCACTCTGTTTCCCACCACTGTCTCCATGTGAGTATCTATGGTACCACTCTGTTTCCCACCACTGTCTCCATGTCAGTTTTTTAAACAGATCTTGTAGGTGGGAGACCAACTCATGTGAATACCTTCAATTGATGTCTGTCTGTCTTCTAAAATAAATGTTCCCGTTGTAATCTCTCTCCCTCTTTTCATTTCCTGTCTTTCTCTCCCTCTTTCTCTCTCTCCAGGTTGATAGTGGATGGCAGGACAGCACCGACCCCCCCTCTCTCACCCCCCCTCACGGGGCACCGGGCAGCGTGCACTCGGACACCTCAAACTGAGACACACACTCACCCCAAACGCCCCCCCCCCCCAAGCACCCCTCTACCCTTCAAATTCCCCTTCCTCCAGCCTCGCACAGCCTCCCCTCTACCCACCCAACCCCTCACCTGTGTCTCAAACTAACTCGTTCCAAATATGTCTCCCCCCCACACACACAGGTTCAGTCGTACCTCAAGCTAAGACAACTCCCTCTCCCCTCTCCCCCTCCCTTACCTGTACCTGAGCATCACTCTTCCCCTCCCTCCCTCCCTCTCGCTCCCCCCCTTCACTCCCTCCTGCTCTCTCTCTCTTCCTCCCCTCGTTGTCTGACATCATTCTTTTTTTCTTTTATTTTTATAACCACTTATTTTTCTCTTGTTAAAAAAAAAAAAGATTATTTAGTCACATGTAGTTTTTTTTCTAATACTGTTTCACAAAGATTCACCATCCGCGTGTGTTGGAGCCTGACGTGGACGCATCATGTTACTCAAAAATAATAATAATACAAAAAAATGCATATTAAGAAAAATCCAGAAAAAAAAGTGACTTGTCTTCCATGCATGTAGTCCTTTTTAGGTGTTTAGACTATTTTCCTTTTACTTTTTAGACTTTTTAAAAAAAAAAACTTGCTACAGAGAAAAATGTACACAACGAAAAGTTCTAAATGGCAGAAAATAACCAAAAATGAATAAATACATTGTATGTCAATTATTAAGCTCCGTCTCCTGTCTCATTTCTATTATGGATGGTTGGACAATCAATACACATTAAATTGACTATAGGGTGCATTCGGAAAGTATTCAGACCCCCTTGACCTTTTCCACATTTTGTTACGTTACAGCCTTATTCTACAATGGATTAAATAAATACAAGTCCTCATCAATCTACACACAAAACCCCATAATAAAGCAAAATCAGGTTTTTGGAAATGTTTGCAAATGTATTTAAAACAGAAATATCTTATTTACATAAATATTCAGACCCTTTGCTATGAGACTTGAAATTGAGCTCAGGTGCATCCTGTTTCCATTGATCATCCTTGAGATGTTTCTACAACTTGATTGGAGTCCACCTGTGGGGAATTCAATTGATTGGTCATGATTTGGAAAGGCACACACCTGTCTTATATAAGGTCCCACAGTTGACAGTGCATGTCAGAGAAAAAAAACAAGTCATGAGGTTGAAGGAATTGTCTGTAGAGCTGAGACAGGATTGTGTTGAGGCACAGATATGGGGAAGGGTACCAAAACATGTCTGCAGCATCGAAGGTCCCCAAGAACACAGTGGCCTCCATCATTCTGAAATGGAAGAAGTTAAGAACCACAAAACTCTTCCTAGAGCTGGCCGCCCGGCCAAACCAAGCAATCTGGGGAAAAGGTCCTTGGTCAGGGAGGTGCTGATTGTTGCTGACAGGTGTATAAAATACAGCACACTGCGATGCAATCTCCATAGACAAAACATTGGCAGTAGAATGGCCGTACTGAAGAGCTCAGTGACTTTCAATGTGGCCTCAACCCCATCGAACACCTTTGGGATTAATTGGAACGCTGACTACGAGCCAGGCCTAATCGCCCAACATCTGTACCGACCTCACTAATGCTCTTGTGGCTGAATGGAAGAATGTCCCCACAGCAATGTTCCAACATCTAGTGGAAAGCCTTCCCAGAAGAGTGGAGGCTGTTATAGCAGCAAAGGGGGGACCAACTCCATATTAATGCCCATGATTGTGGAATGAGATGTTGGACGAGCAGGTGTCCATACTTTTGGTCATGTAGTGTACATAGGAAAATGTAGATTAATTCATTACTACCAATATATTAACACACACTATCCTATGCTGTATGTCACAGTAGAAAACCACTCAAATATCAGTTGTTGATCTTGTAATCTGCAGACATAAATTAATGGGTATCATCGACCATAGATCAACAGTAGAATGAATGATACATCAGATCAACAGTAGAATGAATGATACATCAGATCAACAGTAGAATGAATGATACATCAGATCAACAGTAGAATGATTGATACATCAGATCAACAGTAGAATGAATGATACTTCAGATCAACAGTAGAATGAATGATACATCGGATCAACAGTAGAATGAATGATACATCGGATCAACAGTAGAATGAATGATACATCAGATCAACAGTAGAATGAATGATACATCAGATCAACAGTAGAATGAATGATACATCGGATCAACAGTAGAATGAATGATACATCAGATCAACAGTAGAATGAATGATACATCGGATCAACAGTAGAATGAATGATACATCGGATCAACAGTAGAATGAATGATACATCGGATCAACAGTAGAATGAATGATACATCGGATCAACAGTAGAATGATTGATACATCAGATCAACAGTAGAATGAATGATACATCAGATCAACAGTAGAATGAATGATACATCAGATCAACAGTAGAATGAATGATACATCAGATCAACAGTAGAATGATTGATACATCAGATCAACAGTAGAATGAATGATACATCAGATCAACAGTAGAATGAATGATACATCAGATCAACAGTAGAATGAATGATACATCAGATCAACAGTAGAATGAATGATACATCAGATCAACAGTAGAATGAATGATACATCAGATCAACAGTAGAATGATTGATACATCAGATCAACAGTAGAATGATTGATACATCAGATCAACAGTAGAATGAATGATACATCAGATCAACAGTAGAATGAATGATACATCAGATCAACAGTAGAATGAATGATACATCAGATCAACAGAAGAATGAATGATACATCAGATCAATGTTTTGTAAGAAAATAATGACATTTATAAAAAAGCATAGAATCCCATTATATAAACTTCTGCACATCGTACAGATGTAAACATGTTTGTGTCACAACATTAAAACAGTCCCTGATCTGTTAGTCAGCTGCCAGTGCACCAGAGTAGCACAGTCAAGTTGTTTGATAGATGATATTCTCACAGTGATGTCACCATGCCTGAGACCTGACCAAGATGTTTAAACATTCACAATGCTGCTGATAATGATTCAATGTACAGATATATACAAATATTCCTCCATCATATTGGGAGACTATAAAGAACATCAGAGTGCCTGATCTTGTGGTCTGCAGCCAGTGTACCAGAGTAACACAGGTAGGTTGTCTGTAGGCAGTATCCTCACAGTGATGCCACCTTGCCTGAGACCTGGGGCTTGTATAGTAAACTTCAGACTGATGGTAGTGCTGGTGAGAATGGTGTCCAATCCCGTTACACCAACCACCTCTGGTCAGGATGGCTCCTCCTCAAAGTACTGCTCTCTGTCTCTGATAAATGTTTTGATATCTTCTGAGGTTATATCTATGGCAACCTCTCAGTCTGTCAGTCTCTCAGATAATGTATTAGTATAGGGATATTACATCTCCTGATGTTGTTGTATCCATGGTCACCTGTCTCAGACTGTCTGCTCTTCCAGGTCTTCGACCAGGCAGGGATATACTTCCTTCAGGACCTGGTAGAAGTGTTCCTGGTCGCGAGCCCCCTTCCATACAACCATGTCCAGCAGGGCTTGGTTCTGTAGGGTCTTGGGGATTTATTAACCACATCCTCCTTCTCCTCGTCAATCAGAACCCTACAATTCTGGAGACACAAGAATATGGGCTGCAAGAGACCCAGGCGAGTCTCTAGATCCATCTTGTGTCTTTGGATGAAGGGGCTGGCAGGAGGGATGAAGGCTCTACCAGGGGGGGTAGAGGGGCTGGCAGGAGGGATGAAGGCTCTACCAGGGGGGGTAGAGGGGCTGGCAGGAGAAACAACAAACTGAGAGGGGAAAATTATGTATTAAAATCCTATCTAGGATGTAAGATACTATCTAGGGTGATAAGATACTGTCTAGGATGATAAGATACTATCTAGGGTGATAAGATACAGTCTAGGGTGATAAGATACAGTCTAGGATGATAAGATACTATCTAGGGTGATAAGATACAGTCTAGGGTGATACGATACTGTCTAGGGTGATGCGATACTGTCTAGGGTGATGCGATACTGTCTAGGGTGATGCGATACTGTCTAGGGCAGGGGTCTTCAGCCCGGGACCCCTTGGCCGATAGAACAGGGACTCTCAGTTATGAACTATTATTGGTTTTTATTATTGGCCATATAATAAAATAATTGTAATCTCTTTTTTAATCCATTTATATACTAAATTATTATGTTTATGTTTGATGAAACCTTTTTGTTTCGTGCGTGCTGTCTGTGGACAGCTGTCTGTGGACAGCTCTATCAGCTGATCTTACTCAGAGGCTGTCAGGTTTGAACTGTCATATTTGTCTTTGAATGGAAACTGTATCTATATATTGTCCCTTCTCCAGGACTCAGCCTCAGAAAAGTACTTTCTAAATTGACTTTCGAATGCCTCCAATAATTCCAATAATTGCATGTTTCACGTCAGGCGAAAGCACTGCAGAATCAGCCAACTCCTCCACTGATGGAAGCATAGAAAAGTTACCTTCCCTGATTCGCTCTCTCCATCTCGTTGTTTTCTTCAGAAAGCTTTCCATCTTGTCATACAGCTGAATGGCATGTGTATTACGGCCCTGTATGGAACTGTTCAGTTTGTTAAACTCTGAGAAAATATCCACAAGATATGCCAGTTTAGTGAGCCAGACATTGTCAATGAAATGTGCAGCCAGCTCCACACGGTAATAAAGCCCTTTTGTGGTGAAAAACTCATTCTGATTGGCTTGGCCTTGTGGGTGGGCCTTTGCCCTTCCAAGCCCACCCCTGGCTGCGTCCCTGCCCAATCGTGAAATTCATAGATTAGGGCCAGATAGATAGATAGATAGATAGATAGATAGATAGATAGATAGATAGATAGATAGATAGATAGATAGAAATTTCCCCTCAGGGATCAATAAAGTATCTATCTATGTCAAGCAGCTACAACAAAACATAGGGCAGGTGCAAAATGCCAGAACGAAAATACACAAAAGACAGATACACGATACATGATACATAGAGCGGCAGTATGAAAAAGCATAGAAATACAAGAAGTCTGGAGTGAGAAAAAAAAGACATAACATAGTATGAGTGGATGGCTGAATATGTACACTATACATTGGTGGATGGTTAACTATACTATACAGGTCAATGGCAGAGAAATTCTTCAATAGCTAAAAATGCATATGATATGAGTGAGGGTAATAATAGTTTACTTAATAGACAGACAGACTGGTTAAATGAACAGGTAAGTGAATACTTGCCTGTGATAACTGTACACAGGATATAGAATTTGAATTTGTGTGACAGGAAGTATAATTTAATTCAATGTAATACAAAGAATCACACTTCCAGATTCCAAATAATATATCACTTTTCTATTGAAACGGTGTTCATACACTCTATTAACCTTAGTGCTTAAAATTGTTTGTAACTGAGAGGTTTATAATGGTGATGAATCTCTAGTTTGTTATCGAGAGGTTTATAATGGTGATGAATGTCTAGTTTGTTATCGAGAGGTTTATAATGGTGATGAATGTCTAGTTTGTTATTGAGAGGTTTATAATGGTGATGAAACTCTAGTTTGTTATTGAGAGGTTTATAATGGTGATGAATCTCTAGTTTGTTATTGAGAAGTTTATAATGGTGATGAATGTCTAGTTTGTTATCGAGAGGTTTATAATGGTGATGAATGTCTAGTTTGTTATTGAGAGGTTTATAATGGTGATGAATGTCTAGTTTGTTATCGAGAGGTTTATAATGGTGATGAATGTCTAGTTTGTTATTGAGAGGTTTATAATGGTGATGAATGTCTAGTTTGTTATTGAGAGGTTTATAATGGTGATGAATGTCTAGTTTGTTATCGAGAGGTTTATAATGGTGATGAATCTCTAGTTTGTTATCGAGAGGTTTATAATGGTGATGAATCTCTAGTTTGTTATTGAGAGGTTTATAATGGTGATGAATCTCTAGTTTGTAACTGAGAGGTTTATAATGTTGGTGAATCTCAGTGGAAGGCCAACAGTAACTGTAGAGGTGACATCTGTTGGTGAGGCTGTGGATGAAAAGAGAAGATGTTTAACTATCTGATAAAAGGTACGTTCATTATAACCAACCATATTCATATGAGATAATCACATGATAGTTCAATAACAATAATGCTATCAGAGACCTACAACATGTAATATACTCCGAGTTCATTTGAACTAATTTTCTCCAGGGGCTGACCCTGTAGGTAGGCTGTCATTGTTTTGATTAGTAGTGTCACATGACCTGGGTTTTCACATGACCGTCCAGCACCATCCTCAGGCAATTGTTTTAATTTCTGGAAAAATATTAAAATAAAAAAGGTTAAAATCCAGGTCATGTAACATGATTAACCAAAACACAGCGGGTCCTATAATTTACCCACGAAATAACAGCATACTCAGTTTTCCTTCAAAATGTTTCTTACCATCGATGGGTGCATTTTTGGACACCAGGAATCCAGGCGCAGCCAGTCGACTGGAACATAATGAATCCTGGTAGTACAGTTTTAGTTTTCAGAAGCCCAGTCCATCCCATGGCTCATCCTGCTTAGTTCTCTGGTAGTGCGTCGCCCTCTTGTGGACAAACTGACACCAACACAAAATAGAAGTGAATGTCTAGACTCCTAGAGCAGTGGGTGTTTCCTAATCCTAGTCCAGTCCTCCTTGGGAACCAAAGGAGTGTACATTTTAGTTTATGCCCTGGCACATTAACCAACCTGATTCAAGTAATCAAAGGCTTAATGATGAGTTTATTAGTTGAATCAGCTGTGTAGTGACAGGGCAAAACCAGAAATGTGCACCTTCTTGGGGCCCCAGGACAAGGATTAAGAAACACTGGTCTAGAGACCATGGTCTGACATTCTAGCAATAAAGTCGATAAAACATCTCTGATATGATCTTGTTCATTATGTTTTCAGTTGAATCACAGATTGTATTTCTAATGAAACAATATTCTGACTCCTTTAGTGGCTTTGTAGGATGTATTTAATGTTATGAGTTTAAATGAATCAACACAGTAAAAAGTGACTAACTCTAACCTACAATCCAGTATAATCACAATGGGACCTATCAGAATATATCCTAGAATCCAGTATACTGTAATCACAATGGGACCTATCAGAATATATCCTAGAATCCAGTATACTGTAAACACAATGGGACCTATCAGAATTTATCCTAGAATCCAGTATACTGTAATCACAATGGGACCTATCAGAATATATCCTAGAATCCAGTATACTGTCATCACAATGGGACCTATCAGAATATATCCTAGAATCCAGTATACTGTAATCACAATGGGACCTATCAGAATTTATCCTAGAATCCAGTATACTGTAATCACAATGGGACCTATCAGAATATATCCTAGAATCCAGTATACTGTCATCACAATGGGACCTATCAGAATATATCCTAGAATCCAGTATACTGTAACCACAATGGGACCTATCAGAATATATCCTAGAATCCAGTATACTGTCATCACAATGGGACCTATCAGAATATATCCTAGAATCCAGTATACTGTAATCACAATGGGACCTATCAGAATATATCCTAGAATCCAGTATACTGTCATCACAATGGGACCTATCAGAATATATCCTAGAATCCAGTATACTGTAATCACAATGGGACCTATCAGAATATATCCTAGAATCCAGTATACTGTCATCACAATGGGACCTATCAGAATATATCCTAGAATCCAGTATACTGTAATCACAATGGGACCTATCAGAATATATCCTAGAATCCAGTATACTGTCATCACAATGGGACCTATCAGAATATATCCTAGAATCCAGTATACTGTAATCACAATGGGACCTATCAGAATATATCCTAGAATCCAGTATACTGTAATCACAATGGGACCTATCAGAATATATCCTAGAATCCAGTATACTGTAATCACAATGGGACCTATCAGAATATATCCTAGAATCCAGTATACTGTAATCACAATGGGACCTATCAGAATATATCCTAGAATCCAGTATACTGTAATCACAATGGGACCTATCAGAATATATCCTAGAATCCAGTATACTGTAACCACAATGGGACCTATCAGAATATATCCTAGAATCCAGTATACTGTAATCACAATGGGACCTATCAGAATATATCCTAGAATCCAGTATACTGTAATCACATTGGGACCTATCAGAATATATCCTAGAATCCAGTATACTGTAATCACAATGGGACCTATCAGAATATATCCTAGAATCCAGTATACTGTAATCACAATGGGACCTATCAGAATATATCCTAGAATCCAGTATACTGTAATCACAATGGGACCTATCAGAATATATCCTAGAATCCAGTATACTGTAATCACAATGGGACCTATCAGAATATATCCTAGAATCCAGTATACTGTAATCACAATGGGACCTATCAGAATATATCCTAGAATCCAGTATACTGTAATCACAATGGGACCTATCAGAATATATCCTAGAATCCAGTATACTGTAATCACAATGGGACCTATCAGAATATATCCTAGAATCCAGTATACTGTAATCACAATGGGACCTATCAGAATATATCCTAGAATCCAGTATACTGTAATCACAATGGGACCTATCAGAATATATCCTAGAATCCAGTATACTGTAATCACAATGGGACCTATCATAGAATCCAGTATACTGTAATCACAACGGGACCTATCAGAATATATCCTAGAATCCAGTATACTGTAATCATAATGGGACCTATCATAGAATCCAGTATACTGTAATCACAATGGGACCTATCAGAATATATCCTAGAATCCAGTATACTGTAATCATAATGGGACCTATCATAGAATCCAGTATACTGTAATCACAATGGGACCTATCAGAATATATCCTAGAATCCAGTATACTGTAATCATAATGGGACCTATCAGAATATATCCTAGAATCCAGTATAGTCAAAATGTAACCCATCAGAGTATATCCTAGAATACAGTGGAATCATAATGTAACCTATCATAATATATCCTAGAATCATAATGTAACCTATCATAATATATCCTAGAATCCAGTGGAATCATAATGTAACCAATGAGTATATCCTAGAATCCATAGCATGGGCAACACTCAAAATGGCTGCCAGTCCACCTATTATGCCATCATTGACTTGAATGGAAACACCTTCTATTCATTCTTATTTCTATGGCTGAAAGGCCAGTCTCTTTGGCAATGGCAAGGAGTGACAAGGAGTGGTATGTTAGCTAAAGAGACTGGTACTCAGACTACAGACAAGGAGTGGTATGTTAGCTAAAGAGACTGGTACTCAGACTACAGACAAGGAGTGGTATGTTAGCTAAAGAGACTGGTACTCAGACTACAGACAAGGAGTGGTATGTTAGCTAAAGAGACTGGTACTCAGACTACAGACAAGGAGTGGTATGTTAGCTAAAGAGACTGGTACTCAGACTACAGACAAGGAGTGGTATGTTAGCTAAAGAGACTGGTACCCAGACTACAGACAAGGAGTGGTATGTTAGCTAAAGAGACTGGTACTCAGACTACAGACAAGGAGTGGTATGTTAGTTAAAGAGACTGGTACTCAGAGTACAGACAAGGAGTGGTATGTTAGCTAAAGAGACTGGTTCTCAGACTACAGACAAGGAGTGGTATGTTAGCTAAAGAGACTGGTACTCAGACTACAGACAAGGAGTGGTATGTTAGCTAAAGAGACTGGTTCTCATACTACAGACAAGGAGTGGTATGTTAGCTAAAGAGACTGGTACTCAGACTACAGACAAGGAGTGGTATGTTAGTTAAAGAGACTGGTACTCAGACAAGGAGTGGTATGTTAGTTAAAGAGACTGGTACTCAGACAAGGAGTGGTATGTTAGCTAAAGAGACTGGTACTCAGACTAAATACAAGGAGTGGTATGTTAGCTAAAGAGACTGGTACTCAGACTACAGACAAGGAGTGGTATGTTAGCTAAAGAGACTGGTACTCAGACTACAGACAAGGAGTGGTATGTTAGTTAAAGAGACTGGTACTCAGACTACAGACAAGGAGTGGTATGTTAGTTAAAGAGACTGGTACTCAGACTACAGACAAGGAGTGGTATGTTAGTTAAAGAGACTGGTACTCAGACTACAGACAAGGAGTGGTATGTTAGTTAAAGAGACTGGTACTCAGACTAAATACAAGGAGTGGTATGTTAGCTAAAGAGACTGGTACTCAGACTACAGACAAGGAGTGGTATGTTAGCTAAAGAGACTGGTACTCAGACTACAGACAAGGAGTGGTATGTTAGTTAAAGAGACTGGTACTCCGACTACAGACAAGGAGTGGTATGTTAGCTAAAGAGACTGGTACTCAGACTACAGACAAGGAGTGGT
Organism: Thymallus thymallus; assembly: GCA_023634145.1. Classification (NCBI taxonomy): domain Eukaryota; kingdom Metazoa; phylum Chordata; class Actinopteri; order Salmoniformes; family Salmonidae; genus Thymallus; species Thymallus thymallus. The sequence continues at coordinate 21,536,449 of CM042394.1, read as the reverse complement.
ATGTTAGCTAAAGAGACTGGTACTCAGAGTACAGACAAGGAGTGGTATGTTAGCTAAAGAGACTGGTACTCAGACTACAGACAAGGAGTGGTATGTTAGCTAAAGAGACTGGTACTCAGACTACAGACAAGGAGTGGTATGTTAGCTAAAGAGACTGGTACTCAGACTACAGACAAGGAGTGGTATGTTAGCTAAAGAGACTGGTACCCAGACTACAGACAAGGAGTGGTATGTTAGCTAAAGAGACTGGTACTCAGACTACAGATAAAGGGCGTCATTGCAAAAGTCATAATATATCCCTGCCACCTGGAGTGTGTGTTTGAACAGATATAAAGCCAAGGTTGGCGATTTACTGACACCTGCACTTATGGAATGTTTGCTCACAAGTTTTTAATTAATTGGCTGAAACCCTCCTGATTACCTGGATGGAATCGTGATCTTTCTTAACTCGCAGGAAGTCCCACCCAGTTGACTACTTCAAAATGGTGAAAGTCCTCAAAGGCACTGCCCATGCTAAAACAGGCATTTGGGCGCTAGAGCCCTCCATCTATCTCTATGGGTCCTCCTCACCTCTGACACACACACACACACACACACACACACACACACACACACACACACACACAGCTATGTCTTACTATACTTGTGAGGACTTTTTGGGGACCAACAATTGATTCCCATTCAAAATCATTTTTCCCTAACCCTAACTGTAAACCGAACCCCTAAGCCTAAAATAACCTTTTTACAAGTGAGGACCAGCAAAAAGTCCTCACTTCTCAGAATTTTAGTTGGTTTACTATTCGTGAGGACTTCTGGTACTCACAAGTTTAGTAGAATGTGTACACACACATATAGAACATATAAGACTATTAAATCATCCGTATAAACAGCATTAAAATCTAACAATGTGTAGACCAGAGCAGCATAATACGAAGCTGAATCAATGAGTTAGCTAGCCAGCTTGTCGAAATATTCTGATATAACCTTTTCTTGTTTTACAAAGATAAGCTTGGAATTGTCATGGTTTAACTGACAACAAAAAACACATACAGTGGGGAGAACAAGTATTTGATACACTGCCGATTTTGCAGGTTTTCCCACTTACAAAGCATGTAGAAGTCTGTAATTTTTTATCATAGGTACTCTTCAACTGTGAGTGACAGAATCTAAAACAAAAATCCAGAAAATCCCATTGTATGATTTTTAAGAAATTAATTTGCATTTTATTGCATGACATAAGTATTTGATACATCAGAAAAGCAGAACTTAATATTTGGTACAGAAACCTTTGTTTGCAATTACAGAGATCATACGTTTCCTGTAGTTCTTGACCAGGTTTGCACACACTGCAGCAGGGATTTTGGCCCACTCCTCCATACAGATCCTTCAGGTTTTGGGGCTGTCGCTGGGCAACACGGACTTTCAGCTCCCTCCAAAGATTTTCTATTGGGTTCAGGTCTGGAGACTGGCTAGGACACTCCAGGACCTTGAGATGCTTCTTACGGAGCCACTCCTTAGTTGCCCTGGCTGTGTGTTTCCGGTCGTTGTCATGCTGGAAGACCCAGCCACGACCCATCTTCAATGCTTACTGAGGGAAGGAGGTTGTTGGCCAAGATCTCGCGATACATGGCCCCATCCATCCTCCCCTCAATACGGTGCAGTCGTCCTGTCCCCTTTGCAGAAAAGCATCCCCAAAGAATGATGTTTCCACCTCCATGCTTCACGGTTGGGATGGTGTTCTTGGGGTTGTACTCATCCTTCTTTTTCCTCCAAACACGGCGAGTGGAGTTTAGACCAAAAAGCTCTATTTTTGTCTCATCAGACCACATGACCTTCTCCCATTCCTCCTCTGGATCATCCAGATGGTCATTGGCAAACTTCAGACGGGCCTGGACATGCGCTGGCTTGAGCAGGGGGACCTTGCGTGCGCTGCAGGATTTTAATCCATGACGGCGTAGTGTGTTACTAACGGTTTTCTTTGAGACTGTGGTCCCAGCGCTCTTCAGGTCATTGACCAGGTCCTGCCGTGTAGTTCTGGGCTGATCCCTCACCTTCCTCATGATCATTGATGCCCCACGAAGTGAGATCTTGCATGGTGCCCCAGACCATGCAAGACTTGGTCTGGGGCACCAAACCTCTTCCATTTTCTAATAATTGCGCCAACAGTTGTTGCCTTCTCACCAAGCTGCTTGCCTATTGTCCTGTAGCCCATCCCAGCCTTGTGCAGGTCTACAATTTTATCCCTGATGTCCTTACACAGCTCTCTGGTCTTGTCCATTGTTGAGAGGTTGGAGTCTGTTTGATTGAGTGTGTGGACAGGTGTCCTTTATACAGGTAACGAGTTCAAACAGGTGCAGTTAATACAGGTAATGAGTGGAGAACATGAGGGCTTCTTAAAGAAAAACTAACAGGTCTGTGAGAGCCGGAATTCTTACTGGTTGGTAGGTGATCAAATACTTATGTCATGCAATAAAATGCAAATTAATTATTTAAAAATCATACAATGTGATTTTCTGGATTTGATAAAAATTACAGACCTCTACATGCTTTGTAAGTAGGAAAACCTGCAAAATCGGCAGTGTATCAAATACTTGTTCTCCCCACTGTATCTAATTTTGAATTTAATTTAATCAATAGATATTTCTGATTGCTTGTCAAAGTTAGCTGGATAACTGCTCTGAACACGTATTTAGTTTTAACACTCACAAGTAGATCCCTACTACAAAATACTCAAGTGAATTAAATTATTTTGTGTTGGTTCTGGGTTGCTGAGATTATTAATATAATAATAATAATAATAATAATAATAATAATAATAATAAATGCCATTTAGCAGATGCTTTTATCCAAAGTAACTTACAGTCATGCATACACACATTTACATATGGGTGGTCGCAGGAATTTAACCCACAATCCTAGTATTAATATCATTATTAGTAGTAGTAGTATTAAAATTAGTAGTAGTATTAGTCTGGTGTGTATTAGTCTGTATTAGTCTGGTGTGTGTTAGTCTGGTGTGTGTGTGTCTTCTGGTGCTTTCTGAGTCTCCAGATGTGCAGAAAGCATTTTCCACAGACCAGACACTGGAAGGGCCTCTCTCCTGTGTGAATGAGCTGATGCTCTTTTAAACTAGAAGATGTGGAGAGACTGGCCCCGCAGTCGGCACAGTGGTGAAGTTTCTCCCCGGTGTGAGTCCGATGGTGTGCCCTCATGTTACCCCTCTGTGAGAAACCCTTCCCGCACACAGGGCAGTGGAATGGTTTCTCTCCCGTGTGAATCCGCTGGTGGGATTTCAACTGCTGCGAGTCGATGAAGCTTTTCCCGCAATCGGTGCAGAGGTGAGGTCTCTCCCCAGTGTGGATGAGAAGGTGCCTCTTGAGAGTCTCTGACCGGGAATAGGTCTTCCCACAGTCGGGGCAGTGGTGCGGTTTCTCTCCAGTGTGTGCGCGTTGGTGCCGTCGAAGCTCGGACGGTTTGGGGAAGCAGATCCCGCAGTCAGCGCAGCGGTGGGGTCTCTCCAACTTCCCTTGGTGCGCCAGCTCGTGGACTTTCCGGTGACGGTCGTCGGCAAAGCTCTTCCCGCACTGGGAGCAGGGGAACGGTTTCTCTCCAGTGTGTCCTCGCTCGTGCCGAACCAGGCCGGATAACTTCTTGAAGGTCTTGCCACATTTAGGACACGGGTGGTCAATCCTCTTTCTCCTCTGGTGTACTGGCTGGTGCCTTAGATTAGATTAGAACACTTTATTGTCCATTACGTTTAGACAATATATTATCAATAAATGGAAAGTTAGATTAGATTAGAAAACGTTATTTAACGTTAAGTTTTTACAGAACAGAAATGTGTCTTTGGTGCTCTGGCTTACCTTCTGAGGCGTGATAGCTTCTCAAACGTCTTGCCACATTGTGGACACTGGTGAGTCAGCTTCTCGGTGCTCTTGTGTATTGCCCTATGTTTCTTCAAGTCTGAGAGGTTCCCGAAAGACTGGTCGCAGTCAGGGCATGGGTGCTTGCTCTTCCTCAAGTGTGACGGCTCATGCCTCTTCAGACGCGACAGCCTCTCAAAGGTTTTGCCACAGTCGGGGCACTGGTGTAGTTTCTTTACTGTGTTCTTGTTCTTCTTCGTTGGTGGTTTGAATTTTCCCACCTTCACTACCACAGTGGGACTTGGTGTATAGTCTGAGTCTGAACCTAGACAGACAATGGAATAGATTTAGATTTAACAATTTAGAGTAAACAAAAAACATGTGTCTGTGTGTCAAGAGAGAGAGAGAGAGAGAGAGAGAGAGAGAAAGAGAGACAGAGACAGAGACAGAGACAGAGAGACAGAGACAGAGAGAGACAGAGAGAGAGACAGAGAGAGAGACAGAGAGAGAGACACAATACACAGATAGTCAGTGGGCGGTCACTGAATATCGGGCATATGACACAATGTAAGTGACATATACTATTAAAGGCCCAATGCAGCCGTTTTTTGACTCAACATCAAATAATTTCTCAGTAACAATGAAGTACCTTACTGTAATAGTTTTCCATTAACGTTATCAAAAATAAACTAAAATAGCTTTTTAGCAACAACAAAAATATCTCAAGCGAGAATTTAGCTAGGACTGTCTGGGAGTGGTCTGAGTGAGGGTCCTAATTGGACGAGCATAATGGGAGGGACATGTCACCTGGAAACTCTTTGTTATTGGTCTATCAACTTAAACCGCCTGGTGATGTCACCAGGCAGGCCATAACTCCGCCCATGCAAAACCTGCTGATTAGAAGGTGTAGATTGTATTTTCAACCAGCAACTATCAGGAAATAACACTGATCATATTTCTATTACACTTTTACAGTGTTAGTTTCATCAGCTGTTGTACAAATATGACACAAAACAAAGGAAAACTGAATTTTGACCGCACTGGGCCTTTAACACAATGCTACTGACATTACTATGACACTACTACTAATGTTCTCCCCAAACCCCACACCAAACCTCGGTCAACCAGGTCATCCTCCTCTTCGTCTTCCTCCTCTTCATCTCCTCCCTCCTCTTTGACAATCACATTGAATGTTGGTTCTCTTGCTTCACGGAGGCCTGGAAGATCATCTGGAAGGTCATCTGGTTCCAGCTCAGACTTGTCAACAGCACCTAGGGGTAGAATATAATTAGGGTTGCAACATTTCTAATTGCAACATTTCTAAATCCCCTTAAAAACCAAAGAACAAATCCCAGTTGGAAGAATCTCAGAATCAGGAGTGAAGCAGGAAATCTGTGAATCCTCCAATCAAGATTTCTGGAAAATCAGGGAATTTTTTGAGAGTTATGGGAATTGTGCCTAACCGTTCTTATTTTGAACACTAGCTAGGTTGTTAGAATAGGGCAACTCCACGATAACGGAATTGCGCTGAGACTCAGATTTTTCACTTTGAAATGTATGCTGAACAAACGCCATTGATTTCAAAGTTTAACAAACCATACCACTCTATTTGAACAATTTACACTGAACATTTGACTAAAACACATTTACTAGAAGAACTGTGCAGATCCAAAGTTTGGTAACAGAATTTCAGTAAAATCTCCCTCAGTGACACCTTGACTTTCTTTCTTTTTAATCAGGTTATTGAACTACAGTAAGTGCAGTGGATTTACACTCGGTAACAGAATTACAGTAATGGAATATCATTATTGGTCGCTAACCTGTACTACACAGAAATGCATCATTATGGCTATGAATGTAATTTTCTTCATGCTAAATAGGAACACAAAGGGAGAAATATGGGTTTTATTCTACACACTGGCTATTATTTTAATGAGGTCCACACCCAAAAAAAGACCACGTTTGGTTGGTCCGGATCAAATCTGAACCAAGCCAATGCTAACTAGCGTTAGTGCAATGACAAAGTCTACAGGAACAGTTAGCATGCTAGCTGTTCATGTTCATCTGGGGAAGTAGATAAAGGGCTTCATTGCCATTATCTCAAACTATCCCTATTACAGTCATTGGAGCTAATTGCAGGGTTTTAGGCGGGCCGTCTAAGTGGTAGTTTTTGAGAAAGAAAAACAGTTTCAGTGTCAACTTAAACAACCAAAACCAGGTAGAAAGCATACATTATAACCAAAACAATGAACATGTGCCCTGAATGCCTGTTTGTTTAGCTTGTATTTGCTTGTTAGTTCTCAAAGATGGTATTATTTATACAAATAAAAATGTCAGCTCAATGTAAAACATAGAATTGCAGAAAATGTGCTTAAAAACAACAAAATGTTCTCTACGCCACTAAGATACCTTTCTAGCTAATAGACTATGTTAGAGTTTACACTTCCTCTTCCAATGAACTGTGGGGAGGTCAAAATAACTGTCTACCAAATCTAGTCATTTTAAAATGTTGATGGCAGTTTTGAAGCTAATTTCCTGCAATTCTGTGCATTTTGCCATGGCTAATGGCTAATGCATTGTTCCTCTGCTCAAACTTGCCATTATCATTCACCTGATGATAAGACAAGACTATTTATTTTTTGCTAACACATTATGGGGATCCCTGCACAGTAGAGTATAGTTACTTCTGTGAACTTTAATTATCCTCCCTCATGAGGGAGAACATTTTGAAAATATCTTAAAGATATGTGGGTTTTTGGTTAAGGAATTCCTGCTGCTTCTTTACTGATAAAGTTAGATCATAAAGTGACTGTTCCCCTCCCTCTTTGTCAAACACTTGGATTCCTTATTAAGGGGAAATCACCTTAACTCTCATTTTAATACACCAATGGTAACATGATATTCTCTTACCTCATTTAAATAAGTACCTTTGTAACCAACATCGGAGAAGGCGTGTTTTCAGAGGGGCGTGGTTTATATAGCTAGATCACAGGGGGCTGCTGAGGGGAGGACGGCTCAGAATAATAGCTGGAACAGAGCAAATGGAATGGCATCAAACACCAGGAAACCATGTGTTTGGTGTATTTGATTCCATTCCACTGATTCCTCTCCAGTCATTACCACGAGTCCGTTCTCCCCATTAAGGTGCCACCAACCTCCTGTGAGCTAGATAGCTACTCTACTGGTGCCATAATTTGACTGCAGGGTGTCAGTAAATATAATTAAAAGTTGACCCTATTGATCTATGGCTAGTTGCTAGCTAGGTCTTCAGCCATCATGGGACAAAAATATGTTTCCCCTTTCATCTGTGTCAACTAGTTACTACAAAAAGTAGAAAGAAATGTGACATATCCTAGTTTACCTTGACGACTGTAGTCCATTTGTGAGGTCTGGACAGGGTTGCACCAGCTCTGTGTAAACTCATCATCACTAGTGGGTTCGTCTTTAACACTGATGTGAGGATCCATATATGGTGCTTTATCTGTGGGTGTGATGGCACACACACACACACACACACACACACACACACACACACGTTTTTCTAATAAATGATAGCAGGATAATTTTGAAGGTACACGAGGCAGAGGATGTAATCACGTAACTATACTGAACAAAAATATAACCGCAACATGTAAAGTGTTGGTTATATCCCAGAAATGTTTAATACGCACTAAAAGCTTATTTCTCTCAAAGGTTGAGCCAAGTGTATTTACATCCCTGTCAGTGAGCATTCCTCCAAGATACTCCATCCACCTGACAGGTGTGGCATATCAAGAAGCTGATTAAACACCATGATCATTACACAGATGCACCTTGTGCTGGGGACAATAAAAGGCCACTCTAAAATTTGCTTCTTCACCTGCGGGGGTGCTGAGGTGTATTTCTGCCTGTAATAAAGCCCTTTTCTGGGGAAAACCTCATTCTGATTGGCTGGGTCTGGCTCCCCAGTAGGTGGGCCTCCCACCCATGGCTGCACCCTTGCCCAGTAATGTGAAATCCATAGATTAAGGCCTAATTCATTTATTTCAATTGACTGATTTCCTTGTATATACTGTAACTCAGTAAAATCTTTGAAATTGTTGCATGTTGCGTTTATATTTTTGTTCAGTTTATAAAGCTCCACTCCACATTTAATTGTAAATGCGTACTGCCCGCAAAATACATTTCTCAACTATAAACATGTTTATTGTTAGGACAAGGAGTTTCCTAACTTTCAAAAATGCCGGAATTGCCTCGCCATTGCTTTTCTGGTTGCCTGGCAAGTTCCGCCATACAATTATTTATCATGACTAGTCTCCCAATCCCTGAAAAAGATCCCCTCAGCATGATGCTGCCACCAACATGCTTCACCGTAGGGATGGTGCCAGGTTTCCTCCAAACATGACGCTTGGCATTCAGGCCAAAGAGTTTAATCTTGTTTCTCATGGTCTGAGGTGTCTTTTGGCAAACTCCAAGCGGGCTGTCATGTGTCTTTTACTGAGGAGTGGCTTCCGTCTGGCCACTCTAACATAAAGGCCTGATTGGTGGAGTGCTGCAGAGATGGTTGTCCTTCTGGAAGGTTCTCCCATTTCCACAGAGGAACTCTGGAGCTCTGTCAGAGTGACCATCGGGTTCTTGGTCACCTCCCTGACCAAGGCCCTTCTCCCCCAATTGCTCAGTTTGGCCAGCTGGCCACTCTAGGAAGAGTCTACAGACATGCCTTGGTTTTTGCTGTCAACTGTGGGACCTTATAAGGACAGGTGTGCACCTTTCTAAATCAATTGAATTCACCACAGGTGGACTCCAATCAAGTTGTAGAAACATCTCAAGGATGATCAAGGGAAACAGGATGCACCTGAGATCAATTTCGAGTCTCATTGCACATAAGGAATTTCTGTTTTTTTTTTTTTTTTTAATACATTTGCAAAAAGTTTTCACTTAGTCATAATGGGGTACTGTGTGTAGATTGATGGGGTAAAACAAGTTATTTAATCAATTTTAGAATAAGGCTGTAAAATAACACAATGTGGAAAAAGGGAAGGGTTCTGAATACTTTCCTCTGTTGCCCATTCCCTGTAGGTCACTCCTTCTGAAGAAAGGCACTAGTTTGACCTTGTACACAGTCGGTGGTATGGTACACTCTCTTGCTGTTAGTACATTTGTTTTTCCCATCTGACCATACAGGCCACAGGCGAGTACTGTACTGTATAGAGAGCCCAACACTTCAAAGAATGTCCCCGGCACCTCCTTTTCAACTCCTTCATGACACAGCTCCTCAGCTCTCAGCTGGGAGTATGCAGCCCACTGACACACAGATGACCAACTGTATGACCAACTGCACGGACAATTGGTAGACCAAATATAATTGTATTCAACATTCTGGCTTGTAGAGGTCGTGAGAGGAAACTTTCCTGATTCAAACGCTAATTTCTGACCTACATATAATTTTATGCAATTCAATTTCGGGTTTCCAGGCAATTGTCGCATCTATTTTCATGCGAACTTTCTAAATGTCTACAGAAATCACTGGACAAGTTAATAGAAACATAACTAGTGACATAAAGAAGGAGATACGTTACTCACAGCCTATAGAGGCATAACGTGTAACATTATTACAGAACTGATGTGTACAGACATACAAGACAACAGAAGGCTACTAGCTACAATTAACAATGATACACGGATATGTGGAGGCACAGGTGACACGATGATGATATCAATGTTTATTGTTGAGAACATGTTGTGCACTCACCAAAAAGGCCAGCTTCTGCCGTTAACAACACTGCATCAAACACAACAGCCACCCAGCTATGCTACCGATACTAGTAGCCTACTACTGTTCGCTTGCTCTCGCTCAGTGACTGTCCTTTTCATAGACTTCCAGATATTGAATTATCTCGCATTCTAGTAGTGGCAGTTATCCGTATATCCAATGTATCGAGTCACGTCTCGTATGCGTCTTTTATTAAAACTTGGAAAACCAGGAGTTTCTGGTCACCTACCTGATGGCAGCACAACCATTACGTCACTTCCGGCTTTAGTACGGAACGGACGTTTACAAACTTTACAGTCCTACCGGAGCTCAACGTTTTCTCCCCAAACGATTAATAACAAGGACTTTTCAACGTTAAATGTGAGTTTAGGAGTTGATTCATAATGTACGACTAAAGTTTGTGTTACTAACTAGCTAGCTGCACCAGTAGAGGAGACTATGAATATGACGAAGTCTCTCTTTCCCAGTAACTTACAATATATTGTCCCATTAGACAACTCTGCAAGCGTTATGATGTGAAAATACGTTCTCTACTCGAGGTCCGACTTGGGAAATCGTTTTGAACGGTCGTCCAAGTCGGAAACTAGGGCATGATTTGACCTGGCTTCCCCCCAGTTGTGTAGAAAGCGCCAGTACTTCCTCGATAGAAGCGACTAGAGTGGGTGTGTTAAAAGGATCGGCTCTCCGGTTCATTGAGACGTGTTTGTTCCACTTCCGTTTCTTGCCACGCCCACTACCGTACATTGAGCTAATATACAGCGAGAGTTTGGACTTCTGTTTTGAAGACAGAGGATGAGTCCGAGTCGTATTTAACTGTTAGTTTTACACAAATAATTGCAAATGTTTAATTATAAAACGGACGATTGTTTGTTTATTTTTTTTTAAAGTACTGATTTTTTTTTTTTTTTTTTTTTATTTCACCTTTATTTAACCAGGTAGGTCAGTTGAGAACAAGTTCTCATTTGCAACTGCGACCTGGCCAAGACAAAGCAAAGCAGTGTGACAAATAACAACACAGAGTTACACATTAAACAAACAGTCAAAAACACAATATAAAAATCTATATACAGAGTGCAAAATGTAGTGCAAAAATGCAGTAAGGTTAAGAGGTAGAACAATAAATAGACTATAGTGGTGAAATAAATTACAGAATTATCATCATTAACACAGGAATGAAGGATGTGCAAATTATGATGTGCAAATAGAGGTACTGGTGTGCAAGATTAGTGAAAATAAACAAAAAATAAATATGGGGATGAGGTAGTAGTGTGGGCTATTTACAGAAGGGCTATATACAGGTGCAGTGATCGATAAGCAGCTTTGATAACTGATGCTTAAAGTTATTGAGGGAGATAGGAACCTCTAGCTTCAATGATTTTTGCAATTCGTTCCAGTCATTGGCAGCAGCGAACTGGAAGGAATGGCGGCCAAAGGAGGTGTTGGCTTTGGGGGTGACCAGTGAGATATACCTGCTGGAGCGCATGCTACGGGTGGGTGTTGCTATAGTGACCAGTGAGCTGAGATAGGGCGGGGATTTACCTAATAAAGACTTATAGATGACCTGGAGCCAGTGGGTTTGGCGACGAATATATAATGAAGGCCAGCCAACGAGAGCATACAGGTCGCAGTGGTGGGTAGTGTATGGGGCTTTGGTGACAAAACGGATGGCACTGTGATAGACTACATCCAATTTGCTAAGTAGAGTGTTGGAGGCTAGTTTGTAAATTACATCACCAAAATCAAGGATCGGTAGGATAGTCAGTTTTACAAGGGCATGTTTGGCAGCATGAGTGAAGGAGGCTTTGTTGCGGAATAGAAAGCCAATTCTGGATTTAATTTTGGATTGGAGATGGTTGATGTGAGTCTGGAAGTTGAGTTTATAGTCTAACCAGATGCCTAGGTATTTGTAGGTGTCCACGTATTCTAATTCGGACCCGTCGAGAGTAGTGATGATAGTCCGGTGGGCGGGTGCTGGCAGCGTACGATAGAAAAGCATGCACTTAGTTTTACTAGCGTTTAAGAGCAGTTGGAGGCCACGGAAGGAGTGTTGTATGGCATTGAAGCTTGATTGAAGGTTAGTAAACACAGTATCCAAAGAGGGGCCAGATGTATACATAATGGTGTCGTCTGCGTAGAGATGGATCAGAGAGTCACCAGCAGCGAGAGCGACATCGTTGATGTATATAGAGAAAAGGGTTGGCCCAAGAATTGAACCCAGAGGATCGGACAATAGTCCCTCCGATTTGACACACTGAACTCTGTCTGCAAAGTAGTTAGAGAACCAGGCAAGGCAGTCACTTGAGAAACCAAGGCTGTTGAGTCTGCCAATAAGAATGCGGTGATTGACAGAGTCGAAAGCCTTGGCCAGGTCGATGAAAACGGCTGCACAGTACTGTCTTTTATCGATGGCGGTTATGATATCGTTCAGTACCTTGAGCGTAGCTGAGGTGCACCCATGACCAGCTCGGAAACCAGATTGCATAACAGAGAAGGTACGGTGGGATTCGAAGTGGTCAGTTATCTGTTTGTTAACTTGGCTTTCGAAAACTTTAGAAAGGCAGGGCAGGATGGATATTGGTCTATAACAGTTTGGGTCTAGAGTGTCTCCTCCTTTGAAGAGGGGGATGACCGCGGCAGCTTTCCAATCTCTAGGGATCTCAGACGATACGAAAGAGAGGTTGAACAGGCTAGTGATAGGTGTTGCAACAATTTTGGCTGATAATTTCAAAAAGAGAGGATCCAGATTATCTAGCCCAGCAGATTTGTAGGGGTCCAGACTTAGCAGCTCTTTCAGAACATCAGCCTTCTGGATTTGGGTGAAGGAGAAGCGGGGGGGGCTTGGGCAAGTAGCTTCCGGGGGTGCAGAGCTGTTGGTCGGGGTAGCCAGGTGGAAAGCATGGCCAGCCGTAGCAAAATGCTTATTGAAATTTTCGATAATCAAGGATTTATCGGAGGTAACAGTGTTTCCAAGCCTCAGTGCAGTGGGCAACTGGGAGGAGGTGCTCTTATTCTCCATGGACTTTACAGTGTCCCAGAACTTTTTGGAGTTAGTACTACAGGAAGCAAATTTCTGTTTGAAAAAGCTGGCCTTTGCTTTTCTAACTGACTGTGTGTACTTGTTCCTGACTTCCCTGAATAGCTGCATATCGCGGGAGCTATTCGATGCTAATGCAGTGCGCCACAGGATGTTTTTGTGTTGGTCTAGTGCAGACAAGTCTGGGGTGAACCAAGGGCTATATCTATTCTTAGTTCTACGTTTTTTGAAAGGGGCATGCTTATTTAGGATGGTGAGGAAAGCACTTTTAAAGAACAACCAAGCGTCCTCTACTGACGGGATGAGGTCAATATCCTTCCAGGATACCTGGGCCAGATCGAATAGAAAGGCCTGCTCGCAAAAGTGTTTTAGGGAGCGTTTGACAGTGATAAGGGGTGGTCGTTTGACCGCTGACCCATTGCGAACACAGGCGATGAGGCAGTGATCGCTGAGATCCTGGTTGAAAACAGAGGAGGTGTATTTGGAGGGCAGGTTAGTCAGGATGATATCAATAATGGTACCCATGTTTACGGATTTTGGGTTGTACCTGGTGGGTTCCTTGATAATTTGTGTGAGATTGAGGGCATCTATCTTAGATTGAAGGACAGTCGGGGTGTTAAGCATATCCCAGTTTAAGTCACCTAACAATACAAACTCTGAAGATAGATGTGGGGCAATCAATTCACATATGGAGTCCAGGGCACAGCTGGGGGCTGAGGGGGGTCTGTAACAGGCGGCAACAGTGAGAGACTTATTTCTGGAAAGGTGGATTTTTAAGAGAAGAAGCTCAAACTGTTTGGGCACAGACCTGGACAGTATGACAGAACTCTGCAGGTTATCTCTGCAGTAGATTGCAACTCCGCCACCTTTGGCAGTTCTATCTTGACGGGAAATGTTGTAGTTGGGGATGGAAATTTCCGAATTATTGGTGGCCTTCCTAAGCCAGGATTCAGACACAGCTAGGACATCCGGGTTGGCGGAGTGTGCTAATGCAGTGAATAAATCAAACTTAGGGAGGAGGCTTCTAATGTTAACATGCATGAAACCAAGGCTTTTACGGCTACAGAAATCATGGGTGTACTGTTGTTTCATGCGTTATATACGTGTACTTACTATGACTGTCACCCTGAAACTAGGTAGCTACTTCCCACGCCATTGCCGGACAGTAGTGCTTGTCAAGCAGTAGCGAAGGGCCCTGTGTCCCGGTGTTGTTGCCATTCATGCACATACAGTCTACTCAATGGGGAGGGCATGTATGAAGGTGACATCTAGATCAATATTAACTGTCTAGACGGGCAGTGCTGATTAGCCACCACTACTCTCAAGTTGGCAGACATGTCGATACAACACCGGTGCACTAGGCTTATCGACTTGTTGTGCAGCCCAATCAGCCACGCAAAATGGCCTTGAATGGCAACAGATCGGCCCAATTAGATGATTCGCTTTCCATACGCCCACTCCTTTCAACACACCCACCTACCCACACTCCGGTCGCCGTATTGGGCTGCAGCTACCCATCCTTTTTAAATTCGGTGTCTTCTTTGGTGGGTTTTAGAGCGGACTACAACTTGAAAATATGTATTGCCCCCCCTACTGGATTCAGAAAAGAAAAAGGGAGGGAAATCCAAAATAGAACGTCCGAAAAACATACAAAACAAAAAAGTGAACCCCAGTCATTTAAATTCACTCAGAGTCCTACACATATCTGGGGACCTGAGAGGACGGAACTGCTCCAGCCAGTATTCCGTGCAGCTGTCAACGTCCCCTGTCTAGCATTGCCGTCAAAGGTCTGCAGAAAAATGTAGAAAACAACGATGTAATGTAGCTTGAACTACCATCCGCGGTGAAAGTAAGGCGGTACGGTGTCCCGTGGGGGTAAAACATGAGCCTATCACAATAATTATAACAAAATGTCAAGAAAACTGTAGGCTATTAGACCATTATTTATCATTACCGCATGACAAATGAGCGAATGGACTTGAAAGCCTATGCTCCAAAAGGTGTGGTTCGACGAAAACACTGACATTTTGCCAAGTAGCAGAAGTAATAAATAATAATAAATAAGTGGCCGACACGAGACTCGTGCAGACAGCAGTGGGTGCATAAATTCTTGTCATTACACTTTTTGGTGTTTTGTGTAACAGATATCTCTTTCACCATTGTTTGAAGGCTGTAAATATGTTGCTAGTGGATGAACGTGCGTCGAAAGCTTAATAAAGGAGACCTTTATTTGTTTTCTTATTTAACCTTTATTTAACGAGGCAAGTCAGTTATGAACAAATTCTTATTTACAATGACGGCCAAACATTTCCCTAACCCGGACGACGCTGGGCCAATTGTGTGCCACCCTATGGGACTCCCGATCACGGCCGGTTGGTATACAGCCTGGGATCGAACCAGGGTCGTAGTGACGCCTCTAGCACTCCTTTGAAGTTTGACAATCAGAGGAAACATAATGACTGGTTGTGTTTATGCCACAATAAAAAATAATACATTTTAAAAGTAAAATGACAAATCTTTATGACTAGGCCCACAGAGATCCTATTGAATTAATAGGGATTCTATATGTAATTATATGATTTGGCCCATTAATTATTTTGGTGCATGCGCAAGCTTGTGTACACAGTGTCAAATCAAACCAAAATTGTATTGGTCACATACACGTGGTTAGTAGATGTTATTGCGGGTGTAGCGAAATGCTTGTGTCATACCTGCTCCCCCTCCCTGGCGCTAGAGGGCGCCATGCTGCCCATTATTACTCACACATGTCACCATCGTTACGCACATCAGCGCTTCATTGGACTCACCTGGACTTCACTGTTTAATTACCTCCCCTATATCTGTCTGTTCCTCAGTTGTGCTCCCCGTGTCAACATTAAAGTCGTTACATTACCGTTTTCCAGATGCTGTCGGTGTTTTGTTCCTGTACGTTTTTCCATTAAACGTTCACTCACGGTACCTGCTTCTCGTCTCCCAGCGTCTGTCCACACACATAGGAGGTCCCATACAGGAAATAAATTAAATATACTTTCACCCCTGGCTACCAATAGCAAGCAAACACCTTTAGAAAAACACTATATACAGCGTGTACTAGCTAGCTGCCACATAGCTAAGTAGCAAACAACGTGAAAAAAATAACGATGTAATATACAGTTTATTAGGTAAACCCAGCTAGTATCGGGTCATCTAGTATTGTTCCCTTTGCTTCCTTACTTCCTAGTATCGCAACAACAGTACACCGCCATTGTACGGCACCATTACGGGTTGAAAAGCCCAGTAGGCCGGTCGTTTCTGAGATACTAGCTTTGGCGCGCCTGACACCGTCGATCACACTCAAAGTCACTTAGGTCACTCGTTTTTCCCATTTTAGCGTTCAATTGAACAGTAGCTTAATTTAACGGAATGTCTGCTTTATATAGCAAGCCACGGCCACGTGACTCTGTCTGTAGGAGCGAACCATTTTTGTGAACTGGACGGTGAGCGAGACACCACATAGCGAGGTAGCAAACTACTTTAAATTGTGCAGAGACTTTTGCTTGTTTTTCCAGTTTTGCCTTTTTCCTCCAGCACCTTCACAAATCAGCTCTGGGTGTGCAGTAGATTCAGCCTGTTAGCAAACGACTTTAGAAAACCACTCTGTAATGTAGCTTGTACTATCTAGCTATGTGGAATTCACTCTCTACTGCCTCTTTTGATCATACTAGCTACAGATCCAACTCATGGCCTACCACATCTGAAGAGGAGGAGAAGATGGAAGTTAAAGAAGAGGAGAGAGCAGTCACAGAGGAGGTGGAGGAGAGAGCAGTCACAGAGGAGGTGGAGGAGAGAGGAGTCACAGAGGAGGTGGAGGAGAGAGGAGTCAAAGAGGAGGTGGAGGAGAGAGGAGTCAAAGAGGAGGTGGAGGAGAGAGGAGTCAAAGAGGAGGTGGAGGAGAGAGGAGTCAAAGAGGAGGTGGAGGAGAGAGGAGTCACAGAGGATGTGGAGGAGAGAGGAGTCACAGAGGAGGTGGAGGAGAGAGGAGTCACAGAGGAGGTGGAGGAGAGAGGAGTCAAAGAGGAGGTGGAGGAGAGAGGAGTCACAGAGGAGGTGGAGGAGAGAGAAGTCACAGAGGAGGTGGAGGAGAGAGGAGTCAAAGAGGAGGTGGAGGAGAGAGGAGTCACAGAGGAGGTGGAGGAGAGAGGAGTCACAGAGGAGGTGGAGGAGAGAGGAGTCAAAGAGGAGGTGGAGGAGAGAGGAGTCACAGAGGAGGTGGAGGAGAGAGGAGTCAAAGAGGAGGTGGAGGAGAGAGGAGTGAGAGAAGAGCAGGAGGAAGAGATCAAAGAAGAGGGGGGGATATAAGCATTAAAGAGGAGGTGGAGGAGAGAGCAGTGAAAGAAGAAGAGGAGAACAGGGAAGTGTCTGCTCCAGATCTAGAGGAAGAGGAGGAAGAAGTAGATAGTATCACTGACCCAGGTAAGTTCAGGTGTGGAGTATGGAGAACACCATCCTTGGTGACCACAGGGGATTCTAAAACTATTGTAGTGCGTCTGCTTGCATCAAGTCAAGTCTTCAATGCTCTGTTCCTGATTCTAACCCCATATCTGTTCATATTCCCACAGGAGAGAGATCCAACCCAGGTTCAGACAGTGAGCTCAGTTCCACAGCATCAGGAAACCATGAACAACACAGACCGAGGAACTCAAGACAGAAACAACACCACTGTATGGACTGCTTCACTAGTTTCTATGAGCCGGAGGAGTTAAGAAGACACACTTGTAGACCCCGCCCCTGCTCAGATTGCAAAAGGAGTTGTATTTGTCCCAGTCACCTGAAATCACACCAAAAGACTCTCAATAGAAAGAAAACCTACCCGTGTGGTCAATGTGGAAAGAGTTTTCAGGCACCAAGCAAACTAAAGACACACCAGCTAACACACACAGGAGAGAAGCCTTACCACTGTTCTCAGTGTGGGAAGAGTTTCAGTCAGGAAGGAGATCTTAAGAAACATCTGAGAATACACAGTGGAGTGAAGCCTTACCACTGCTCCCAGTGTGGCAAGGCTTTCAGTCAATCATCAGATCTGAAGAAACACCATAGAACTCACACAGGAGAGAAGCCTTTCCACTGCTCTCAGTGTGGGAAGAGTTTCAGTCAGTCATCTAATCTGAAGACACACCAGCTAACTCACACAGGTAAGAAGACTTACCACTGCTCTCAATGTGGGGATAGTTTGACTAGTTTATATTTCCTGAAGAAACACCAGATAACACACACAGGAGAGAAGCTTTACCACTGCTCCCAATGTGGGAAGAGCTTCAGTGTGGAAGGAAGTCTAAAGCAACATCAGAGAATACACAGTGGAGTGAAGCCTTACCATTGCTCCCAGTGTGGGAAACGTTTCAGTCGGGTAGGAGACCTAAAGAAACATTGTAGAATACACCCCTGAGAGAAGCCTTACCACTGCTCTCAATGTGGGAAGCGGAAATCTTGAAGAGTCATCTGAGAATACACACAGGGGATAAGCCATACTGCTGTGATCAGTGTAGGAATCGTTTTAAATGGGAAAGAGGCCTGAAAGAACATCAGAAGGCAAAGGACAGTGCAGTGCCCAATACTGGTCTTACAAAGGCGTTACCAAGCTGGGCAACTACATATCTAACTAATATTGACTGCCTGGTTTATTCTGTTAAACCTTTTTTTAATATACTGTATATATAAGTTTAAAAAATGGTATTCAGACAGCTGGAAACAAAGGGTGAGACAGGAAGGAGAACAGTAGGAAGGACACAGGGATTGAACACCGGTCTCCGGTGGGGAGTAGAGTACTTGACTCGATACGAATGTTAACGCTAGACCACGGGCTCTGCTAATTATTCAGTGAAACCGGATGTTCATTTTCAGTATTCTCATATGGAAATGTACTAGAGAGTATTAATTATGCCATGAGGATCACATTTTAATTAGTGTATTTTCCTGTTGTTGTTTGTGAGTGGTCTAGATACAAATTTGACTTAAATCTTCTTGAAAATCTACTTTCTAAAAACATGTTTTCACTTTGTCATTATGGGGTATTGTGTGTAGATGGGATAAAAATAAATCGATTTAATCCATTTTCAATTCAGGCTGTAACACAAGAAAATGTGGAATAAGTCTAGGGGTATGAATACTTTCTGAAAGCACTGTATATATCTACCTAATATTGACCTACTGTTTCTGCTTTTATTTATATATATATATATATATATATATATATATATATATATATATATATATATATATATATATATATATATATATATATATATATATATATATATATACACACAGTGGGGAGAACAAGTATTTGATACACTGCTGATTTTGCAGGTTTTCCTACTTACAAAGCATGTAGAGGTCTGTCATTTTTATCATAGGTACACTTCAACTGTGAGAGACGGAATCTAAAACAAAAATCCAGAAAATCACATTGTATGATTTTAAATAATTAATTTGCATTAAACCGGATATATATATATATATTTTTTTTTTTTTTTTTTTTTTTGTTTTATTTACTTTTATTTTGTATTATTATTTTTATTATAATTATTATTATTTATTATTTATATATATATAGATATCTCCTTTGATGTCATTCTAATACCCACAATCCAGTCTAGTAGGTGGCGGTAATGCACCTTTGAGATGAGTTGCCAACTGCCAATAAAACCTGAAAGAAGAAGAAGAAGAATTATACATTAGTTTTGACAGATTCTGACAGTTAAATCTGTCCAGGAGAGATTACAGTAGGTGGGGAGTATAGTACATGTTACTGGCTGGGAGTGTCAACGCTAAACCACGCGCTCTGCACATTAATTTTAATATAAAAAAACTAATTTGTGACATATTTGATCTCAAACCTAGACTTTCAAACCTCGTAATATCTGCTAATCGGGCTCTGTAATAGTCACAGTGTTTCTGACTTTCTAATAGTACTAAGCATGTGTTTGTAGGATGTACAGTATATTTTTGAAACAGAAATTTACTTTATAAGGGTAGTATACAAGGTCAACAGGTTAAGAAGGAAGTTTATACCCCATAGAGCAGTGGAGGCTCCTCAGAGGAGGAAGGGGAGGAGCCGCCTCCTCAGTAAATGTAATAAAAATCTAAATAGTGAAACATTTTAGGTAAATATATTCACGTCACCAATTAAAACACACTGTTTTACAATGAAGGTCTACAGTAGCCTCAGCAGCACTCTGTAGGGTAGCACCATGGTGTAGCTGGAGGACAGCTAGCTTCTGTCCACCTCTGGGTGCATTGACTTCAATACAAAACCTCTGAGGCTCATGGTTCTCAAACCCTTCCATAGACTTACACAGTAATTATGACATTATGACAACTAAAAGTATAATGGCTTTATTCTCCGGTCCAGTTGGTGGCAGTAATACAACATTATATTGGATGCCAACCGCCGTTAAACACCACCAAAGAAGAAGAAGTTAACGCCAGCTAGAACAATAAGAGCTGCCAATTCAAAGTCAAGTGTCAAGGTAAGATCAAGATTTCTAAAATATTATGTAACGTTTCCATATGTAAACAGTAGTCTGATTATTTATAGAAGTCCTCCAGATCATGTGTAAACAAAAGCCATTTGAGCTAACGTTAGCTATCTTGTTTAGTGGCCATTAACACGGCTAGTCAAGTAACTATCTATCTATCTATCATACCAAGCAAGTGTGTTTATCTCCAAGACGAGGTTGTGAATGATAACGTTATTTGTTATTAAGACAGCAATGTCAACTATGTGATGTGTGACTTGTCCATATTTAAGATTGCATAAATCTATTGTCAACCCTTATCTAATAAGTTAGCATGGCTAGTTAGCTAGGCCGTTTGTTATCTAAAATTCGTCAGTAAGCTGAAACTAACCCAACTAGATCAACATTGCCAACGCCAGCTGTACAATCACCAAAGCGATGCCAGCTAGCAAAATGGATGAGTAGATTCCTAGTGGATTTAATATTTAGTTATATTCCTTTATTAGCTAAGCTGTTCAAGTCTTTTGTGAAACTCACCTTACACTTTTGAATCCATCTCTAGCCTTCTATGTCTGAACCCAAGGCCCTGGGTTCTTACTGTGGTGTTCCAGCACAGGTAAGCTCACAGTGGGGTCCAGAGATGGTCTTAGTGAAGCTGGAGGACTGTACTCAACCACTGGAACTCAGTGTGATAGTCAAAGAGGAAGAGGAGTGGAGAGAAGTGAAAGAAGAGGAGATAGAGACCAAAGAGGAAGCGGAGGAGAGAGCATTCAAAGAGGAGGCGGAGGAGAGAGCATTCAAAGAGGAGGCGAAGGAGAGAGGAGTCCCAGAAGTGGAGAACAGGGGAAAGGAGAAAGAAGTAGTTGGTAACACTGACCCAGGTAAGTTCAGTTGGTTTGGATGGAGAGAGGTTGCTGCATTGGCAGCCACAGGGGATTTCAGAACTATTATTTAGTCTTTCCACCAATCTGGTGTCTTTTTCTGAAGAGTAACTTGGTTATACCTAATTTTAAAGGGGCAGTGCAGTTAAAAATGTGATATTCCTGGTTTTAAAATAATTCCTAGAATTTCAGCCTGTTCAGGTGGGATGGAGTTTTGGCCTAACGGTTAGAGAGGTGAGCCAGAAACCAGTGGTAGCCTAACGGTTAGAGAGTTGAGCCAGAAACCAGTGGTAGCCTAACGGTTAGAGAGGTGAGCCAGAAACCAGTGGTAGCCTAACGGTTAGAGAGGTGAGCCAGAAACCAATGGTAGCCTAACGGTTAGAGAGGTGAGCCAGAAACCAGTGGTAGCCTAACGGTTAGAGAGTTTGAGCCAGAAACCAATGGTAGCCTAACGGTTAGAGAGTTGAGCCAGAAACCAGTGGTAGCCTAACGGTTAGAGAGTTGAGCCAGAAACCAATGGTAGCCTAACGGTTAGAGAGGTGAGCCAGAAACCAATGGTAGCCTAACGGTTAGAGAGGTGAGCCAGAAACCAATGGTAGCCTAACGGTTAGAGAGGTGAGCCAGAAACCAATGGTAGCCTAACGGTTAGAGAGTTGAGTCAGAAACCAAAGGATTGTCAGTTTGAATTCTGGGTCCTGCAGAGAAGTTGGTGCATTGGCTGCCCCAGGGGATTCCAAAACTCTGTCTGGAAAATCTGGCGCGAAGTGAGCTGTCAACTGGAAGGTTGCTGGGATCAAATCCTAGATGTCATCACCGGCTGTTGTGCCCTTGAGTAAGGCACTTAACCCTTCCACAATAACTGCTCCACAGGCGCCGTAGTGTGGAAGCCTTTTCCAACCTCTCCAACCTGTATGTGTGTCTTTCAGGGATAAAGTGGAAGGAAGCTTTTTCATTGGACCTTGTGTACAATTGGACAAATTCTTAAATCTAGAATCCTTAGTTGCTACATCCATTTTTGGACTTTGAAATGAATGATCTATACCCATTGATTCTTGAAGAGTATAACTTCTAAGTGGCTCATGAGCGTAGTTCAACAGTCGTTCTCCATCAGAACCCAACATAAGCTTGTTTTAACCAAACACTGTATATCCTCAAAACATTTTTTTTATTTTTTTATTTCACCTTTATTTAACCAGGTAGGTCAGTTGAGAACAAGTTCTCATTTGCAACTGCGACCTGGACAAGACAAAGCAAAGCAGTGCGACAAAAAACACAGAGTTACACATTAAACAAACAGTCAAAAACACAATAGAAAATCTATATACAGAGTGCAGGTTAAAACTATCACGTTATTGTCACGCATGGATCAGTCCTGTCTATTAATTAGTGGTTGCTTTTCTCAAAACCCATCCATCAGGTTTTTACCAAAACAGTAATGTGGTGTTTATTATTGGTTTAATTAAGGAATCTAGCTTTAAAGACCAAGTGCAGTCAAAATTCAGTTTTCCTGTGTTTTATATCATATTGTATGACAGCTGATGAAACAAACACTGTAAAAGTGTGATTTGTAATCAGTTATTCCCTGATAGTTGCTTGTTGAAATACATTTTATGCAGGACCTTCTAATCAGCAGGCTTGTGTGGGCGGTAGTTTAGGCTTTCCATGGTGATATCACCATGTGGTATATTTTTACTGGAAAAATCATTTTTTTCCCATTTTAATGGAAATCTACACTGAACAAAAATATAAACGCAACATGTTAAGTATTGATCCAAGGTTTCATGAGCTGAAATAGAAGATCCCAGAAATGTTCCATATGCACAAAAGCTTATTTCTCTCGTATTTGGGGCACAGATTTGTTTACATCTCTGTTAGTGAGTATTTCTCCTTTGCCAAGATAATCCATCCACCTGACAGGTGTGGCATATGAAGAAGTTGATTAAACAGCATCATCAATACACAGGTGCACCTTGTGCTGGGGACAATAAAAGGCCACTCTAAAATGTGCACTTTTGTGATGCAACACAATGCCACAGATGTCTCAAGTTTTGAGGGAGTGTGCAATTGGCATGCTGACTGCAGGAATGTTCACCAGAGCTGTTGCCAGATAATTTAATGGTCATGTCTCAAAGCTGCCTCAACATCATTTTAGATATGATATGTCAACTCAAGAATTTCTGCACAGACTGTCATAAATCATCTCAGGGAAGCTCATCTGTGTGCTCGTCATCCTCACCAGGGTATTGACCTGACCGCAGTTCAGTGTCGTAACCAACTTCAGTGGTTAAATGCTCACCTTCGAGTGTGCTCTTCACTGATGAATCCCGGTTTCAACTGTACCGGTCAGATGGCCGACAGCGTGTATGGTGTCCTGTGGGCGAGCGGTTTGCTGATGTCAACGTTGTGAACAAAGTGCCAATGATGGAGTTGGGGTTATGGTATGGGCAGGCATAAGCTATGGACAATGAACACAATTGCATTTTAATCGATGGCAATTTGAATGCACAGAGATACTGTGACGAGATCCTGAGGCCCATTGTCGTGCCATTTATCCACAGCCATCACCTCATGTTTCAGCATGATAATGCATGTCGCAAGGATCCGTACACAATTCCTGGAAGCTGAAAATGTCCCAGTTTTTCCATGGCCTGCATACTCACCAGACATGTCACCCATTGAACATTTTTGGTATGCTCTGGATCGACATGCACGACAGCGTGTTCCAGTTCCCACCGAAATCCAGCAACTTCGCACAGCCATTGAAGAGGAGTGGGACAACATTCCACAGGCCTGATCAACTCTATGCGAAGGAGATGTCGCGCTTCGTGAGGCAAATAGTGGTCACACCAGATACTGACTGGTTTTCTGATCCATGTTTTTAAATTGACTGATTTCCTTATGAGTATACTTTTTTAAATATTTGCATGTTGTGTTTATAATTTTTTTTCAGTGTTTTAAAGTAAGGTACCTAATTGTTACCCAATAAATGATTTGATATTGATATTAAAAATGGCTGCATTAGGCCTTTAAGTCTTTAAAAGGCCACTTCAATGCTGTTCCTGATTCCAACCCCATATCTGTCCATGTTCCCACAGGAGAGAGCTCCAACCCAGGTTCAGACAGTGAGCCCAGTTCCACAGCATCAGGAAACCATAAAGAACACAGACAGAGGAACTCAAGACAGAAACATCACCACTGCATGGACTGCTTCACAAGTTTCTATGAGCCAGAGGAGTTAAGAAGACACACTTGTAGACCCTGCTCAGATTGCAGAGGCAGCTTTATTTGTCCAACTCACCTCAAATCAAAACAGACTCAAAAAAAGATGACGACATACCCGTGTGGTCAATGTGGGACGAGATGTCAAACACCAAACAAACTCAAGGCGCACCAGAGAACTCACACAGGAGAGAAGCCATACCATTGCTCTATTTGTGGAAAGAGTTTCACCAGGTTATGTGATCTGAAGGCACACCAGATAACTCACACAGAAGAGAAGCCTTATCACTGCTCTCAATGTGGGGATAGTTTCACCAGTTTATATTTCCTAAAGAAACACCAGCTATTTCACACGGGAGAAAAGGCGTTCCACTGCTCCCAGTGTGGGAAGAGTTTCAGTCAGTCATCATCTCTGAAGACACATCAGATAACTCACACAGGAGAGAAGTCGTTCCACTGCCGTCAGTGTGGGAAGAGTTTTGGTCATTCATCATCTCTGAAGACACATCAGATAACTCACACAGGAGATAAGCCTCACCTCTGCTCTCATTGTGGGAAGAGTTTCAGCCTGGTAGGAAACCTAAAGAAACACCAGCTCACCCACACAGTGGAGAAGCCTTACCGCTGCTCTCATTGTGGGAAGTGTGTCAGTCGGTTACACCAACTAAAGACACACCACCTAACTCACACAGGAGAGAAGCCTTACCTCTGCTCTTATTGTGGGAAGAGTTTCTGTCAGTTATCCAACCTAAATGCACACGAGTTAATTCACACAGAAGAGAAGCCATACCAGTGCTCTCAGTGTGGGAAAGATTTTAGACATCCAAGATACTTAAAGTCACACCAGAGAACTCACACAGGAGAGAAGCCGTTCCACTGCTCCAAATGTGGAAAGAGTTTCAGTCAGATATCATCTCTGAAAAAACACCAGCTAACTCACACAGGAGAGAAGCCTTACCTCTGCTCTCGATGTGGGAAGAGTTTCAGTCAATCATCAACTTTGAAGAAACATCAGAGAACTCACACAGGAGAAAAGCTTTGTCATCAGATCTGAAGACACCAGCTTGCTCCCATAGGGGAGAAGCCTTTACTCTGCTATCAATGTGGAGATAGTTTATATTTCCCAAATCACTTGCAAATGAGTGTGGCAGCTGCTCCCTGTGTGGAAAGCTTTAGTCAGTCATCAAATTTGAAGACACACCATTTAACTCGCACAGTAGAGAAGCCGTAGCACTGCTCTGTGAGGATAAGGTTGTCACCTAGGAGAAACACCATCTAACTCTCACTGGAGAGAATCCTTACCATGTTCTGGATTTGTTTGAATATTGTTTATTGAAATAAAGCTGGTATGATGATAGCGGTTTATTGTGAACATATCACTATTTCAGGAATCACCAAAAAGGCAGTTTTACAGAAAGTGTATTTATTTAATTGGTGATTAGGGGGCATGGTTTGTCATTGTCAGTATTTCCAACAGCTGTCTGTTTGGGAATGCAATACTTCTATACCAGCAGACATCCAGACGATTTTCTATGAGCACAGCCTTATTTCTATTACAGTATAATGGATGACTCTCATTCATATTCCATTCACCCAGATCAATGTAACATTGATAGGTTTATGCTACTACATGATACTGGAATGTTCCCTGTACCCAACATGAGGTTGCTACAACCTGGCCAATGAATGAGAGTTTACAACAGGTTCACAGGTCAAGATAGTTTTGAGTAATCAAGGTGACAGACAGTGACACGTTCCATACTGCCTTGCATGTGCCGGCATCTAGCTGATGGGTGTAGTCATTAGTCCAACAGTTGAAAATTAGAGTTTATATTGGACAAAGGTATGTTTATCCCCATTTAGTTCAATTTTCTTCCATTTAAGATTTTTTTTTCAACAGAATGGGTGGAATGAACACACCCTTGATCACACGCAAAAAAGTTCACTTTCATAGCAGCCACATTAAAAACAGCATGATCACTTTTCTTGTTGTGTATACACTACCGTTCAAAAGTTTGGGGTCACTTAGAAATGTCCTTGTTTTTGAAAGAAAAGCCTATATACCACCCTATGTAAAGTTGGGATTTATAAGATACGCTGTAAGAGCGTTCGTTCACAACCCGATGCAATGCAAGAAGTGTAAAAAGTTTGGCCATGTGTCAAGTGTTTGCAGATGGAAGGAATATGTTGTTGAAGAGTCTGAATGTAAAATGTTGCATCTGTGGTGGGGATCATATTTCCGGATTCCCTCAGTGCCCTGTTAGGGTGAAAGGTCGTTGAAGGGGCAAGAGGTCACAGTTCTGAAGAATACATGGCGGTGGATGCTCCACAACCAGTTGCATGGACTACTGTTGCCATGGAAATGTCCCGCCATCACAGGATCCTGTTTAAGTTTCGTTAACATTTCGTTACTGATAGTTTGAATGGGATTTTTTTATTTATTTTACACCGCATTTTTTCCCTTTTTGGATCCTAATTATCCTCCTGTACAGTAGGTGGCGGAATGAACAAATAATTGTTGCGAACTTCATTATAACAAAGAAGAATAAAACATGAACCCCCACCGAAGAAGACGTTAATACGCCAGCTAGAACAACAAGAGCTGACAATTCAAAGTCAAGTGTCAAGGTAAGATCAAGATTTCTAAAATATTATGTAACGTTTCCATATGTAAACAGTAGTCTGATTATTTATAGAAGTCCTCCAGATCATGTGTAAACAAAAGCCATTTGAGCTAACGTTAGCTATCTTGTTTAGTGGCCATTAACACGGCTAGTCAAGTAACTATCTATCTATCTATCATACCAAGCAAGTGTGTTTATCTCCAAGACGAGGTTGTGAATGATAACGTTATTTGTTATTAAGACAGCAATGTCAACTATGTGATGTGTGAATTGTCCATCTTTAAGATTGCATAAATCTATTGGCAACCCTTATCTAATAAGTTAGCATGGCTAGTTAGCTAGGCCATTTGTTATCTACGGCTAGCTAACTTAATTTTAGTAGCTAATCGGTCATTTAGAGATTACAAATCAAATGTCATTTTGGTTAGCCATTTTTTCAAACTAACTTATTGTTGGTAATTTGTATGTCTTGCTAGATCGTTTCATCCTAGTGAGAAAGGTGACAGTAAAATTCGTCAGTAAGCTAAAACTAACCCAACTAGATCAACATTGCCAACGCCATCTAGCAAAATGTATGAGTAGATTCCTAGTGGATTGAATATTTAGTTATATTCCTTTATTAACTAAGCTGTTCCAGTATTTTGTGAAACTCACCTTACACTTTTGAATCCATCTCTAGCCTTCTATGTCTGAACCCAAGTCCCTGGGTTCTTACTGTGGTGTTCCAGCACAGATAAGCTCACAGTGGGGTCCAGAGATGGTCTTAGTGAAGCTGGAGGACTGTACTCAACCACTGGAACTCAGTGTGATAGTCAAAGAGGAAGAGGAGTGGAGAGAAGTGAAAGAAGAGGAGATAGAGACCAAAGAGGAAGCGGAGGAGAGAGCATTCAAAGAGGAGGCGGAGGAGAGAGCATTCAAAGAGGAGGCGGAGGAGAGAGCATTCGTAGAGGAGGCGGAGGAGAGGGCATTCAAAGAGGAGGCGGAGGAGAGAGCATTCAAAGAGGAGGCGGAGGAGAGAGCATTCAAAGAGGAGGCGGAGGAGAGGGTAGTCGCAGAAGTGGAGAACCGGGAAGAGGAGGAAGAAGTAGATGGTAACACTGACCCAGGTAAGTTCAGTTGGTTTGGATGGAGAGAGGTTGCTGCATTGGCAGCCACGGGGGATTCCAGAACTATTATTGAGTCTTTCCACCAATCTGGTGTATTTTTCTGAAGAGTAACTTGGTTATACCGAATTTTAAAGGGGCAGTGCAGTTAAAAATGTGATGTTCCTGTTTTTAAAATAATTCCTAGAATTTCAGCCTGTTCAGGTGGGATGGAGTTTTGGCCCAGATCATGACCTCACAATCTGATATTAATGACCAGTTATATTTTATTTGCATATGTATCCTCCTACTTCGAAGGGGTAAGCGGGGTAGGCTCTATCCTCCAATTAGGGCTTTGTATGTATATATATTTTTATTTGTATCAACATGCCCACAAGATCAGACTGAGCATTTCAATGGCAAAAAGACGCTCAGGGAAATAAATTATAACAAAATATGGGTTATTTTCATGAAATAAACATCCAAATTGATATATTGCTGATTTAAAAATACTGCATGGGGGTTTTAACATTCTGGGCTTTGTTTTCATCTGGCGGTTAGGAGGCCCATTGCGTTAGGTTTGTTTAAATAGAGCCCTCTGTCAAATTTGAAGTTTTGGAATGGCCTAGTCAACATCCAGACCTAATCCTAATTGAGATGTTGCGGCAGGACTTGAAAAGAGCAGTTCATGCTTGAAAACCCATAAATGTTGCTTAGTTAAAGCAGTTCTGCATATAAGAGTGGGCCAGAATTCATCCACAGTGTTGTGAGAGACTGATCAACAACTACAGGAAGTGTTTGGTTGCAGTCATTTCAGCTAAAGGTGGCAAAACCAGTTATTGAGTGTAAGGGGGCAATTACTTTTTCACACAGGGGAATTGGGTGTTTCATAACTTTAATATATTTATTTATATGTTTCATAACTTTAATATATTTATTTATATGTTTCATAACTTTGACACCCAATTCCCCTGTGTGAAAAAGTAACTGCAGCCAAACACTTCCTGTAGTTGTTGATCAGTCTCTCACAACGCTGTGAAGGAATTCTGGCCCGCTCTTATATATATATATATATATTTTTTTTTATGAATATATAATATATTTAGTATTTGTGAACTGAGGTGCCCTTTATCTAATATTAGGTTTTGGTTGAAGATCATATAACATTCAGTATAAAAATCCAAAAGGAAATCCAAAAGGGGGCAAATAATTTTCACGGCACTATGTGTAACAGGGTTGATGTTAAGCTAAACCACTCCGTCTTCCACCACTATGTTAAAGGTCACTTAATTTAATATAACAAGCTTTTAAAATGCAATATTGGTGCACAATTTCTACTTAAAATATCAAAGCGACACAAAATACACTTTTCCTGGAACGACCCTATTGTGGTTCTGTTTGTTTAAAGGGTCGGCAGGTAGCCTAACGGTTAGAGAGGTGAGCCAGAAACCAATGGTAGCCTAACGTTTATAGAGGTGAGCCAGAAACCAATGGTAGCCTAACGGTTAGAGAGGTGAGTCAGAAACCAATGGTAGCCTAACGGTTAGAGAGGTGAGCCAGAAACCAATGGTAGCCTAACGGTTAGAGAGGTGAGCCAGAAACCAATGGTAGCCTAACGGTTAGAGAGGTGAGCCAGAAACCAATGGTAGCCTAACGGTTAGAGAGGTGAGCCAGAAACCAATGGTAGCCTAACGGTTAGAGAGGTGAGCCAGAAACCAGTGGTAGCCTAACGGTTAGAGAGGTGAGCCAGAAACCAGTGGTAGCCTAACGGTTAGAGAGGTGAGCCAGAAACCAATGGTAGCCTAACGGTTAGAGAGGTGAGCCAGAAAACAATGGTAGCCTAACGGTTAGAGAGGTGAGCCAGAAACCAATGGTAGCCTAACGGTTAGAGAGGTGAGCCAGAAACCAATGGTAGCCTAACGGTTAGAGAGGTGAGCCAGAAACCAATGGTAGCCTAACGGTTAGAGAGTTGAGCCAGAAACCAAAGGATTGTCAGTTTGTATTCCGCAGAATGGGTTGGTGCATTGGCTGCCCCAGGGGATTCCAAAACTCTGGTGGGAAAATCTGTTGTGAAGTGAGCTGTCAACTGGAAGGTTGCTGGTATCAAATCCTTGATGTCATCACCCGCTGTTGGCACTTAACGTTCCAAAACAACTACTCTACAGGCGCCGTAGTGTGGAAGTCCCCTGCTCCAACCTCTCCAACCTGTATGTGTGTCTTTCGCTACATCCATTTTTGGACTTTGAAATGAATGATCTGTACCCATTGATTCTTGAAGAGTATAACTTCTAAGTGGCTCATGAGCGTAGTTCAACAGTCGTTCCCCATCAGAACCCAACATAAGCTTGTTTTAACCAAACACTGTATATCCTCAAAACATGGTTAAAACTATCACGTTATTGTCACGCATGGATCAGTCCTGTCTATTAATTAGTGGTTACTTTTCTCAAAACCCATCCATCAGGTTTTTACCAAAACAGTGATGTGGTGTTTGTTATTGGTTTAATTAAGGAATCTAGCTTTAAAGACCAAGTGCAGTCAAAATTCAGTTTTCCTGTGTTTTTATAGCATATTGTTGAAAATACAGTTTACGCAGGACCTTCTAATCAGCAGGCTTGCGAGGGCGGGAGTTTAGGCTTTCCATGTTCATATCACCATCTGGTAAATTGTGGCAAAGTTCTTGCTGGAGAAATAGTTTTTTTTGGCTAAAAAGCATTTTTACCCCCAATTTCAATGGAAATCTACACTGAAAGAAACAAATGTAATGGCAACATGTAAAGTATTGGTCCAATGTTTCATGATCTAAATATACTGTAACATCCCACACATGTTCCATACGCACAAAAAGCTTATTTCTCTCAAATTTGAGGCACAAATTTGTTTACATCCCTTTTAGTGAGCATTTCTCCTTTGCCAAGATAATCCATCCACCTGACAGGTGTAGCATATCAAGAATCTGATTAAACAGCATGATCATTACACAGGTGCACCTTGTGCTGGGGACAATAAAAGGCCACTCTAAAATGTGCAGTTTTGTCACGCAACACAATGCTACAGATGTCTCAAGTTTTTAAGGAACATGCAATTGGCTGCTGACTGCAGGAACGTCCACCAGACCTGTAGCTAGATAATGTAATGTTAATTTCTCTACCATAAGCCGCCTCAACGTCGTTTTAGAGAATTTGGCAGTATGTCCAACCGGCCTCACAACTGCAGACCACGTGTAACCACGCCAGCACAGGACCTCCACATCCTGCTTCTTCACCGGCGGGATTGTCTGAGACCAGCCCCCCAGACAGCTGATGAAACTGTGGGTTTCTGTACAAACTGAAGAATTTCTGTACAAACTGTCAGATCTCGTCTCAGGGAAGCTCATCTGTGTGCTCCTCGTTCTTACCAGGGTCTTGACCTTACTGCAGTTCAGTGTCGTAACCGACTAAAGTGGGCAAATGCTGACCGAAGGAGCTGTGTCTCGCTGCATGAGGGAAATGGTGGTTTTCTGATTCACGCCCCTACCTTTTCTTAAAGGTATCTGTGACCAACAGATGCATATCTGTATTTCCAATAATGTGAAAACCATAGATAAGGGCCTAATTAATGTTTTTCAATTCACTGATTTCCTTATGAGTATAATTGTAGAAATTGTTGCGCGTGTTCAGTGTATTTATTCAAGTACTTAATTGTTACCCAAAACATTATTTGATATTGATATAAAAACGGCTGCATTAGGCCTTTTAATTTTAAAGACCATTTCAATGCTGTTCCTGATCCCAATCCCATAACTGTCCATATTCCCACAGGAGAGAGCTCCAACCCAGGTTCAGACACTGAGCCCAGTTCCACAGCATCAGGAAACCATGAACAACACAGACAGAGGAACTCAAGACAGAAACATCACCACTGCATGGACTGCTTCACTAGTTTCTATGAGCCAGAGGAGTTAAGAAGACACACTTGTAGACCCAACCCCTGCTCAGATTGCAGAGGCAGTTTTATTTGTCCAACTCACCTCAAATCAAAACAGAGTCAAAATAGGATGCCGACATACGTTTGTGGTCAATGTGGGAAGAGATGTGAAACACCAAGCAAACTAAAGACGCACCAGAGAACTCACACAGGAGAGAAGCCATACCACTGCTCTGTTTGTGGAAAGGGTTGCAGTCATTCAGACCATCTAAAGACACACCAGAGAACGCACACAGGAGAGAAGCCTTACCACTGCTCCCAATGTGGAAAGAGTTTCAGTCAGTTAACAACTCTGAGAAACCACCACCTAACTCACACAGGAGAGAAGTCTTACCTCTGTTCTCATTGTGGGAAGAGTTTCAGTCAGTTAGCCAACCTAAATACACACCAGCTAATTCACACAGGAGAGAAGCCATACAACTGCTCTCAGTGTGGGAAGGATTTCAGATCTCCAAGAGAATTACAGTCACACATGAGAACTCACACAGGAGAGAAGCCGTTCCACTGCTCCCAATGTGGAAAGAGATTCAGTCAATTATCAAGTCTGAAAAGACACCAGCTAACTCACACAGGAGAGAAGTCTTACCTCTGCTCTCAATGTGGGAAGAGTTTCACCACATTATCTGAACTTAAGGCACACCAGATAATTCACACAGGAGAGAAGCCTTACCTCTGCTCTCAATGTGGGGATAGTTTCACCAGTTTATATTTCCTAAAGAAACACCAGCTAACTCACACAGGAGATAAGTCTTACCTCTGCTCTCATTGTGGGAAGAGTTTCAGTCAGTTAGCCAACCTAAATACACACCAGTTAATTCATACAGGAGAGAAGCCATACCACTGCTCTCAGTGTAGGGATAGTTTCACCAGTTTATATTTCCTAAAGAAACACCAGATAATTCACACGGGTGGAAAGCTGTTCCAATGCTCCCAGTGTCTTAAGAGTTTTAGTCATTCATCAACCCTGAAGAAACATCAGATAACTCACACAGGGGAGAAACCGTTCCACTGCTCTCAGTGTGAAAAAAGTTTCAGTCTGGTAGGAAACCTAAAGAGACACCAGCTAACCCACACAGTAGAGAAGCCTTACCACTGCTCTCTTTGTGGAAAGGGTGTCCGTCAGTTACACCACCTAAAGACGCACCAGTTAATTCACACAGGAGAGAAACCATACCACTGCTCTCAGTGTGGGAATAGTTTCAGTCAATCATCAACTTTGAAGAAACATCAGAGAATTCACACAGGAGAAAAGCTTTGTCATTAGATCTGAAGATACCAGCTTGTTCACATAGGGGAGAAGCCTTAACTCTTATATCAATGTAGGGATAGTTTCACCAGTTTATTTACAAAAAAACACCAACTAATTATGACTAACAAAAACTTACTTGGTTAAGTAAAGCTGGGAAAAATTACTTGCAAAGGAGTTTGGCAGTTGCTCCCTGTGTGGAAAGCTTCAGTCAGTCATCGAATTTGAAGGCCCACCATTTAACTGGCACATTAGTGAAGACGTACCGTGTTCTGGAGTTGTTTTGAATATTGTTTATTGAAATAAAGCTGGTATGGTAATGCTTTGTGTACATATCCAGCAGATGTCCAGATGATTTTCCGTAGCTAATATCTGTCCATAGAGGATCATGAGTAATCACAGACATCATATATTGTAGTTGGATTTCTATAATCATTTATTTTTTCTTACTTTTTTTCTTAAGTTTAAAAAAATAAAATAAATTTTCACAAAAAATGTATGCAACAAGAACTTCTAAATGGCAGAAAATAACAAAAAATGAACACAGATATTGTAAGCTCAGTCTCCTGTCTCACTTTATTGTAGAGGGTTGAAGGTTCATTATTTCGGGTGCTTTACAGGCAGGTTAGTACAGTAAGTATAATAATAAACACTAAGGCAGGCTATACAGTAAGTATAATAATAAACACTAAGGCAGGCTATACAGTAAGTATAATAATAAACACTAAGGCAGGTTATACAGTAAGTATAATAATAAACACTAAGGCAGGTTATACAGTAAGTATAATAATAAACACTAAGGCAGGTTATACAGTAAGTATAATAATAAACACTAAGGCAGGTTATACAGTAAGTGTAATAATAAACACTAAGGCAGGCTATACAGTAAGTATAATAATAAACACTAAGGCAGGCTATACAGTAAGTGTAATAATAAACACTAAGGCAGGTTATACAGTAAGTATAATAATAAACACTAAGGCAGGTTATACAGTAAGTATAATAATAAACACTGAGGCAGTGGCGGTCTGTGCTGTTTAAGATGAGGATGATTATAATAAAATGTTTGATTATTTCTATGACAGAAAATTGGATGACTGTCATTCATATTCTGACAGAAAATGGTACCATCAACAATGAACAACAAGCCAATGCTTTCCTTCAGTATAACACAATAAAATGTGTTGGTGATTTATGTCCCTAGTCCACATCTGTGGCGGTCGGTGATGTTTAAGATGAGGGAGGACAATACATTTTTATGAGCATGGCCTTATTTCTATTACAGTATAATGGATGACTCTCATTCATACTCCATTCACCCATTTCAATGTAACATTGATAGGTTTATGCTACTACACGATACTCAATATTTCCCTATACCTATCATGAGGTTGCTACAACCTAGACTATGACTGACAGTTTACAACATAGGTGCACAGGTCGAGATAATTTTGACTAATTAAGGTGACAGACAGTGACACATTCAATACCGCCTTGCATGTGCCGGCATCCAACAGTTGCAAATTAGAGTTTCTATTAGACAAAGGTTTGTTTATCCCGGTTTTGTTCCATTTTCTTCCATTTAAGAAATGTTTTTTTCAACAGAATGGGTGGAATGAACACACCCCTGATCACACGCAAAAAGTTCACTTTCATAGCAGCCACATAAAAACAGGATTATCACTTTGCTTGTTGTATACAGTACCAGTCAAAAGTTTAGACACACCTACTCCTTCAAGGGTTTTTCTTTATTTTTACTATCTTCTACATTGTAAAATAATAGTGAAGACATCAACACTAGGAAATAACACATTGAATCATGTAGTAACCAACAAAGTGTTAAACAAATCAAAATATAATTTAGATTCTTCAAAGTAGCCACCCTTTGCCTTGATGACAGCATTGCACATTCTTGGCATTCTCTTAACCAGCTTCATGAGGAATGGTTTTCCAACCGTCTTGAAGGAGTTCCCACACATGCTGAGCACTTGTTGGCTGCTTTTCCTTCACTCTGTGATCCAACTCATCCCAAACCATCTCAATTGGGTTGAGGTTGGGTGATTGTGGAGGCCAGGTCATCTGATGCAGCACTCCATCACTCTCCTTCTTGGTCAATTTGCCCTTACACAGCCTGGAGGTGTGTTGGGTCATTGTCCTGTTGAAAAACAAATTATAGTCCCACTAAGCGCAAACCAGATGCGATGGCGTATTGCTGCAGAATGCTGTGGTAGCAATGCTGGTTAAGTGTGCCTTGAATTCTAAATAAATCACAGACAGTGTCACCAGCAAAGCACCATCACACCACCTCCTCCATGCTTCACAGTGGGATCTACAAGCCTACATACCTACAAGCCATTAACCAACAATACAACAGGTGTTGACCTTACAGTGGGGCAAAAAAGTATTTAGTCAGCCACCAATTGTGCAAGTTCTCCCACTTAAAAAGATGAGAGAGGCCTGTAATTTTCATCATAGGTACACTTCAACTATGAGAGACAAAATGAGAAAAAGAAATCCAGAAAATCACATTGTGGGATTTTTAATGAATTTATTTGCAAATTATGGTGGAAAATAAGTATTTGGTCACCTACAAACAAGCAAGGTTTCTGGCTCTCACAGACCTGTAACTTCTTCTTTAAGAGGCTCCTCTGTGCTCCACTCGTTACCTGTATTAATGGCACCTGTTTGAACTTGTTATCAGTATAAAAGACACCTGTCCACAACCTCAAACAGTCACACTCCAAACTCCACTATGGCCAAGACCAAAGAGCTGTCAAAGGACACCAGAAACAAAATTGTAGACCTGCACCAGGCTGGGAAGACTGAATCTGCAATAGGTAAGCAGCTTGGTGTGAAGAAATCAACTGTGGGAGCAATTATTAGGAAATGGAAGACAAACAAGACCACTGATAATCTCCCTCGATCTGGGGCTCCACGCAAGATCTCACCCCGTGGGGTCAAAATGATCACAAGAACGGTGAGCAAAAATCCCAGAACCACACGGGGGGACCTAGTGAATGACCTGCAGAGAGCTGGGACCAAAGTAACAAAGGCTACCATCAGTAACACACTACGCCGCCAGGGACTCAAATCCTGCAGTGCCAGACGTGTCCTCCTGCTTAAGCCAGTACATGTCCAGGCCCGTCTGAAGTTTGCTAGAGAGCATTTGGATGATCCAGAAGAGTATTGGGAGAATGTCATATGGTCAGATGAAACCAAAATAGAACTTTTTGGTAAAAACTCAACTCGTCGTGTTTGGAGGAGAAAGAATGCTGAGTTGCATCCAAAGAACACCATACCTACTGTGAAGCATGGGGGTGGAAACATCATGCTTTGGGGCTGTTTTTCTGCAAAGGGACCAGGACGACTGATCCATGTAAAGGAAAGAATGAATGGGGCCATGTATCGTGAGATTTTGAGTGAAGACCTCCTTCCATCAGCAAGGGCATTGAAGATGAAACGTGGCTGGGTCTTTCAGCATGACAATGATCCCAAACACACCGCCCGGGCAATGAAGGAGTGGCTTCGTAAGAAGCATTTCAAGGTCCTGGAGTGGCCTAGCCAGTCTCCAGATCTCAACCCCATAGAACATCTTTGGAGGGAGTTGAAAGTCTGTGTTGCCCAGCGACAGCCCCGAAACATCACTGCTCTAGAGGAGATCTGCATGGAGGAATGGGCCAAAATACCAGCAACCGTGTGTGAAAACCTTGTGAAGACTTACAGAAAACGTTTGACCTCTGTCATTGCCAACAAAGGGTATATAACAAAGTATTGAGAAACTTTTGTTATTGACCAAATACTTATTTTCCACCATAATTTGCAAATAAATTCATAACAAATCCCACAATGTGATTTTCTGGATTTTTTTTTCTCATTTTGTCTCTCATAGTTGAAGTGTACCTATGATGAAAATTACAGGCCTCTCTCATCTTTTTAAGTGGGAGAACTTGCACAATTGGTGGCTGACTAAATACTTTTTTGCCCCACTGTATATACTGGTACAGAGTCAATGTGAGGAAGCTATATACAGGGGTACCAGTACAGAGTCAATGTGAGGAGGCTATATACAGAGGTACCAATACAAAGTCAATGTGAGGAGGCTATATACAGGGGTACCGGTGAGGAGGCTATATACAGGGGTACCGGTACAAAGTCAATGTGAGGAGGCTATATACAGGGGTACCGGTGAGGAGGCTATATACAGGGGTACCGGTACAGAGTCATTGTGAGGAGGCTATATACAGGGGTACCAGTGAGGAGGCTATATACAGGGGTACCGGTACAGAGTCATTGTGAGGAGGCTATATACAGGGGTACCGGTGAGGAGGCTATATACATGGGGTACCGGTACAGAGTCAATGTGAGGAGGCTATATACAGGGGTACCGGTACAGAGTCAATGTGCGGGGGCCATATACAGGGGTACCGGTACAGAGTCAATGTGCGGGGGCTATATACAGGGGTACCGGTACAGAGTCAATGTGAGGAGGCTATATGCAGGGGTACTGGTACAGAGTCAATGTGCGGGGGCACCGGTTAGTCAAGGTAATTGAGGTAAGATGTACATGTAGGTAGAGTTAAAATGACTATGCATAGATAATAAACAGAGAGTAGCAGCAGCGTAAAAAGGGGTCTGGTGGCCCTTTTATTAGCTATTCAGGAGTCTTATGGCTTGGGGGTAGAGGCTGTTAAGAAGCCTTTTGGACCTAGACTTGGCACTCCGGTACCGCTTTCCGTGCGGTAGCAGAGAGAACAGTATGACTTGGGTGACTGGAGTCTTTGACAATTTTTAGGGCCTTCCTCTGACACCTCCTGGTATAGAGGTCTTGGATGGCAGGAAGCTTGGCCCCCGTGATGAACTGGGCCGTACACACTACCCTCTGTAGTGCCTTGCGGTCGGAGGCCGAGCAGTTGCCGTACCAGGCGGTGATGCAACCAGTCAGGATGCTCTCGATGGTGCAGCTGTAGAACATTTTGAGGATCTGAGGACCCATGCCAAATCTTTTCAGTCTCCAGACGGGGAATAGGCTTTGTCGTGCCCTCTTCACGACTGTGTGTTTGGACCATGATAGTTTGTTGGTGATGTGGACACCAAGGAACTTGAAGCGCTCAACCTGCTCCACTACAGCCCCGTCGATGAGAATGGGGGCGTGCTCGGCCCTCCTTTTTCTGTAGTCCACGATCATCTCCTTTGTCTTGCTGACATTGAGGGAGAGGTTGTTGTCCTGGCACCACATGCTGCCAGGTCTCTGACCTCCTCCCTATAGGCTGTCTCATTGTTGGCCGTGTGGAAAACTTGATGATGGTGTTGGAGTCGTGCCTGGCCATGCAGTCATGAGTGAACAGGGAGTACAGGAGGGGACTGAGCACGCACCCCTGAGGGGCCCCCGTGTTGAGGAACAGCGTGGCAGATGTGTTGTTACCTACCCTTACCACATGGGGACGGCCAGTCAAGAAGTACAGGATCCAGTTGCAGAGGGAGTTGTTTAGTCCCAGGGTCCTTAGCTTAGTGATGAGCTTTGAGGGCACTATGGTGTTGAAGGTTGAGCTGTAGTCAATGAATAGCATTCTCATATAGGTGTTCCTTTTGTCCAGGTGGGAAAGGGCAGTGTTGAGTGCAGTATTTTATTTATTTTATTTTACCTTTTATTTAACTAGGCAAGTCAATTAAGAACAAATTGTTATTTACAATGACGGCCTACCAAAAGGCAAAAGACCTCCTGTGGGTACGGGGGCTGGGATTAAAAATAAATAAAATATAAATATAGGACCAAACACACATCACGACAAGAGAGACAAAACAACACTTTCAAAATAGATACCTAAGACAACAACATAGCAAGGCATTAACACATGACAACACAGCATGGTAGCAACGTAACATGACAACAACATGGTAGCAACACAACATGGTAGCAACGTAACATGACAACAACATGGTAGCAACACAACATGGTAGCAACGTAACATGACAACAACATGGTATTAACACAACATGGTAGCAGCACAAAACATGGTACAAACATTATTGGGCACAGACAACAGCACAAAGGGCAAGAAGGTAGAGATGACAATAGATCAGGCAAAGCAGCCACAACTGTCAGTAAGAGTGTCCATGGTTTTAGTCTTTGAATGAAGACATTGAGATAAAACTGTCCAGTTTGAGTGTTTGTTGCAGCTCGTTCCAGTCGCTAGCTGCAGCGAATTGAAAAGAGGAGTGACCCAGGGATGTGTGTGCTTTGGGGACCTTTAACAGAATGTGACTGACAGAATGTGTGAGGGCTGCAGTAGATATCTCAGATAGGGGGGAATGAGGCCTAAGAGGGTTTTATAAATAAGCATCAACCAGTGGGTTTTGCGAAAGGTATGCAGAGATGACCAGTTTACAGAGGAGTATAGAGTGCAGTTATGTGTCCTATAAGGAGCATTTGTGGCAAATCTGATGGCCGAATTGTAAAGAACATCTAGCTGCTTAAGAACACCCTTACCTGCCGATCTATAAATTATGTCTCCGTAATCTATCATGGGTAGGATGGTGATCTGAATCAGGGTTAGTTTGGCAGCTGGGGTGAAAGAGGAGCGATTACGATAGAGGAAACCAAGTCTAGATTTAACTTTAGACTGCAGCTTTGATATGTGCTCAGAGAAGGAGAGTGTACCATCTAGCCATACTCCCAAGTACTTGTATGATTGCATCATCTGTGGATCTGCATACCGCCCCAACAGATCCACATCTGTGGATCTGTTGGGGCGGTATGCAGATCCACAGATGATGCAATCATACAAGTACTTGGGAGTATGGCTAGACGGTACACTGTCCTTCTCTGAGCACATATCAAAGCTGCAGCTGAAGTGGGTCTAGGGTTTCTGGGATAATGGTGTTGATGTGAGCCATGACCAGCCTTTCAAAGCACTTCATGGCTATTGACGTGAGTGCTACGGGTCGGTAGTCATTTAGGCAGGTTACCTTAGTGTTCTAGGACACAGGGACTATGGGGGTGTGCTTGAAACATGTTGGTATTACAGACTCAGTCAGGGACCGGTTGAAAATGTCAGTGAAGACACTTGCCAGTTGGACAGCGCATGCTTGGAGTACACGTCCCTTTAATCCGTCTGGCCCTGCTGCCTTGTGGATGTTGAACTGTTTAAAAGTCTTTAATGTCCTGTGGGTAGGATATTCATGATCGTACCTTGTCTAATTTATTTTCTACATTTGCTAGTAATCCCCGATATCTCTGTCTCTTTCTACTGCGAACCACAGGGATTTCGGCCTTGTCAGGTGTTTGAAGTACATCCTCTGCGTCCGACTCATTGAAGAAAAAAAATCTTTGTCCAGCCCGAGGTGAGTAATCGTTGTCCTGATATCCAAAAGCTATTTTCGGCCGTAAGAGACTGTGGCAGAAACATTATGTACAAAATAAGTTACAAATAATGTGAAAAAACACACATAGTAGCACATTGGTTAGGTGCCTGAATAAAATATATATTGTGATTTGTTTAACACTTTTTTGATTACTACATGATTCCATATGTGTTATTTCATAGTTTTGATGTCTTCACTATTATTCTACAATGGAAAAAATAGTGCAAATAAAGAAAAACCCTTGAATGAGTAGGTGTGTCCAAACTTTTGACTGGTACTGTATATGTATTATTTGTTGTGAGTGTAGTGTTAGACGGTAGGGTAACTTTTTTCAAGCAAAGTATAACGGACTTTACTCCAGACTAGTAGGTGGCGGTAATGCAACATGTATTGGAGGCCAACCGCCATTAAACCTCATCGAAAGTTAAATCCTGTGATGACCTTGTAGTGGAGATGGCGGAAGGAGATGTCTCGTTTGAAGCTGAAAGCAACTTGAGTACAGTTAGCGAGAAAGATTAGTGGACAACAGAGAAGTACAATAATGTAATAAAAAGGGCTACAGTTGTGGAAGATGAGTCTGATGAATCGTTGCTTGTTGAAGTACGCTTATTTCAGAAACTACTGTATTTTGAAGTCACGATGATGGTGAAGAATACTTTGGGAAAAGTGGATGGAGTCAAAGTAACCAGGAGTGGTATTTTGTTGATATCGTGTGAATCTAAAGTGCAAAAGGAGTGTGCATTGTGACTTGCGGAATTATCGACGCATGAAGTGAGCAGCTTTGATATTTTTGGAGCAGGACACCGGTAAAAGGTGTTATCTTTGGCGTCATGTTGGACATTGATAATGACCCGTATGGAGAAAGGAGCTATGTTTCTGTATTATTGATGTTTGATGAGTGTTTACCACCCTATGTAAAGTTGGGATTTATAAGATACGCCGTAAGAGCGTTCGTTCACAACCCGATGCAATGCAAGAAGTGTAAAAAGTTTGGCCATGTGTCAAGTGTTTGCAGATGGAAGGAATATGTTGTTGAAGAGTCTGAATATAAAATGTTGCATCTGTGGTGGGGATCATATTTCCGGATTCCCTCAGTGCCCTGTTAGGGTGAAAGGTCGTTGAAGGGGCAAGAGGTCACAGTTCTGAAGAATACATGGCGGTGGATGCTCCACAACCAGTTGACAATGTTATTCGTCAATCCAGTGATCTGGATACACTTATTGTGAATGAGGTGGATGTTGTAGTATTCATAGCCACCGTTGTTAATTGTACTGCACAAGTGTCCAAGAACCTGGACATCATTATACATGCAGCTGAGAAGTTTTTGTGCCTGCAATACTTAATGACAGAAACACTGCATGGACTACTGTTGCCAGGAAATGTCCCGCCATCACAGGATCCTGTTTAAGTTTCATTAACATTTCGTTACTGATAGTTTGAATGGGATTTTTTTATTTATTTTTACACTGCATTTTTTCCCTTTTTGGATCCTAATTATCCTCCTGTACAGTAGGTGGCGGAATGAACAAATAATTGTTGCGAACTTCATTATACCAAAGAAGAATAATACATGAACCCCCACCGAAGAAGACGTTAATACGCCAGCTAGAACAACAAGAGCTGACAATTCAAAGTCGTGTCAAGGTAAGATCAAGATTTCTAAAATATTATGTAACGTTTCCATATGTAAACAGTAGTCTGATTATTTGTCAACATCCTCCAGATCATGTGTAAACAAAAGCCATTTGAGCTAACGTTAGCTATCTTGTTTAGTGGCCATTAACACGGCTAGTCAAGTAACTATCTATCTATCTATCATACCAAGCAAGTGTGTTTATCTCCAAGACGAGGTTGTGAATGATAACGTTATTTGTTATTAAGACAGCAATGTCAACTATGTGATGTGTGAATTGTCCATCTTTAAGATTTCATAAATCTATTGGCAACCCTTATCTAATAAGTTAGCATGGCTAGTTAGCTAGGCCGTTTGTTATCTAAGGCTAGCTAACTTAATTTTAGGAGCTAATCATTAGCTAACCGGTCATTTAGAGATTACAAATCAAATTTAATTTGAGTTCGCCATTGCGTTAAACTAACTTCTTGTTGGTAATTTGTATGTCTTGCTAGATCGTTTCATCCTAGTGAGAAAGGTGACAGTAAAATTCGTCAGTAAGCTGAAACTAACCCAACTAGATCAACATTGCCAACGCCAGCTGTACAAT
This sequence comes from Thymallus thymallus, assembly GCA_023634145.1. NCBI lineage: Eukaryota > Metazoa > Chordata > Actinopteri > Salmoniformes > Salmonidae > Thymallus > Thymallus thymallus. The sequence goes on along the minus strand of CM042394.1, from coordinate 21,493,702 downwards.
CACCAAAGCGATGCCAGCTAGCAAAATGTATGAGTAGATTCCTAGTGGATTTAATATTTAGTTATATTCCTTTATTAGCTAAGCTGTTCCAGTATTTTGTGAAACTCACCTTACACTTTTGAATCCATCTCTAGCCTTCTATGTCTGAACCCAAGGCCCTGGGTTCTTACTGTGGTGTTCCAGCACAGATAAGCTCACAGTGGGGTCCAGAGATGGTCTTAGTGAAGCTGGAGGACTGTACTCAACCACTGGAACTCAGTGTGATAGTCAAAGAGGAAGAGGAGTGGAGAGAAGTGAAAGAAGAAGAAGAAGAGGAGGAGGCAGCATTCGAGGAGGAGGCAGCATTCAAGGAGGAGGCGGAGGAGAGAGCATTCAAGGAGGAGGCGGAGGAGAGAGCATTCAAGGAGGAGGCGGAGGAGAGAGCATTCAAGGAGGAGGCGGAGGAGAGAGCATTCAAGGAGGAGGCGGAGGAGAGAGCATTCAAAGAGGAGGAGGAGGAGAGAGCATTCAAAGAGGAGGCGGAGGAGAGAGCATTCAAAGAGGAGGCGGAGGAGAGAGCATTCAAAGAGGAGGCGGAGGAGAGGGCAGTCGCAGAAGTGGAGAACCGGGAAGAGGAGGAAGAAGTAGATGGTAACACTGACCCAGGTAAGTTCAGTTGGTTTGGATGGAGAGAGGTTGGTGCATTGGCAGCCACAGGGGATTCCAGAACTATTATTAGGTCTTTCCACCAATCTGGTGCGTTTTTCAGAACATGTTCCTGTTTTGAAAATTATTCATGGAGTTTCAGCCTGTATAGGTGGGATAGAGTTTTGGCCCAGATCATGACCTCACAATCTGATATGAATGACCAGTCATCTTTTATTTGCATATGTATCCTCCTACATTGAAGCGGGGTAGGCTCTGTCCATCAATCAGGGCTGTGTATGTAAATATATTTAAATTTGTATCAAGACGCCCACAAGATCAGACTGAGCATTTCAATGGCAAAAGGAGGCTCAGGGAAATCAATGATAAAAACATTAATGTGGAGTTATTTTATTTATTTTCATGAAATAAACACAAGCAGTGTTTTATTAGACATACAGTGATGATTTAAAATACTGCAGGATCGTCTCCCGCCCTCGGGACGGTTGAGCTAATGTGATTAGCATGACATTGTAATTAACAAGACAATTTCCAAGGACCTAGACATATTTTATACGGGCAGTTATTTCCTAATAGTTGCTGGTTGAAAATACAATTTACACAGGACCTTCTAAATCAGCAGACTTGGTCGGGAGTTTCAGCTTTCCACGATATCACCATGTGAGAAATTGTGGCAAAATTCTTGCTGGAGCAAGATTAATTCTGGTAGGTAATTATACCTGGCAAAAGTCAAACATTGACCGGCACAGCTACCTAACGTTAACGCGTAACGCTCCCCTTTCTATTATTAGCATATCTAGCTAGCTAGCTATGTTATCATTTGTTATTTTACAGTATGTTCATTTGAGTAAACTAGGCATTCTATTGCTATTATGTTGTGTTATGATTTCATTGACTTTTACTTCAAATATCGCTTCAACATGAAGCGTCATTGGACTGGACAGAACAAACTAACGTTAGCTAGCTAACGATAGCAACAGCTACGGTGGGGTGTGTGAGAATGCCAAGTCATTATTGTAACTTTTATAACGTTTGCATATGTCAGATTTCAATCATTCAGGAGACGGAATAATGCTGGACTCCAAAGGCGACAAACAGGAAAACCCTCAGGCTGAAAACTGAGGGTTTTCCTGATCTCTGACCCTATCAAACAGGGAGAAGCAGGCTGATAACTGAGCGTTTTCCTGATCTCTGACCCTATCAAACAGGGAGAAGCAGGCTGATAACTGATGGTTTTCCTGATCTCTGACCCTATCAAACAGGGAGAAGCAGGCTGATAACTGAGGGTTTTCCTGATCTCTGACCCTATCAAACAGGGAGAAGCAGGCTGATAACTGAGGGTTTTCCTGATCTCTGACCCTACCATCCAGCAGGCTGACGTATATATTTTTTGACACGCAAAGACCAAAACGGCGTTCCATATTTTAGAGAATTTGGCAGTATGTCCAACTGGTCTCACAACTGCAGACCACGTGTAACCATGCCAACTCAGGACCTCTACCTCCCGCTTGAGACCAGCCCCCCAGACAGCTGATGAAACTGAGACCAGCCCCCCAGACAGCTGATGAAACTGAGACCAGCCCCCCAGACAGCTGATGAAACTGAGACCAGCCCCCCGGACAGCTGATGAAACTGAGACCAGCCCCCCGGACAGCTGATGAAACTGAGACCAGCCCCCCCGGACAGCTGATGAAACTGAGACCAGCCCCCGGACAGCTGATGAAGCTGAGACCAGCCCCCCGGACAGCTGATGAAACTGGGTTTGCACAACTGAAGAATTTCTGTACAAACTGTCAGATATCGTCTCAGGGAAGCTCATCTGTGTGCGCCTCGTTCAAATCAAATCAAATCAAATTTATCTATAAAGCGCTTTTTACATCAGCCGATGTCACAAAGTGCTATACAGAAACCCAGCCTAAGACCCCAAACAGCAAGCAATGCAGATGTAGAAGCACGGTGGCTAGGAAAAACTCCCTAGAAAGGCAAAACCTAGGAAGAAACCTAGAGAGGAACCAGGCTCTGAGGGGTGGCCAGTCCTCTTCTGGCTGTGCCGGGTGGAGATTATAACAATCTATGGCCATTAAGGCCAGTTCTTTCTCCAAGATGTTCAAATGTTCATAGATGACCAGCAGGGTCGAATAATAATAAAAGTAGTTGTGGAGGTTGCAACAGGTAAATACATCAGGAGTGAATGTCACTTGGTTTTTCAGTGCAATAGAGCGAGAGCGAGGTGAAAACAGCAGGTCTGGGACAGGGTGGCACGTCCAATGAACAGGTCAGGGTTCCATAACCGCAGGCAGAAGAGTTGAAACCGGTGCAGCAGCATGACCAGGTTGACTGGGGACAGCTAGGAGTCATCAGGGCAGGTGGTCCTGAAGCATGGTCCTCCGGGTAGGCTCAGGTCCTCCGGGAGAGGAGGTAGAGTGGGAGAGAGAGAGAATTAGAGGGAGCATACTTAAATTCACACAAGACACTGGATAATAACATCAGATTTAACAAACTAACCCTAGCCCCCCGGCACATAGACTATTGCAGCATAGATACTGGAGGCTGAGACAGGGGAGTCAGGAGACAATACCAAGACAATACCCCCGGACAGGGCCAAACCAGGCAGGATATAACCTCACCCACTCTGCCAAGCACAGCCCCTACACCAATAGAGGGATATCAACAACCACAAACTTACTACCCTGAGACAAGGCCGAGTATAGTCCACGAAAGATCCCCTCCACTGAACAAGCCAGAGGGGGCGACAAACTGGACAGGAAGTGACGCACCCCTCCTAGGAATGGCATGGAAAGCACCAGTAAGCCAGTGACTCAGCCCCCGTAATAGGGTCAGCGGCAGAGAATCCCAATGGAGAGACGGGAACCGTCCAGGCAGAGACAGCAAGGGTGGTTCGTCGCTCCAGAGCCTTGCCATTCACCCTTGCACCCCTGGGCCAGACTACACTCAATCATAGGACATACTGAGTCTTCAGTAAAGACTTAAAGGCTGAGACGGAGTCTGCGTCTCTCACATGGATAGGCAGACCATTCCATAAAAATGGAGCTCTATAGGAGAAAGCCCTACCTCCACCTGTTTGCTTAGAGATTCTAGGGACAATAAGGAGGCCTGCGTCTTGTGACCGGAGCGTACGTGTAGGTATGTACGGCAAGACCAAATCTGAGAGAGAAGTAGGAGCAAGCCCATGTAATGCTTTGTAGGTTAGCAGTAAAACCTTGAAATCAGCCCTAGCCTTAACAGGAAGCCAGTGTAGAGAGGCTAGCACGGGAGTAATATGATCAAATCTTTTGGTTCTAGTCAGGATTCTAGCAGCCGTGTTTAGCACTAATTGAAGTTTATTTAGTGCTTTATCCGGGTAACCGGATAGTAGAGCATTGCAGTAATCTAATCTAGAAGTGACAAAAGCATGGATTAGCTTTTCCGCATCATTTTTGGACAAAAAATGTCTGATTTTTGCAATGTTACGAAGATGGAAAAAAGCTATCCTTGAAATATTCTTGATATGTTCATTATAATAGAGATCAGGGTCCAGAGTAATGCCAAGGTCCTTCACAGTTTTTTGGGAGACGACTGTACAACCAAGATTAATTGTCAGATCCAAAAGCAGATCTCTTTGTTTCTTGGGACCTAGAACTAGCATCTCTGTTTTGTCAGAATTTTAAAGTAAAAAATTTGCCGCCATCCACTTCCTTATGTCTGAAACACAGGCTTCCAGGGCAGGCAATTTTGGTGCATCACCATGTTTCATCGAAATGTACAGCTGTGTGTCGTCCGCATAGCAATGGAAGTTAACATTATGTTTCCGAATGACATCACCAAGGGGTAAAATATATAGTGAAAACAAAAGTGGCCCCAAAACGGAACCCTGAGGAACACCGAAACTTACAATTGATTTGTCAGAGGACAAACCATCCACGGAGACAAACTGATATCTCTCTGACAAATAAGATCTAAACCAGGCAAGAACTTGTCCGTGTAGACCAATTAAGGTTTCCAATCTCTCCAAAAGAATATGATGGTCGATGGTGTCAAAAGCAGCACTAAGGTCTAAGAGCACGAGGACAGATGCAGAGCCCTGGTCTGACGCCATTAAAAGGTTGTTTACCACTTTCACAAGTGCAGTCTCAGTGCTATGATAGGGTCTAAAACCAGACTGAAGTGTTTCATATACATTATTTGTCTTCAGGAAGGCAGTGAGTTGCTGCGCAACAGCTTTTTCTAAGATTTTTGAGAGAAATGGGAGATTCGATATAGGCCGATAGTTTTTTACATTTTCTGGGTCAAGGCTTGGCTTTTTCAAGAGCGGCTTTATTACTGCCACTTTTAGAGAGTTTGGTACACATCCGGTGGAGAGGGAGACATTTATTATGTTCAGCATAGGAGGGCCGAGCACAGGAAGTAGCTCTTTCAGTAGTTTAGTTGGAATAGGGTCCAGTATGCAGGTTGAAGGTTTAGAGGCCATGACAATTTTCATGAATGTGTCAAGAGATATAGGATTAAAACACTTGTGTCTCCATTGATCCTAGGTCCTGGCAGTTCTGTGCAGACTCAGGACAGCTGAGCTTTGGGGAAATATGCAGATTCAAAAAGGAGTCTGTAATTTGTAATTTACCAGGGTTCTTACCAGGGTCTTGACCTTACTGCAGTTCAGTGTCGTAACCGACTAAAGTGGGCAAATGCTGACCTTCAATGACTACTGGCACGCTGGAGAAGTGTACTCCTCACTGATGAATCCTGGTTTCAACTGTACCGGTCAGATGGCCGACAGCGTGTATGGTGTCCTGTGGACGAGCGGTTTGCTGATAACGTTGTGAACAAAGTGCCAATGATGGCGGTGGGGTTATGGTATGGGCAGGCATAAGCTATGGACAATGAATGTGATTGCATTTTATCAATGGCAATTTGAATGCACAGAGATACTGTGACGAGATCCTGAGGTCCATTGTCGTGCCATTCATTGACCGCCATCACCTCATGTTTCAGCATGATAATGCATGTCGCAAGGATCTGTAGACAATTCCTGGAAGCTGAAAATGTACCAGTTCTTCCATGGCCTGCATACTCACCAGACATGTTACCCATTGTACATATTTGGGGTTCTCTGTATCGACGTGTATGACAGCGTGTTCCAGTTCCCGCCAATATCCAGCAGCTTTGCACAGCCATTGAAGAGGAGTCATACACAGGCCACAATCAACATAACCTCTCCATCAATGTCAACAAAATGAAGGAGCTGATCGTGGACTTCAGGAAACAGCAGAGGGAGCACGCCTCTATCCACATCGACGGGACCGCAGTGGAGAAGGTGGAAAGCTTCAAGTTCCTCAGTTGTTGGATACTACTGCACTGTTTGAGCTAGAAACACAAGCATTCGCTACACCTGCAATAACATCTAATAAATGTGTATGTGACCAATAAAAATTGATTTCAACAGCCTAATCAACTCTATGCGAAGGAGATGACGCCCTGCATTAGGGAAATGGTGGTCACCAGATACTGACTGGTTTTCTGATCCACGTCCCTATTTTTTCTTCAAGGTATCTGTGACCAACAGATGCATATCTGTATTCCCAGAAATCCATACATTATTGCCTAATTCCGTATGAACTGAAACAAAGTAAAATCTTAGAAATTTTTGCGTTTATATATTTCCTTCAGTGTATTAAAGTAAGGTACCTAATTGTTATATAACGTCTGCATTGGACCTTTAAACAAGTATTTTAAAGACCGTTTCAATGCTGTTCCTGATTCTTCCCCATATCTTTCCATATTCCCACAGGAGAGAGCTCCAACCCATGTTCAGACAGTGAGCCCAGTTCCACAGCATCAGGAAACCATAAACAACACAGACAGAGGAACTCAAGACAGAAACATCACCACTGCATGGACTGCTTCACTAGTTTCTATGAGCCGGAGGAGTTGAGAAGGCACACTTGTAGACCCCGCCCCTGTTCAGATTGCAAAGGGAGTTGTATTTGTCCAACTTTCCTTGAATCAAAACAGACTCAAAAAAGGAAGAAGACGTACCCATGTGGTCAATGTGGGAGAAGATTTCAAACACCAAGCAAACTCAAGACGCACCAGAGAACTCACACAGGAGAGAAGCCATACCACTGTTCTGTTTGTGGGAAGGGTTTCAGTCAGTCGAATCAACTAAAGACACACCAGAGAACTCACACAGGACTGAAGCCTTACCAATGCTCTCAGTGTGGAAAGAGTTTCAGTTGGTTACACAGCCTGAAGACACACCAGATAACGCACACAGGGGAGAAGCCTTACCACTGCTCTCAGTGTGGAAAGCGTTTCAGTCTGGTAGGAAACCTAAAGCGACACCAGCTAACCCACACAGTAGAGAAGCCATACCACTGCTCTCATTGTGGAAAGAGTTTTAGTCAGTTACACCACCTAAAGACACACCAGTTAATCCACACAGGAGAGAAGCCATACCACTGCTCTCAATGTGGGAAGGATTTCAGTCATCCAAAAGACTTAAAGTCACACCAGAGAACTCACACAGGAGAGAAGCCGTTCCACTGCTTCCAATGTGGAAAGAGTTTCAGTCAGTTATCAACTCTGAAAAAACACCAGCTAACTCACACAGGGGAGAAGCCTTACCACTGTGTTCAATGTGGGAAGCGTTTCACCAGGTTATATCAACTGAAGGCACACCACATAACGCACACAGAAGAGAAGCCTTATCACTGCTCTCAATGTGGGGATAGTTTCACCAGTTTATATTTCCTAAAGAAACACCAGCTAACTCACACAGGAGTAAAGGCGTTCCACTGTTCCCAGTGTGGGAAGAGTTTTAGTCAGTCATCAACACTGAAGACACACCAGATAACTCACACAGGAGAGAAGCCGTTCCACTGCCGTCAGTGTGGGAAGAGTTTCGGTCATTCATCAACTCTGAAGACCCATCAGATAACTCACACAGGGGAGAAGCCTCACTGCTGCTCTCAGTGTGGGAAGAGTTTCAGTCAATCATCAACTTTGAAGAAACATCAGAGAACTCACACAGGAGAAAAGCTGTGTCATCAGATCTGAAGACACTAGGTTATTCACATAGGGGAGAAGCCTTAACTCTGCTATCAATATGGTGATAGTTTCAGCAGTTTATATTAATAAAAAAACACTAACTAATTATGACTAACAATAACTTACCTGTTTAAATAAAGGGGAGAAAAATTATTTGCAAAGGAGTGTGGAACCTGATCCCTGTGTGGAAAGCTTCAGTCAGTCATCAAATTTGAAGACCCACCATTTAACTGGCACAGTAGAGAAGCTGTACCACTGCTCTGTGTGAGGAAAAGGTTCCGTCGCATAGGAGACCTAAAGAAACACCAGCTAACTCACATTGGAGAGAATCCTTACCATGTTCTGGAGTTGTTTTGAATATTGTTTATTTAAATAAAGCTGGTATGATGATAACAATTTATTGTGAACATATCACTATTTCAGGAATCACCAAAAAGGCGGTTTTACAGAAACTGTATTTATTTCATTGGTGATTAGGGGACATGGTTTGTCATTGTCAGTATTTCCACTAAACAGCTGTCTGTTTGGGAATGCAATACTTCTATACCAGCAGACCTTCAGCAGAAGACATCCAGACGATTTTCTAGAGGACGCAGCCACAACGGACAATTAGGTGAAGTTGTATTTGCCGTAGTGGAATCCATAGCTAATAATAAACACTAAGGCAGGCTATACAGTAAGTATAATAATAAACACTAAGGCAGGCTATACAGTAAGTATAATAATAAACACTAAGGCAGGCTATACAGTAAGTATAATAATAAACACTAAGGCAGGCTATACAGTAAGTATAATAATAAACACTAAGGCAGGCTATACAGTAAGTATAATAATAAACACTAAGGCAGGCTATACAGTAAGTATAATAATAAACACTAAGGCAGGCTATACAGTAAGTATAATAATAAACACTAAGGCAGGCTATACAGTAAGTATAATAATAAACACTAAGGCAGGCTATACAGTAAGTATAATAATAAACACTAAGGCAGGCTATACAGTAAGTGTAATAATAAACACTAAGGCAGGTTATACAGTAAGTATAATAATAAACACTAAGGCAGGATATACAGTAAGTATAATAATAAACACTAAGGCAGGCTATACAGTAAGTATAATAATAAACACTAAGGCAGGCTATACAGTAAGTATAATAATAAACACTAAGGCTGTTTAAGATGATGATTCTTTTTTTTTTTATGAGCACAGCCTTATTTCTATTACAGTATAATGGATGACTCTCATTCATATTCCATTCACCCAGATCAATGTAACATTGATAGGTTTATGATACTGGAATGTTCCCTGTACCCAACATGAGGCTGCTACAACCTGGCCAATGAATGAAAGTTTAAAAAAGTGATCACTTTGCTCGTTGTATATATAATTCCTCCTCTCACCTTTACCCTTCACTTGTGGACTTCAGTGCACAACACTACAGTTGTATGTGACCAGGTGAAAAAAACTTTCCAAGGCCAACCCTCATATTATGACTGCTAACTGCTACACACAGCCTACATCATTGTCAACTAGAACGCGTTAGTAAACCCGCTACAGTGTACAGTCAAAGCAGTTTTAGCAGTTACACCGGCGGTAATAATTTGCGACTCGTTTCAGGAAACTAGGCATATGTCACAGGTCACTACTTCACATGAGAGCTATTTGAATGTAAACTTCTTGTAAAAATCAAGATGAACATGTGAACTTTCATGTGCCTTAATAACAAACTTGTATGCCATCTGTAAATACAGATCAATTACGATTCTAGTTGGTTAAGCCACAGAAAAAGACCGCAACCTTCCCACTAGCCATGATTGGCTGAGATAATGAGTGAGCTGGACATGCCGATAGAGGAGTTCGGATTGTTTTGCCATATAGCGCGCTTCTGTCTATTTGAGCTGGTCAGTATGTGTAGGTAATCCTGTCTAAAGCGGCTTTTAAAAAAATGTATTGTGAAGTGGAGCTGCATAAGTGTTGCTCTCAAGTTTCTGGAGGATTGAGTTTTGAAATCAGTGGAATTAGAGTATGATAGCTAAAGAGATGGAGAAAACTCCTGTCTCGTGACAGGGAGACGCCCATCATGCATGATGTATATGGTTAAAATAATCTAGCTACATTTTCAGATATTACACGTTTCTAGTTTTGACAGAAAGGGGTTTCATTTCAAGTTAGAGTGTACTGTTAGCTAGCTAATATTATGGTAATGGTGAGACGTTAGCATGTGTATGATCTTATTCGTATCTCAGAGCCATTTGCTTGCTAACATTGAACCTGGTTGGTTAGCTACCTGCAGATTCAAGCAGGGTAGTAAAGCCATGAGTTGGGATTATGGTTAATTCTTTAACTAGCTAGCTAACATTAGCTGGCTGGCTTGCATGCTAACGTTACGTGTATGATCTTATTACTGAGCTGTGTTTAACTTGGTGAGAAAGGGCCTTTACAGCTGTGTATGGAGGACGTGGATTGGAAAGTAGGATGTCTGACCAAACTATACATACTATGTGGAACAGTTAATATGTGTGGAACAGTTAACATGTGGAACAGAAACCGTAAGGAACACATGACAGATGGTAATGATCACAGTAATGGAGTAAACATTTAAAGGTTAAAGCAATTATATAGTAATTCATGATTAATTAGATTATCAATCTCCCAAGTGGCGCAGTGGTCTAAGACCCTGCATCTCAGTGCTAGAGGCGTCACTACAGACGCTAGAGGCGTCACTGGTTCGAATCCAGACTGTATCACAACCGGCCGTGATTGGGAATCCCATAGGGTTGCACACTTGGCCCAGCGTCGTCTGAGTTTGGCCGGTGTAGGCTGTCATTGTAAATAAGAATTTGTTCTTTAACTGACTTACCTAGTTAAATAAAGGTTTAATGGTGAGAAGGTTAACATGTCCCCTGTTATTGATAATGGTGAGAGGTTAGCATGTCCCCTGTTATTGGTAATGGTGAAAGGTTAGCATGCCTTGGGGATCCACTGTTATTGATAATGGTGAGAGGTTAGCATGTCATGGGGATCCCGTTACTGATAATGGTGAGAGGTTAGCATGTCCCCTGTTATTGGTAATGGTGAGTGGTTAGCATGCCTTGGGGATCCCGTTATTGATAATGGTGAGAGGTTAGCATGCCTTGGGGATCCCGTTATTGATAATGGTGAGAGGTTAGCATGTCCCGTTATTGGTAATGGTGAGTGGTTAGCATGACTTGGGGATCCACTGTTATTGATAATGGTGACAGGTTAGCATGTCTTGGGGATCCCGTTATTGGTAATGGTGAGGTTAGCATGTCCCCTGTTATTGGTAATGGTGAGAGGTTAGCATGTCTTGGGGATCCCCAGTTATTGGTAATGGTGAGGTTAGCATGTCCCCTGTTATTGGTAATGGTGAGAGGTCAGCATGTCTTGGGGATCCCCAGTTATTGGTAATGGTGAGGTTAGCATGTCCCCTGTTATTGGTAATGGTGAGAGGTTAGCATGTCTTGGGGATCCCCAGTTATTGGTAATTGTGAGCGGTTAGCATGTTTTTGGTGTATGCTCTTTGTGCCTCTGTAATTTTCACACTCACCATTATTCCCAATTTGTTCAGGATGATCTGTAATCATGGTAGCATCCACATAAATGTGTTCAGAAACATATTCTATTCTTATTTACAACACGTTATTTACCATGTATTTCTATAGGGCACAAAATAATCTGAAACTCAACTAAAATAAACTGCAAATGCATCCAACAAGTTTGTAGAGTCACACGATTGATGTAGTCTTTGCATTCTAGGAATATAGGACCAAGGTACTGTACTGTCGCCTCATATTAAACAAAATGCTGGAGTATAGAGCCAAATTAAATGTTTTAGCTTCACTGTCCAAATAAAATACGTAGGTGTGTATAGCAAATATCCAAACAACCGTGTATAGCAAATATCCAAACAACATTGTAGTATAATTTTAAACCTCCAGGCTACGCTAGGGGCCTTTTCTAGCCTGCCACTGCAAAGGTTACTTAACGTCGTACAACCACCCGGAAGTCTCGCAAGCTTACATTCTGGTTCACTACACGGATTCCAGTGGTAATCAGTCTGGGCCCGGTTTACCGATAGCAATGGAACTTAAGCCTCGTTCACATCATCCATAAGCACTCCGTTACGTTGCGCCGGATGTCATTCAGTTCAATGGAAACATCCACAACGGAGTGAAAACGCAACGCCCCCTTGTGGTTCAAGGTTCCGTTGCGAGACGGACACTGCATACGTTGACATATTTCTAACTTTAGGTTGTCTTCAGTCCAGCCAGAGTCCATCGAAGAACATGAAGTTGCCAAAAAAGAGAAGTTATGAGTTAATACTTGGTGGAAGCACCTTTGGCAGCCATTACAGCTGTGAATAATTTTTTTATACAATTTTGCCAACTTTGCACAACTCTTGTGGCTACAAATATCCATTGTTTTTGTCAAAATTGCTCAAGCTCATTAAATTGTGTTGGGAATCATTGATGGATTGCAGTATTCAAACCTTTCTGATTTTTATGTTAAGTCAGGAATGAGACTAGACCATTCAGGAACACTAAACACCTCTAGGAAATCCATTTTGGTGTCTTTGGAAAAAACATTTGTGTAATTGTCTCGTTGAAAAATGTAATTCTATCCCAGGGTTTTCAGGAGACTGAGGCTGTATTTTTCCTATAACTTTTTACCTGGGCTTTGCTCCATTCATATTGCATCCTGACAAACTTCCCACTCCCTGCCAACGGCAAGCATACCCATAACATGATGCTGCCACCACAATACTTGAAAATAGAGTGTTTCACTCTGTGTTGGATTGGATTTGACCCAACCCTGTAGTTTTTAATTTATGCTAAAAAGTATTGTCTTGCAGTACTACTTAGCAGCCTTTTTGCAAACAGAATGGATGATTTGGAGTGGATGTTTTAACACACGCTTCTTTCTTTTCACTTTGTCATACATGCCAGTAATATGAGGTGAATGCAATGATGTTGATCCCTTTTGTATTTTAAAGTATTGTGGTGGCAGCATCATGTTATGGGGATGCTTGTCACTGGCAGGAAGTGGATTATGAATAGGTTCTGAAAGAGGAAGCATTAACTACTTGAGAAAGGAAGGTTAGATAGAAAGTCACAGTCTTGTGCCACATTAGTGTAGCTATTAGACAGCTATTCCTCACCAAACCTGATAGGTCCTTTGGAGGAAGGATTGTTGACATACAGTACCAGTCAACAGTTTGGACACACCTACTCATTCAAGAGTTTTTCTTTATTTTTATTATTTTCTACATTGTAGAATAATACTGAAGACATCAAAACTATGACATAACACATATGGAATCATGTAGTAACCAAAAAAGTGTTAAACAAATCAAATATGTTTTATTTTAGATTATGCAAATAGCCACCCTTTGCCTTGATGACAGCTTTGCACACTCTTGGCATTCTCTCAACCAGCTTCACCTGGAATGCTTTTCCAACAGTCTTGAAGGAGTTCCCACATATGCTGAGCACTTGTTGGCTGCTTTTCCTTCACTCTGTGGTCCAACTCATCTCAATTGGGTTGAGGTCGGGTGATTGTGGAGGCCAGGTCATCTGATGCAGCACTCCATCACTCTCCTTCTTGGTCAAATAGCTCTTACACAGCCTGGAGTTGTGTTGGGTCATTGTCCTGTTGAAAAGCAAATGATAGTCCCACTAAGAGCAAACCAGATTGGATGGCGTATCAGTGTGCCTTGAATTATAAATAAATAATTGACAGTGTCACCAGCAAAGCACTCCCACACCATCTCACCTCCTCCTCCATGCTTCACGGTGGGAACTATACATGCAGATATCATCCATTCACTTACTCTGCGTCTCACAAAAACAAGTTGATTGGCAAAGTTACATCAACATTGTTGTCATATTGGCTTAGATGTGATGGTAGAAAGACTTGAATTTAACATTGAGCATTGATCAATGCCTTCATAATGTTAATGTTTTGCTACACTGTGCCAAATTAACACAACCCTGGTTCCAATCCAACAAATTGTGTACAACAATATTGAGATGATTGCGATATTAAAGTTGAGCCTACTGTTAACTGGGATACCTTGTAGGACTATAAAGCAGAGACTCCTATCATCAGGTCTTCAGTCATCTCAGATATAACAGCTGCCATAGAGGTCAAGGCTATTATTAAAACAACCTTCTATTCAACACCTTGTATTCAACTCATTCACAGGCAGACAGGAACACTTTCCATTTTTCCTATGATTTAAATCAGTCTTCCAATTGTGAGACTGAATGTGAAGTGTTTCACTTCTAAACAAATGATCATTGGTGGGGTCATCTAGTGGGCTGTCACTTGTCCTGACTCTTCCAAAAGGCTTGGCTAGGACGAGTCCCCTGCTCCCCCGGAGACACTTGTGTTCCAACAGCTGCAGCTGAAGGGAGGGTGTGGGATTCAGTTTTATTGATGTTCTCTGTTATGGACTTTACTTTTCTCCTTGACTGTGTCTTCTGGCCATCTCTGTTGTTTTTACATTTGAAAGTAAAAAAAATTAAGCTGTCCAAAAAAGAAACCGATATTTGACTGGTCCGTTTAAAGGCCATATCAGGTATGTGTGTTTCTGGTGCACGGCTCAAATTGCAGCAGATCTGAACACGGCCATATTGGAAATTATCTGTTGCTTTAGTGCACTTCCTGTAAAGCTTGCTGAAAAACACAACAGCTCCCCATTTGATCCAAGTGTTTATCCTTGTAAATGTATTAGATTAATATTACATTTAGCCCTCCATTAACTTCACACTGCATGCTGAAAAGAGAAGACCTCATACCTATACTGTGGACCACAGAGAGATCCGATACAGGCCAGCACATTATTTTGACCATATTAGTCGACCATGAGGTCCTCACATTGCTGACACCGTAATAGATTTACAGCAAGATATGTGACCTGGAAAATAAGTTCTGAATTTAATTAGCCAAGCTCGGTTGTTTTGTGGATCCATGCCACAGCATGTGACATTTCATATCCAGATTTAGATTTTTACTGGCTGTGACATTTTAATGGATTGAAACATGTAAAAAGAAATATGCTAACTTGAGCCAAGGCTCTGGGGTGTCTCAGGCCAAACTACTTGAAAAGCACATACAGTACTGAGTCGTTTAAAGCACCCTTAAAATATATTGGATCAAGAGTCCCAAGACCCTGCTAAAATACGTAAAATATATACAATAACAGTTTTATAATGACAGTTTACTCAACTGTTTAATGACATCTGTCAGTTAATAACAGTATATCAGGGGCCTGCCACTCCTGTTCTGGACAGTCCATCCACATGGTGTGCAGTCTCTTGTTCCAGTAGCAGGTTCAGCTAGATCAGATGTGAAGGGTCATGCCACTCCTACAGAACTCCCAACTCCCACGCCCCTTCCTACTGCCTAATCAGCTCTCCACCCACTGGTTTCAATCAGCGATAACCACAAAGGACTTTCAAGACTATCAGAAACCATAATCACCCGTCTGTGAAGACGCCACAACATCCTCAATAACTCTTTCCATAAGATAGGAAAACACATAACAAGCTCATGTCCCAACTGTCCAGCAGCTGAAACAACATGTCCCAACTGTCCTGAAGCAGAAACTACATGTCCCAACTGTTCAGAAGCAGAAACTACATGTCTCAACTGTCCAGAAGCAGTAACTACATGTCCCAACTGTCCAGCAGCAGAAACTACATGTCCCAACTGTCCAGAAGCAGAAACTACATGTTCCAACTGTCCAGCAGCAGAAACTACATGTCCCAACTGTCCAGCAGCAGAAACTACATGTCCCAACTGTCCAGAAGCAGAAACCACATGTCCCAACTGTCCAGCAGCAGAAACTACATGTCCCAACTGTCCAGCAGCAGAAACTACATGTCCCAACTGTCCAGCAGCAGAAACTACATGTCCCAACTGTCCAGAAGCAGAAACCACATGTCCCAACTGTCCAGCAGCAGAAACTACATGTCCCAACTGTCCAGCAGCAGAAACTACATGTCCCAACTGTCCAGCAGCAGAAACTACATGTCCCAGTTTTAATGATGTTCTCTGTTATGCACTTTACTTTTCTTGTCCTTGACTGTCCAAAAAGAAGCAGGTATTTGACTGGTCCGTTTAAAGGCCATATAAGGTATAAGTTTCGTATATGGTGATATCCTCTGCTGCACGGCTCAAATGGCATCAGATCTGCCAATAAAGCAATGACACATTTTCTAGATATATTGCTGTAGAAGCTAGATGTATTTCTGACACACCTGTTTCTGAACATGGCCATATTGGGCTTGTAAATGATCTGCTTTAGTTTGTTTCCTGAAACTCTGCCATGGACTCTATGGGATCAAATTGGAGTTTCAAGAACAGCTCAGCAGATGAAACCATCTCTATGACGCAGGGTCATGAAGAAATCCCAAATTGTCTTTAGGCTGCATGTATTTCTGACAGCCAGTTTGGATCATGGCCATGGTTGGAGAAGGTCACTGACTGGCTATTAATTGTGGACTTGTTTGTTCAAAGATCTGTAAAACTTGCTGAAAAACACAACAGCTTCCCATTTGATCCAAGTGTTTATCCTTGTAAATGTATTAGATTAATATTACATTTAGCCCTCCATTAACTTCACACTGCATGCTGAAAAGTGAAGACCTCATACCTATACTGTGGACCACAGAGAGATCCGATACAGGCCAGCACATTATTTTGACCTTATTAGTCGACCATGAGGTCCTCACATTGCTGACACCGTAATAGATTTACAGCAAGATATGTGATCTGGAAAATAAGTTCTGAATTACCCGAGCCAAGATTGGTTGTTTTGTGGATCCATGCCACAACTTATTACATTTCACATCCAGATTTAGATTTTAACTGGCTGTGACATTTTAATGGATTGAATCATGTAAAAAAATGCTGGCGTGAGCCAAGGCTCTGGGGTGTCTCAGCCAAACTCCTGTCTGTGGTGATAATACTACTTTGTGATCACAGACTGAGTCGTTTTAAGCACCCTTAAAATGTATTGGATCAAGAGTTACTATCCAATCCTCCCAAGGCCCGGCTAAAATGTATCAAATATGTACAATAACAGTTTTATAATGACAGTTTACTCAACTGCTTAATAACATATGTCAGTTAATAACAGTATTTCAGGGGGCTGCAACTCCTGTTCTGGACAGCCCATCCCAGCACTAACACAGTGGGTTCATCTGAATCAGAGAGAAGTGAGAGGTCCTCTCAAAATCTGTCCACGAAAATCTATCCACGATGTGAGGAATTTTTGTATGGAGGTCAATGAGAGAGTGTCGAATTTGTTCAACAATAATTGGAATTGATCATTTGTTACCTGAGGCTTATTTGATCTAATAAAAGTTTCGTAACGGTTAGGTTGTTAAGAATGCACTGATATAAGGGGATGCATGTGGCATTTCAGAATCTAAAAAACAACAATCGGAGTTATCTGTTGTTATAGAGATAGATAGAAGACTCATCATGGATTTAACCTGTTTTAGCATGGACATTGCCATTGAGGGCTTCCACCATTTTAAGGTAGTCAACTGGGTGGGGATTCCAATGAGTTGGGAGCCATCAGCCAATGAAGAATATACAACTGACTACTTTAAAAATAGATATAGCCTCAATGGCACTGTGCATGCTGTCACAGATGCTGTAATGACACTGATAGATGTATGTACGTATGTTAAATCTTACATCCATGCCCTTATGAAATTTCCCCCCCGGGGGATCAATAAAGTATCTATCTATCTATCTATCTATCTATCTATCTATCTATCTATCTATCTATCTATCTATCTATCTATCTATCTATCTATCTATCTATCTATCTATCTATCTATCTATCTATCTATCTATCTATCAGTTTATGCTAAATGCTATTGCTTCTTTCTTATGTTGATAGGATAGGATAGGATAGGATAGGATAGGTACTTTATTTGATCCCCCGGTGGGGAAATTTCATTGTCAAGCAGCTACAACAAAAAACAGGGCAGGTGCAAAATGCCACAACGAAAGAACACAAAAGACAGATACACGGTACATGATACATAGAGCGGCAGTATGAAAAAGTATAGAAATACAAGATATCTGGAGTGCAAAAAAAAGCTATAAAAAGACATTGCATAGTATGAGTGGTTGGCCGAATATGTACACTATACATTGGTGGATGGTTAACTATACTATACAGGTCGATGGCAGAGAAATACTTCAGTAGCTAAAAATGGGTATGATATGAGCGAGGGTAATAATAGTTTACTTAATAGACAGACTGGGTAAATGAACAGGTAAGTGAACATTTTGCATGGTTAAATTAACTGTACAGTTAGGTATACAGTTATATTTACAGATAAGTGAATACTTGCATGTTTACACAAACTGTACAGGTAAATGACAGGAAGAGATAATTTAATAGCTAAATGTGTGTATGATATCATTTGGGGTAATAAAAGTAATTCCCTTAAAATACAGTCCTTAGTGCGCAGGGTTTAATTACAGACAACTGCACTTATTGCACATTCGATACTAAAAGCAATGAGAAAAGGTACAACTGGCAGGATACTAATATGCATTCCTGAGTGAATGCCTACGTCCAATAATTACTCACAATATTGCATGTGATATAATATAACAACTGTACATGAGTATGTATATACAGACCTGTATGAATAAATAGGTCCTGAGTGGATGAGTGCTGACGGACCAGAGTTACTCACGGAGGGATGCATAATTGTTAGACTAGGTCCTAGCACCCCAACAGTTCCAGATCTATGTTGCCGACGGCACGGCACCCCGGTGAGGCATTATATAGTCTCATAGCCGCCGGCAGGAAGGACCTCCTGTAGCGCTCTCTGGCACACCGTGGTGGGATCAGTCTGTGACTGAAAGTGCTCCTCTGCGTCATAACCATAGCGTGCAGAGGGTGGGTGACGTTGTCCATGATGGCCAGCAGTTTGGCCAGGATCCGTCTCTCCGCCACCTCCTCTAGAGTGTCAAGGCTCATCCCCAGGACAGAGCTAGCCTTCCTGATCAGCTTATTTACCCGAGAAGCATCACCGGCTTTGATGTTTGCTCCCCAGCACACCACTGCAAAAAAGATGGCACTGGCCACCACAGACTGGTAGAAGGTATGCAGTAGTTTACTGCACACGTTGAAGGACCTGAGCCTCCTCAGAAAGTAGAGTCGGCTCTGGCCCTTTTTGTACAGGGCCCCGGTGTTACCAGCCCATTCCAGCCTGTTGTCCATATGGACACCCAGGAACTTGTATGACTTAACCATTTCCACATCCATCCCCTGTATAGGGACTGCAGTCAGTTGTGCCTTGGTTCTCCTGAAGTCCACCACCATCTCCTTAGTTTTGCTGATGTTGAGCTGAAGGTGGTTCTGCTCACACCACAACACAAAGTCACTGATTGTGCTCCTGTACTCCTCCTCCTGCCCACCCCTGATGCACCCTACAATAGCAGAGTCATCCGAGAACTTCTGTAGGTGGCATGTTTCAGAGTTATATCTGAAGTCTGAGGTGTAGAGGGTGAACAGGAAGGGGGACAGGACCGTACCCTGGGGGGCCCCTGTGTTGCTAACTGCCCGTTCTGACACACAGCTCTGTAGTCGCACAAATTGTGGCCTACCGGTCAGGTAGTCCGTGACCCAGGAGACTAAGGGTGCTTCCACATTCATCCTCCTCATCTTCTCACCCAGTAGCAGGGGCTGAATGGTATTGAAGGCACTGGAGAAGTCAAAAAACATAACCCTCACAGTGCAACCTGCGTTGTCCAGGTGAGAGTAGGCCCTCTGCAGAAGGTAGATGATTGCATCATCCACCCCGATGTTGCGCTGGTATGCAAACTGCAGGGGGTCCATTGATGAACACACCAGGGGTCTGAGGTGAGCGAGGACTAACCTTTCCAGGGTCTTCATGATGTGGGATGTTAGCGCTACAGGTCTGAAGTCATTCAGGACAGTGGGGTGTGCCTTCTTGGGCACTGGGACGAGGCAGGATGTTTTCCACAGCACAGGGACCCTTTCTAGGCTCAGGCTAAGGTTGAAAAGACGCTGGAGTATTCCACACAGTTGGTCAGCACAGACCCTCAGCACCCTTGGGCTGATGCCATCAGGGCCCGCCCCTTTCCACTGGTGTAGTCTCTCCAGCTCTCTCTTCACTTGGTTGGTGGTGAAAGCCAGCCCAGGTGGGGAGGTGGGAGGAAGGGGGGTGTTGAGGATCAGTCCAGGGGGGGCAGGGGCGGAGGTGGGGTCACTGATTGTCTCACCAGAGGTGCTGTGAGCAAAGTGGGGGTGGGATAGCCGTGAGGGTGTGTGGTCTGGGGAGCTGGAGGGGAGGTGGACAGGGCCAGTATCGAACCTGTTAAAAAATTGGTTCAGCTCATTGGCTCTGACCTGGGTCCCCTCCGTCTGCCCACTGTTTTACTTTTTGAAGCCAGTGATATTTCTCATACCCTTCCACACCTCTCTCACCTGGCTCTGCCTCAGCTTGTCCTCCATCTTCTCCTTATACACTCTCTTCCCCTCAGCAATCCGCAACTTCAGCTCCCTCTGGACACATTTCAATTTGTCCTTGAAGGCCCTCTTCTTCTCATTCAGCAGGGCTCCTGATCCTGGAAGTTTGTAGCTATAAGTCCATTCCCTTCACCTGGTCACCTGGTACTACCTGGTACTACCTGGTAATTCATTCACCTTTATGTTGATGTGTTCCTAATATGTTTCCCTTCCATACTACCACATCCTTCCACAACATAAATACCCTAAACCTGGATTCTTCCTCTCCATCTCCTCAATGCATTATGGGTGGCAGGTAGCCTAGCGGTTAGAGTGTTGGGCCAGTAACCGAAAGGCCGCTGGTTCTAATACCCGAGCCGAAAAGGTGAAAAACCTGTCAATGTGTCCTTGAGCGTGGCAGTTTTGACTTAAATCGTCTTGAAAAGAGACATACCCATAAAGACTCACAGCTGTAATCACTGCCAAAGATCATTTAAGTATTGACTCAGGGATGTAAATGAATATATTTATGTATCTCATTTTCAATACATTTGCTAAAATTTCTAAAACATGTTTCCACTTTGTCATTATGGAGTATTGTGTGTAGATGGTTGAGAAAAAATGATACATTTAATCCATTCTGAATTCAGGCTGTAACACAACAAAATGTTGAATAAGTCAAGGGGTATGGATACTTTCTTAAGGCACTCTATCACGCAAGATCTTTGCACATTAAAATAACTTAATGTCATAAACATTTACATGGTGCAAATGTTCTCTCCACCCACAAACACGTCAAGTAAATATATTGTCTAATAACAGTGGCATCAGTGCCAGAATTAGACTGTGTTGGCAGATATACCAAACAATAAACCTTGGCTGCAGTGAAGATGAGAGCACAGTCCAAGAAATGAAAAGGCCTTGATGGCGTCCTTCCAGTTGGTCAGCTCCCTGCTCAACTAGTGCATCCAGCAGCTCCCCCCTATGGGCTTCTTGTACTGATGTGCGGGGTGGACTCTGCACCCCAAACAAACAGGGTGTCTTCAGTGAGGTGAAATGTTCTGAACATTGCTGATAGAAATGTATTGAATAGAGCTGACACGATTCCATATTCTACCTGACAGACAGTTATTTCTGTTCTTCACAATACATTTCTATCTGAACGTTTTCACCCTATTGAACATTAATTTAGCTGCACCATATTAGACACAACAAACATTTAAACAACTTGAATGCAGAGGTTTGAAAACAGAAGAGGTGATCGACATTGAAGAATGTGAAATGCCTGACTTGAATTCTCAATTACAAGTATTCAAAATATTGAACCAATGTCTCTGCCGATGGTGACTCAGTCACACGTTGCTAGAGCTGTCTTTAGAAAGATTTACAAACTGTAATGTAAAGGATTAATCCGTGCCGGTGCACGCTGTTCTGCCGCCATAGGCAAGACCAAACAAAAATAGAATCATCCCAGTAAGCAAAATGACGTTGAAAATATGTCTAAAAGACACATTTTCCAGACTTTGAAGTTAGGTTCAATTTAGGTTCTGAATGAAAGGTCAAAATGTATTTTCTGTATGTTTAAAATACATATTTTACAGATCGGTGAAACGGCATAAATTCTGGAACGTGAAAAATATGTTTGAAACCAGGTTCATTTTCGGTCCTGAAAATTAACCTGAAAATACGTATTTTGTTGATGTTGAAAGTATGTATATTCCAGATGTTGAAATCAGGCACATTTCTTGTTCTGAATGAAAGTTGAAAATAAGTCATTTCTAGATGTCTATGTTTGGGCCAAATCAAGGCTGGTCCAGACCGCACAAAATCTGAACCAAACATAGACCAAAAACCATGGATGTGGAAATCAAGGCCGGTCCAGAACTGCACAAAAAAAAGACGTCCAAAAGGCATCGGTCTGTGCTTACTGAGGTGTAGCCTATAATGTTGCCTCAAATGTAATTTCATGAATGCCCATCTATGTGGTAAGCCTACCGTTTGTAAAACACTAAAAAATGAAGTCCGTACAGGACCAAAAATAGACGTCCAAAAGACGTTGGCTCATGCTTACTGGGCTGTAGCCTACAATGTCAGCCTGCAATGGGATTTCATGAATGCCCATCCATGTGGTAGGCCCACCATTTGTAAAACAGGCCATTGCATTGGCTTTATCAGTCCTGATTCCTGTGACTAATCAATTTGGCCAAGCTCTGAATATAAGCTACTAAACTTTATCTGAAGTTATCATGAGCCTATTTGCAATGTGTTTACGCAGCGGGAAATACAAAAGTATTTCATTTTTTCTCTACGATGAGCTTGTCAAAAATGTACGTATACAAACTTGAAACCACTGATCATAACAATGGGAAGAAACTCCTGGACATTTTTGTTTTGATTGTCCATCCCATAATGTCCATTTTACTTTCAACTGTCCTGTTTTTAGGATATGTTTGTTAACATGACAGCACATTTTTATTTGATTGGGCACCATTTAGGTTCGGCTATTTGATGGGAGAAACCTGCATGATGTAAAAAGTGTCCTTCTCATTACATACATTTTATCTCCAATCTGTAGGCTACAGTAAAGGCCACATACTCTTTCTACCATATCCTATATCTGCTACAGTACATGATTTATGTTAGATACATGTTTTTATGGAACGTTGGTGGAGCACTGTCTCTCCAACAGCACCCTGGAGAGGCGCGCTGGGAATGGAAAAGCAACATATTTTGCACCCTTGCCTTTGACAAAGTGGGCACTGCTTATCAAAGGGTTGTATCAGTGCTCACCTAAAAAGCACATACTGTATGCCACTGGTTGAGAGAAATAGTCATGGTTTTTGGGCAGAATTATGTGAGGTTTTATGTGTTGTTGGAGGTACGTCTTGGTCAGTTTAGAAAAGGTCACCCTTTTCAATCTGCCGCCAGCTCGGCTGCTAAGCGGTTTACTTCAGAGTGTAATAAAAGTCTGAGGCAGTTATATCGCTGTCAGCAATATGAGTGGATAAGATTATTGAAATACTGGTATGGTGTTATGTAAGTCATAAGAATCCTACTGGACCGTTTTAGCCAGCTGAAATGTGAGACAAATAGAAGCACCTCCAGCATCTTCAATATATCATATTTTAGATAAAAACTACACATTAGATTTAAAAGTTTTATAAGCTCTGACTGAAATGTAAATGTTTCTGTTCTAGCATTTAAATATCTAATTAATATGGTTCCACCAGGGTGATAAATCAAACTAAGCAAAGTATGAGGTAACGGCCAACAAGCGTGAGGTGAGGAGAGTTCAGATGTGTTTACAAGCTAAATAATATAAATAATATATATAAAGTTGTTGATGAGGATTAATGCCACTAAAAGGGAACTAAAGCAGGTCAGATTAGATTTAATGATATCTATTTTAGTGGTAGTGAGGCAACATGGACTCACTCCATTACAATATTTGAGGGTCAGTGGAAGTAACATTGGAATCAATTTGATCAGTCAAACTTCTGATAATGTCAAAACTATTATTAATGAAATCTCTCTTAAGAAAATTCAGAGAAATTCAATTCATAGACACATATGACATTAAAAAGTAATGGTGCTCCTGGAAGTGGGAGGTGCTAGTGAGAGACGGACACACAGGTCTGGGGGGGAGGTCTCTCCTACAATCCATGTCCTTCCCCAGAGCGGTCCATAATTAACTTTTGCTTGGTTAGCACTTCCAACCAGATATAAGGAGGCTGAGGCCCCAGCATCCATAAGTCAGATACCTTCTTCCTCTGTGGTAAGACCTCTCCACCTCCTCCAGCACTGATTTGAATTGAATTCTGCATGTCTATTTGACATTATGTAATCAAGTGGCATTGGTTTTAAATGTATTTTTTAAAATGTGTTTCACTTTAAATGTTTTACTTCAAATCTGTAACTTCCTTTTATGGCCAAAAGTATTGCTCCTGCACTTTGTAAATTAATGGGATGGTCTAGAATGTAACTGGATTTTCAGGGTTATTTATTTTGAATTCTTGACAGAATGTGTAGTAAAGTGAGTTGCCACTAGGAACATGAAAGTTATCAGTTACACCTGTAGTTGAATTTGACAAGGCTGTAATGATTTAGTTGAATTATATTTTCTAGCCCTTTTGGGGATAAATGATAAGGCTTTATACTTGTGTGTTTTCACAACAACCCAATGTTTCACAGGGTCCTCCAAGAAGTACACATTCATCTGTAGGAGGAGAAAAAGAAGGTGAGACATGGTTTGAGTCTTCACATAAAAAGTGATGAGAATATTCTGAGAGATACCGCTCAGTTAACTCTGTTGACTGGGGAGGAAGCACCACAGAGTCAATCATGTTTCTTGTTTCATCTCTTTCCTAGTGATCCGTCACCATGAGTACGGACGCGGAGATGCAAATCTACGGCAAGGCTGCCATATACCTTCGTAAGTCTGAGAAGGAGAGGATGGAGGCACAAGCCGCACCCTTTGATTCAAAGAACTCCTGCTATGTGGCAGACAAGGTGGAGCTGTACCTCAAGGGTCTGATTACTGCCAGGGCCGACGGGAAGTGTACTGTAACAGTCACGAAACCTGACGGCACTAAGGAGGTAAGCCTGATCTGAAAAGTATTACAATTCAAGTTTGTACAACTACTCTATTTATTGAGTTATATAAAACAATTACAATAGGCATAATTAACTAAATAAGCATTTAATAGTTTTTTTGTACACTATATATCCTTCAAACACATCATTTGTATTGCTGACATTGAAAAATGACATGGAATTTCTTATGTTGACTAGTCAAGAATCACCATGTATTTTTTTATTTTATTTTTTATTTAACCTTTATTTCAATCAAATGTATTTTATAATCAATCAAATGTATTTATAAAGTCAGCCGATGTCACAAAGTGCTATACAGAAACCCAGCCTAAAACCCCAAACAGCAAGCAATGCAGATGTAGAAGCACAGTGGCTAGGAAAACCTCCCTAGAAAGGCATTAACCTAGGAAGAAACCTAGAGAGGAACCAGGCTCTGAGGGGTGGCCAGTCCTCTTCTGGCTGTGCCGGGTGGAGATTATAACAATTCATGGACATTAAGGCCAGTTCTTTCTCCAAGATGTTCAAACGTTCATAGATGACCAGCAGGGTCAAATAATAATCATAGTGGTTGTAGAGGTTGCAACAGGTAAGTACATCAGGAGTGAATGTCACTTGGCTTTTCATAGCCGGGA
Organism: Thymallus thymallus; assembly: GCA_023634145.1. Classification (NCBI taxonomy): domain Eukaryota; kingdom Metazoa; phylum Chordata; class Actinopteri; order Salmoniformes; family Salmonidae; genus Thymallus; species Thymallus thymallus. Next base: position 21,468,256 of record CM042394.1, on the reverse strand, counting down.
ATTTAGATGCGGTAGAGAGTGCAGGTACGGTGCGATAGAGCGCAGGTGCAGTAGAGAGAGAGCGAGGGAGCGAGAGCGATAGAGAGCAGAAAACAGAAGGGCTGGGTTGCACGTCCGATGAACAGGTCAGGGTTCCATAACAAGAATCACCAGTTATGTGTCAGGGCTGATAACAAACTAGTTGGATTAAATGTGGAAATGCATTTTTGTTGATTCAACTTGTATTTAATGAGCAAAAAGCATTCAGTCATGTCCACGTTGATCTGTGTGTAATCTAGATTTCTGACTGTTTCAGGAAGGAAAAGAGTTCAAAGATGCAGACATCTATGAGATGAACCCCCCTAAGTATGACAAGATTGAGGACATGGCCATGATGACCTACCTGAATGAAGCCTCTGTGTTGTATAACCTCAAAGAGCGTTATGCAGCATGGATGATCTATGTAAGAAACCTGTACATACACACAACCACATACATTAACATAAGAAATACACACATACAGTACTACACATAAATGAATGGTAGAAACCAAAACGTATCAATACAGTACAACATCAGTATACCAAAGTACACCCACATCCTCACATAAATCCAGGTAAAAGTCCATCTGACTATGTCAATTTAATTTAATCACTTTCATCCAGACCTACTCTGGGCTCTTCTGTGCCACGGTGAACCCCTACAAGTGGCTCCCAGTGTACGACGAAGAGGTTGTCAACGCCTACAGAGGGAAGAAGAGGGTGGAGGCTCCACCCCATATCTTCTCCGTCTCTGACAACGCCTTTCAGTTCATGCTGATTGGTACGAGATCTCATGGATGGATGGATGGATGGATGGATGGATGGTTGGATGGATGGATGGATGGATGGTTGGATGGATGGATGGTTGGTTGGTTGTATGGATGGATGGATGGAAGTTAACAGATGGATGGAAGTTAACAGTTTGCTGGTAATATCTGATTTCACTAGAGTTGAATGGAAAATGTTCCAAATTGAAATTCATGATGGTATGAATGCAATAATGTCCCCATAATGTTGCTTGAGTATAATAAGAAATATGTTATCTGGTTACAGATAAGGAGAACCAGTCAGTCCTGATTACGTAAGTTGTTTACTAAAATGTCACTTTTAGAAATATGCTGGGTCATTTCCCACTGGGCAACACTGGTTAAATCAACAATGTTTCCACGTAATTTCAATTAAATGACGTTGAACCAATGTGGAACACATGTCCGTTCCCAATGGGATGGAAATAAATTATGATTAGGGCAATACTCTTAATAATGACTTTTTTGCAGACTCGCTTATCCAGAGTGACTGCATACATTTTTATACTTTTTGTACTGGTCCCCCAGGGGAATCAAACCCACAACCCTGGCATTTCAAGCACCAGGCTCTACCAACTGAGCCTTATGTTAGAAAACAGGTCAATAGTCTATTTTTCAATGCTTTCTTAATGAAAGCCAATCTGACACTTAAACATGGAACTAAACCCCCTCTTTCTCTGTCTCATAAACCAGTGGAGAATCCGGTGCAGGAAAGACTGTCAACACCAAGCGTGTCATCCAGTACTTTGCCACCATTGCAGTGTCTGGTGGGGAGAAGAAGAAGGAAGCAGACCCTAGCAAAATGCAGGTCAGTTGTTCTTATGTTTCAAGGAATGTGTACAAGCAATCGAGAAAAACTATTCTTACCAGTTTCTGAGCAACTTGTGTTTGTCTCAATCAGGGGTCTCTGGAGGATCAGATCATTGCAGCTAACCCTCTGCTGGAGGCCTACGGTAATGCCAAGACAGTGAGGAACGACAACTCCTCTCGCTTTGTAAGTATGAAGGGCATACTGTGGAAGTTACCTTGTATTGAAAAACTGTATTTCAGTAGTTCCCTATTGTTATATCAATATGTGTCCAACAAACTGTAACATTTAAAGGGTCTATCAAAGTAAAATGTTAGATTTATTTGTTGACCTATTTCTAACCCCATGCTCTACTATAGGGTAAATTCATCAGGATTCACTTCCAAGGTGGTAAACTGGCTAAAGCTGACATTGAGACCTGTGAGTTGGTTTTTATTGTTTCTCAATGCTTTCCTAAATTCACACAGGTTCATTTTTGGAGATCATATCATCACATTGTATCTAATATTACAACCTCTCTATCTTTCACCCTCAGACCTGCTGGAGAAGTCTAGAGTGTCCTTCCAGCTGCCCGATGAGAGAGGCTACCACATCTTCTTCCAGATGATGACAGGCCACAAACCTGAGATAGTTGGTACGGCAATGTCTCAGTCTCCTCCTTTGATGCTATTTATTATATACTACATGTATCTACTGAGTAAAGGAGGGAGAGATACTGTAAAGGTTCAGCAGAATTCTAAGAGATTTAACTGACAAACTGTTCTCTGTTGTCCACAGAAATGGCGCTCATCACCACCAACCCCTACGACTTCCCCATGTGCAGCCAGGGTCAGATCGCTGTGGCCAGCATCGACGATAAGGAAGAGCTGGATGCCACAGATGTGAGTCAAACAAACTCTAGATATGGAATGGATAGGAACACCAAACACACTGAATGCACTGTGCAATTCAGTTCGGCAGTTGGGAATTTTCATGTATTTTTTTGTTTGGTTCTAAATGCCTTGTGTTGGTTAGGCATGTGCCTCAAGGAACTCTTCAGGCCTTCACACTTCGCCTTGAAGCACGTACATTTAAGACATCCACAAGAGAGCCCCACTAAGTGCCCTGTGAAACTGTGTGAAATTCCTTTTGTGCTGCTATCTACTAATGTGTTGGCCAAGTGTCATCATGTGGAACAGAGAAGCCATTCAAATCTATCCATCCCATTCATTCTGCAGTGAGCAGCACAGAACATTAGTGTAACAGACCAAACTACTGTTCAGTTCATCACTGTTGTACTTCCTCTTTAATACCAGGATGCCATTACAATCCTGGGCTTCAGTAATGATGAAAAGATAGGCATCTACAAGCTGACAGGAGCTGTACTGCACCATGGCAACTTGAAATTCAAGCAGAAGCAGCGTGAGGAGCAGGCCGAGCCAGACGGCACAGAGGGTGGGTCCCACTCATAGACAATATGTAAAGCATTAGACCCATTTCCAGTCCCTAACATAGAAATAGAACAAGTAAGACAGACTGTGCCACATGAAAGTCAGGCAGGAGGCAACCTCCAAAATCTGTGTGAATCAAAACCTAACCCACAAAGAAGCAAACTATTTTGTCAGTGTGACATCAGAAACAAGTGATCTTGTGTCCCTGAGTCTGTCGGTGTTGGTTCTCTCTCCAGTGGCTGATAAAATCGGCTACCTGCTGGGCCTGAACTCAGCTGAGATGTTGAAGGCTCTGTGCTACCCCAGAGTGAAGGTCGGCAACGAGTATGTGACCAAGGGACAGACTGTGGCTCAGGTAAGTTGGCCAAACAAAGCATCTACCATTTTCTGAGCACTGGAATTATTTTGGGGAAGAGTGCATTGCTTTTTCCTAAGCTCGTATCACCTTATCACTGGACATGGTCAATAGCTAATGTAATCATGTGAGGTATTATCATTGCAGGTTAATAACTCAGTCAGCGCTCTGGCGAAGTCTATCTATGAGAGGATGTTCTTGTGGATGGTCATCCGTATCAACGAGATGTTGGACACCAAGAATCCAAGGCAGTTCTATATCGGTGTGCTTGATATTGCCGGGTTTGAGATCTTTGATGTGAGTATGAGACCAGAACGAGTTAGTTGTGATTGAGATGGATTACAGCCTTGTATGATGAAATTATCTCTTTTAAAACTCCATCAACAGTACAACAGCATGGAGCAGCTGTGCATCAACTTCACCAATGAGAAACTGCAACAGTTTTTCAACCACACCATGTTCGTTCTGGAGCAAGAGGAGTACAAGAAGGAGGGAATCGTCTGGGCCTTCATTGACTTCGGCATGGACTTGGCTGCCTGCATTGAGCTTATTGAGAAGGTAAGATGTCTGGATTATAATGGACCGCAATAGCTCATATGGAGCGCTGTGCGAGATATTATCCCAGTGGTACAACGTATCTGATTGTTGAGAACTATGTTTCCTAATATTATTATTATTATGTGCCCTAGATTAATCTAATTCTACAATAGCATGTTTGCTAAAGGAATGATTGTGATTCTAAATGGAAATATCATTAATTTGATATACACCTCTTTTCGTAAAGCCATTGGGCATATTCTCCATCCTTGAAGAGGAGTGCATGTTCCCCAAGTCTTCAGACACTACCTTCAAGGACAAGCTGTACTCCCAGCATCTTGGCAAAACAAAGGCTTTTGAGAAGCCCAAGCCTGCCAAAGGCAAGGCAGAGGCCCACTTCTCCCTGGTGCACTACGCCGGTACTGTGGACTACAACATCACTGGCTGGCTGGAGAAGAACAAGGACCCCCTGAACGACTCAGTTTGTCAGCTGTACGGGAAGTCAGGAGTCAAAATTTTGGCTGCCCTGTATCCTGCTGCCCCACCTGAGGGTAAGACTAGCATCACTTCAAAAGCACTAGTTTTATTTTTTATTTCACCTTTATTTAACCAGGTTGGTCAGTTGAGAACAAGTTCTCATTTACAACTGCGACCTGGCCAAGACAAAGCAAGGCAGTGCGACAAAAAACAACACAGAGTTACACATGGGAAATAAACAAACGTACAGTGAATAACACAATAGAAAATCTATATACAGAGTGCAAATGTAGTGCAAAATGCAGTAAGGTTAGGAAGACAATAAATAGGCCATAGTGGCGAAATAAATTACAGATTAGCATAATCACTGGAATGATGGAATGTGCAAATGATGATGTGCAAATAGAGATACTGGAGTGCAAAATTGAGCGGAATTAAAAAAACAAAATATGGGGATGAGGTAGTAGGATGGGCTATTTACAGAAGGGCTATATACAGGTGCAGTGATCGATAAGCAGCTTTGACAGCTGATGCTTAAAGTTAGTGAGGGGGATAGGAACCTCTAGCTTCCAAGGTTTTTTGCAATTCGTTCCAGCGGCCAAAGAAGGTGTTGGCTTTGGGGGTGGCCAGTGAGATATACCTGCTGGAGCGCGTTCTACAGGTAGGTGTTGCTATGGTGACCAGCGAGCTGAAATAAGGCGGGGATTTACCTAATAAAGACTTATAGATGACCTGGAGCCAGTGGGTTTGGCGACGAATATGTAGTGAGGGCCAGCCAACGAGAGCATACAGGTCGCAGTGGTTGGTAGTATATGGGGCTTTGGTAACAAAAATGGATGGCACTGTGATAGACTACATCCAATTTGCTGAGTAGAGTGTTGGAGGCTATTTTGTAAATGACATCGCCGAAGTCAAGGATCAGTAGGATGCCAAGAGCATGTTTGGCAGCATGAGTGAAGGAGGCTTTGTTGCGAAATAGGAAGCCGATTCTAGATTTAATTTTGGATTGGAGATGGTTAATGTGAGTCTGGAAGTTGAGTTTACAGTCAAACCAGACGCCTAGGTATTTGTAGTTGTCCACGTATTCTCAGTTACAACTCATATGTTCTTTAAGGTCTTTGAATGTATCACCATTTATCAGGCTTTATCACTGGGTTGATTTACTCATACAATAAGTGTTATTCTAGAAATGTGAGTTATATATCTATAATTTCTACTTGAAAGCAAGTCTAAGAAGCAATAGATATGTTCTATGTGCTCTATTTCTTTTCTTCCCTTTCTTAAGTTTTGTTTTTGCATCTTTTACTTTTGGTTTTGTACACCTGAAAATACAATATTTATATTTATGGAAAATATATTTCATAGCGGTTTAGCTGGTAAAAGGATTCTAAAGACTATACTAGTTGATTTTGTCACCTAAGTTTTAGCAACCAGGAAATGGCGGAGATCTCTGCATAGTGCAACTCATTGGCAGCATTTGTCTCTAGATAAGTGTGAAGTTAAGCAGAGATTCTCTGGTTTATAATTAGTGTGCTTGCTGAAGACAAGACCACTCTAGATTTCTTACATACTCTTATTATTACTACATTTATTCCATCTGCTCTAGGAAATGTACTTTTATAGTTATCTAGTTAACTTTTCCATTTTAACAGATACATCCAAGAAAGGAGGCAAGAAGAAGGGTGGTTCCATGCAGACTGTGTCCTCCCAGTTCAGGGTGAGCTTTTGAAGTGTCTATATTCAGTCCTTCAAAAGGTGCATTGATTATCATAAATGATGTCTGAGAAAATGGTTTGTAACCCTCTTACAGGAGAACTTACATAAGCTGATGACCAACTTGAGGAGCACTCATCCTCACTTTGTACGATGCCTGATCCCCAACGAGTCAAAGACTCCAGGTACAATAAATATTGAGTTAAATATGTCATCTTATCAGTACAGTATCAGTAACTTTAACAATCCCAATCTATAACCTGTGTATTAAAATAGACTGTTTGTTTTAACAGGTCTGATGGAGAACTTCCTGGTTATCCACCAGCTCAGGTGTAATGGTGTACTGGAGGGTATCAGGATCTGCAGAAAGGGCTTCCCCAGCAGAATCCTCTATGCTGACTTCAAGCAGAGGTACACACACACACACACACACACACACACACACACACACACACACACACACACACACACACACACACACACACACACACACACACACACACACACAGAGAGAGATCTGCTCCAAAGGTGTTCCAGCATCAGAATAGTCTTACGTTATAAGTAATACAGTCAGGTCCAAAATGATGAGCAGAAAAGACTATATCAAATAAATAATACAGATACTGAGCTATATTGTATATATATTGTATGGTCAAACATTTGTGACAATTATATTATTTTACACTAATACAACCAGAGATTTAAATAGTATAATTTTGTTTGATTTGTTTAGTCTTGTTTAACAAACACACACACTTTGTTGCTCATCTTTATCAAGAGTGACCTCACTGTATAACCAACCAATTACAACTTGGCATACTTTAAAACTGTCTCCTCATTCAGGTACAAAGTACTGAATGCCAGTGTCATCCCTGAGGGACAGTTCATGGACAACAAGAAGGCTTCTGAGAAGCTGCTTGGGTCCATTGATGTGAATCACGAAGATTACAAGTTTGGACACACCAAGGTCAGTCAAATACCTCCAGCAAAAGCTGACAACAAAACACAACTTCAATGATAATTTAAACCCTATAAAATCTCTCCAGTTGATCTATCCATCCTTTTATTCTTTCTTCTTCATTAACTAATGGAAAAGGTGGAAAACATTGTAGTGTTTTTATGTTCAGTCATTCATCACAAGTATAGAAGAGAAACTAAACTCATTATCATGTGCATTGGGTTAGAGTGGTATGGCTGCAGTTATCAGGATCTGTGTACATTATTCATCTACAATTGTACAACTAACAACTTAGAAACAACATATCCTTTGGTTTGTTTGTAACCATTGCAAAGTTTATCTTGTTCAAATCAATCTAGTGGTGTTTTTCCCCTCTTTTGATTGAACCCTTTCTATCTGTCACCATCTGTGGTTCCATTAACCATGTTAACCTGTGTCTCAGGTGTTCTTCAAAGCCGGTCTGCTGGGTGTCCTGGAGGAGATGAGAGATGAGAAGCTGGCCGCTCTGGTCGGCATGGTCCAGGCTCTCAGCCGTGGATTCCTCATGAGGAGAGAGTTCACCAAGATGATGGAGAGGAGGTGAGGAATAGTAGACATCTTGGCAAAGGTTTTTATGAATTTAAGAGAAGTTACATTTCCCTAGCCCCATTCCTCAGCTGTATACAAAAAGTGGTGGGGGGCCACGTTTTGTTGTACATCGAATCACAGAATGTAGCTTTATTAAGCATGTCACTCACCATGCCACTCTGTCCTTTCTGTTGACCAGAGAATCCGTTTACGCCATCCAGTACAACATCCGCTCATTCATGAATGTGAAAACCTGGCCATGGATGAAGTTGTACTTCAAGATCAAGCCCCTGCTGCAGAGCGCTGAGACTGAGAAGGAGCTGGCCAACATGAAGGAGAACTATGAGAAGATGACAGCAGACCTGGCCAAGGCTCTGTCCACGAAGAAGCAAATGGAGGAGAAGTTGGTGGCTCTGACGCAGGAGAAGAATGACCTGGCACTCCAAGTGGCATCTGTGAGTGAGCAACAACCTTCATAAGGTCACATTTACACACACATGAATACACACAAAAACACACACAAACACAAGCACTGTTATTGCCCATGTTATATATATATATATTTCATGAATTTATAGTCTTGGTCCGACCTCTTTGACTAAATAAAGTCTATATTTTCATGCACAAAGTGAGGCCTCTGATTTTTTCTCCTGTTCTGAAACCAGGAAGGAGAGAGTCTGAACGATGCTGAGGAAAGGTGTGAGGGGCTCATCAAGAGCAAGATCCAGCTGGAGGCCAAACTCAAAGAGACGACCGAGAGGCTGGAGGATGAGGAGGAGATAAATGCTGAATTGACTGCTAAGAAGAGGAAGCTGGAGGATGAGTGCTCTGAGCTGAAGAAGGACATTGATGACCTGGAGCTCACCCTGGCCAAAGTGGAGAAGGAGAAGCACGCCACTGAAAACAAGGTGTTGTGTCTTACCATAGACAGTCTAACCAAACAATAATCAACTCAAAACATAGCTGAACAGAAAAAGAATTCAAGCTGTATTGTGGGTTTAAGAAAAATGAAGACTCAATAGTAGAACTTCAGTTACTCCCCACATTCATTGTATGTTCTGCTCCCCCTCATTTATGACTTCATTCAGGACACTGCCATCTAGTGTTGCATCTGTAGTACAGTACTTGTTGACACATTTCTTTATTTAACCTTAATTTTAACTAGGCAAGTCAGTTAAGAACAATTTATTATTTACAATGACAGCGCTGGGCCAATTGTGTGCCGCCCTATGGGACTCCCAATCACAGCCAGATGTGATACAACCCTAAATCGAACCAGGGTCTGTAGTGACGCCTCTAGCACTGAGATGCGGCGCCTTAGACCGTTGCACCACTCGGGAGCCCATTTCTAATCTAAATTAATTTAATTGAATATATAACAAACTATTTTTCCCCTTTATGGTGAAGTATAATTATGTTGTGTCCATTTACAGGTTAAAAACCTGACAGAGGAGATGGCGTCTATGGATGAGAGTGTTGCCAAGCTGACCAAGGAGAAGAAAGCCCTCCAAGAGGCCCACCAGCAGACACTGGACGACCTGCAGGCAGAGGAGGACAAAGTCAACACTCTGACCAAGGCCAAGACCAAGCTGGAACAGCAAGTGGACGACGTGAGTGGAGTTTGACATTTTGGCCATGATAGTGTGTAAGATTATATTATCTTCAGTTGTTTACATTTGAACAATATATGTGTTTTTATCTTATAGCTTGAGGGTTCTCTGGAGCAAGAGAAGAAGCTCCGTATGGACCTTGAGAGATCCAAGAGAAAGCTGGAGGGAGATCTGAAACTGGCCCAGGAGTCCATAATGGACCTGGAGAATGACAAGCAGCAAGCTGATGAGAAAATCAAGAAGTAAACACAAACAAATGACTACAGTATTACCATTATTATTGTTGTTCTTGACTAATTCTTGTTATTATGAATCAGCATATACATGTGATTCTTTAAAGCAACGTGAATGGTATAATACTCTCCCTTTACACTATCTGACCAAAACCAACTCTGCAATCAATGCGTTTGTGCTTCTTAGGAAGGAGTTTGAGACCACTCAGCTCCTCAGCAAGATTGAGGATGAGCAGTCTCTGGGAGCTCAGCTGCAGAAGAAGATCAAGGAACTCCAGGTACAGTACAGGATAAAAGCTCCAGAACAGAAAAGCACAGACTTTAATCATTTACTGAAAAACATTGTCCTGGTAGCAGACATTTTTCACAATGGCTTCTGATGGCTGAGTAGGTTGGAAGATGGTGCTTCTTGCTGGGGCTTCTAACCATTGTAAAGATGGTGCTTCTTAATTGTGGTTTGGGTTCGCACATTGGACACTGTCTACTGAATAGATTCACTGTACTTGTATTAACACATCTATGGAAAATATACATACTATTTTTATTTTGTGAGGTTCAATTGTTTCAACTGTATTGTAGTGTTCATCCTCCCTGCTCCTGCCCTCTGTTCTAGGCCCGTATTGAGGAGCTGGAGGAGGAAATTGAGGCTGAGCGTGCTGCCAGGGCTAAGGTTGAGAAGCAGAGGGCCGATCTCTCCAGGGAACTTGAGGAGATCAGCGAGAGGCTGGAGGAGGCCGGAGGCGCCACTGCTGCTCAGATTGAGATGAACAAGAAGCGTGAGGCTGAGTTCCAGAAGCTGCGTCGTGATCTTGAAGAGTCCACCCTGCAGCATGAGGCCACAGCCGCCGCTCTGCGTAAGAAGCAGGCCGACAGTGTGGCTGAGCTCGGGGAGCAGATCGACAACCTGCAGCGCGTCAAGCAGAAGCTGGAGAAGGAGAAGAGTGAATACAAGATGGAGATTGATGACCTCTCCAGCAACATGGAGGCCGTCGCCAAGTCTAAGGTGAGTAGTGATGTTTTGAGGAGGGTCAACTACATTACCATTCAAGTGAACTGAAGTTGACAGGAGACATATATAAAGTAATGATGGTACATGTTTCACTAACAGGGCAATCTGGAGAAGATGTGCCGTACTCTTGAGGACCAGCTGAGTGAGCTCAAGACTAAGAATGATGAAAATGTTCGTCAGGTCAACGACATCAGCGGACAGAGGGCCAGACTCCTGACAGAAAATGGTACCATCAACAATTAACAACAAGCCAATGCTTTCCTTCAGTATAACACAATAAAATGTGTTGGTTATTTATGTCCCTAGTCCACATCTGTGGCGGTCGGTGATGTTAAAGATGAGGGCCTTATTTCTATTACAGTATAATGGATGACTCTCATTCATACTCCATTCACCCATTTCAATGTAACATTGATAGGTTTATGCTACTACACGATACTCACATTTTCCCTATACCTATCATGAGGTTGCTACAACCTAGACTATGACTGACAGTTTACAATGTAGGTGCACAGGTCGAGATATATTTGAGTTATCAAGATGAAAGACAGTGACACGTTCAATACCGCCTTGCACACTCTTGCCTGCATTTAGCTGATGTAGGTTGTAATCATTAGTCCAACTTTTGCAAATTTTAGTTTCTATTGAACAAATTCAGATATGTTTATCCTCACATTGTTCCATTTGCTTCGGTTTAAGAAACCTTTTTCAACAGAATCGGCGGAATGAATACACCCCTGATCACACGCAAACACAGTTCACTTTTATAGCAGCCACATACAAACAGCATGATAATTTTGCTCGTTGTATAATTCCTTCTAGCATCTACACGCTCTCCTCCACTCACCTTTTCCCTTCACATCTGGACTTCAGTGCAAAACACATCAGCTGTCTGTGACCAGGCCAAAAAAAATAATTCCAAGCCAAACCTTCATATCATAACCACTAACCGCTACACACAGCCTACATTGTTGTCATCATATTAGCTAACATCATAGCTAGGCAACATAGCTACTAGAACTAACGCGTTAGTAAACCCACTACAATCATGCATTACAGTCAGCAAGCAGTTTAGCAGTAACACCGGTGGTCCCTGGTGTCAATACATGTTTAAAACCAAAAGCTTACCGTGACTCCATTTTCAATCTTAGAGACCCTATTAACAAGATATCCCTCTATCCCTGCAGGTGAGTTTGGCCGCCAGCTGGAGGAGAAGGAAGCCCTGGTGTCTCAGCTGACCAGAGGAAAACAGGCCTTCACTCAGCAGGTGGAGGAGATGAAGAGGCTGATTGAGGAGGAGGTCAAGGTATGGGACCCAAAATGGACTCCACCGACCACAGAGTTTAGAGCAGGGATCATCAACTAGATTCAGCCGCATTCAGATTTTTTTATTGAAGGGATGATCAGGGGGCCGGAACATAATTACAGGTGTATGCCCCCTGTCCTGAAGTTGGAGAATTTTGCATTTTTTAAACACCTGAAACAGCCTTTTCCTGCAATCTAGAGCCATAATCATTATGCTTAATTCAATGTAAAAAATATGTCTGTTTTTCTGCATATCTAAGCATACCTTTTCAGCTGTATGTATCTTCCTGACTGGTGGTTCTTTTTAAAAGAAACTAAATATGCTTCTCTTCATCTCTGCTCAAATTCTGGTAAAATATTGAAAGGGATGTGAATCTTATTCAGTACATTTAGTTATTGCTTACTTTTCTTCAGTCTACCAGCCTTTCCAGCAGGCATACCAGCTAAGATAGTTAACAAGCTAGCTACTTGATTGATAGCCTGAAATGGCTTTTTGGTAGCTAGTTATGACGTTGGGAGATTGGGAACCTATCTGGGCTGAATAAAGCTAGTTATGACGTTGGGAGATTGGGAACCTCTCTGGGCACGACGCCCCTGTGCTCCCTCTGGGAACGACGCCTCTGATCACATATAATCTGTCTGTTGTGCATGGGAACACTTTGGAACAGATTTCCAAAATTAAAATCAATTGGAGCTGATTTGTTCGTTTTTACAGTCTTTTATGATCACCCGCACCCAAAAAAAGTTTATATTTTTTATTCAGAGATGTGAGGGGTCAAATAAAATTGTGTCCCGCCCGTTGGAGAACCCTGGTTTAGAGCCATATCTTCATATAGATGGTGACTACGCCACCCTCAGAGACTTCTACTATCATTTGTTTTACTATTTCTCTGATCTTTCTTTCTCTATTTATCCCACAGGCTAAAAATGCACTGGCCCACGGAGTCCAGTCTGCCCGCCATGACTGTGACCTCCTGAGGGAGCAGTTTGAGGAGGAGCAGGAGGCCAAGGCAGAGCTGCAACGCGGCATGTCCAAGGCTAACAGTGAGGTGGCTCAGTGGAGGACTAAGTACGAAACTGATGCCATCCAGCGCACAGAGGAGCTGGAGGAGGCCAAGTGAGTTCCATGCAACAGCAAAAACTCAAATATAGGTTGTGGATGTTGAGGGTGGTAGGGGGGCTCTAAGAAAATGTTACATCAATATTTATTGTAACATTTGTTTCAGCCCATAAAACCTACCTTTGTTGTACAACAGGAAGAAGCTGGCCCAGCGTCTGCAGGAGGCTGAGGAGACCATTGAGGCGACCAACTCCAAGTGCGCCTCCCTGGAGAAGACCAAGCAGAGGCTGCAGGGAGAGGTGGAGGACCTCATGATTGACGTTGAGAGAGCCAACGCAATGGCCGCCAACCTCGACAAGAAGCAGAGGAACTTTGACAAGGTGAAAATGAATAAACCTATATTTTTTATCAATTGTATAATTGTTGCATATTTCTAATTTAAAAACCATGACTTCTAATGAAAAGCCCATGTATTTCCCTAGGTTCTGGCAGAGTGGAAGCAGAAGTATGAGGAGGGCCAGGCTGAGCTGGAAGGAGCTCAGAAGGAGGCTCGCTCTATGAGCACTGAACTCTTCAAGATGAAGAACTCCTACGAGGAGGCTCTGGATCATCTGGAGACTCTGAAGAGAGAGAACAAGAACCTTCAACGTGAGCATTTAACAGCAGTTCTATTTAGCTCATGTTTGACTAGTGTTCTGAAAATGGAGGGAGCTGTAATCATCAACTACTATTACACCATTTCAGAGTACTTTAATTGTAGTTGGTATTCCTTTGAACAACCCAAAGAAGTGAAAGGTGATTAGATTTAAAAGACCGTATGAAGTGCTGTTAATTAACTGTTATTATGATTCAATGTCACCTTCAGTACACTGGCATATCCACTGAAAATCTCCCAAGTCTAACCTGCTCCTGTGTGTGTGTTTGTGTGTGCAGAGGAGATCTCTGACCTGACTGAGCAGATCGGAGAGACTGGCAAGAGCATTCATGAGTTGGAGAAGGCCAAGAAGACCGTGGAGACAGAGAAGTCTGAGATCCAGACAGCTCTGGAGGAGGCTGAGGTACAAACTACAGCTGTTTGATGGGAAAAGCAGTGTTACACTAGCCAAAGCAAGTCTAACGCTCCCTGTACTGGTGTTTATTGTAGTCATATACACTGAGTGGACAAAACATTAAAGGACACCTGCTCGTTCCTTGACATAGACTGACCAGGTGAATCCAGGTGAAAGCTATCATCCCGTATATATGTCACTTGTTAATTCCACTTGTTAAATCAGTGTAGATGAAGGGGAGGAGACAGGTTAAAGAAGGATTTTTAAGCTTGAGCCATTGGAAACATGGATTGTGTATGTGTGCCATTCAGAGGATGAATGGGCAAGACAACATTTTGAAATTTAGACTGTTCTGAGGGCAAAGGGAATGTTCCTAATGTTTTGTATACTGTGTATATTCAATTCCTACATCAAAATGTATTGAACACATTGTCCTGACTGCTTCGGTTTATCCAGGGAACACTGGAGCATGAGGAATCCAAGATTCTGCGTGTGCAGCTGGAGCTGAACCAGATCAAGGGTGAGGTGGACAGGAAGATCGCTGAGAAGGACGAGGAGATGGAGCAGATCAAGAGGAACAGCCAGAGGGTGGTCGACTCCATGCAGAGCACCTTGGACTCTGAAGTCAGGAGCAGGAATGACGCCCTGAGGGTGAAGAAGAAGATGGAGGGAGACCTGAACGAGATGGAGATCCAGCTGAGCCACTCCAACAGGCAGGCCGCTGAGGCCCAGAAACAGCTGAGGAACGTCCAGGGACAGCTCAAGGTAAAGGGACTGGGACATCAGGCTCAAACACCTGAACATCAGGAGGGATTTGTTTGTGAATCTGTAGAAAATTAGAGAACAGAGGAATGTAATAGAGTGGACTAATATACTGTAGAAAGGTAGGGATATTGGGGAAATTCTTAACAATTACTATTTCTATCCCCAGGATGCCCAATTGCACCTTGATGACGCCGTCCGTGCTGCAGAGGACATGAAGGAGCAGGCAGCCATGGTGGAGCGCAGAAACGGTTTGATGGTGGCTGAAATTGAGGAGCTGAGAATTGCTCTGGAGCAGACAGAGAGAGGCCGCAAAGTGGCTGAGACTGAGCTGGTAGACGCCAGTGAGCGTGTTGGACTGCTGCACTCCCAGGTATGTGTCAAAATACATTTCTAATGAAACTCAACCAAGCATACCGTTTAAACACACCTGGAATTCGACAGTTCTTGCTTTTAGATTCTCATAATTTCAGCCTTGTGAGTTGCAAGTTCTCTGGAGTCAAACAAATCGTCTTGTTTCCTCCTTCAGAACACCAGCCTTCTGAACACCAAGAAGAAGCTGGAGAGTGATCTGGTTCAGGTGCAGGGAGAGGTGGACGACATCGTCCAGGAGGCCAGGAATGCAGAGGAGAAGGCCAAGAAGGCCATCACTGACGTGAGTCCTTGAATTACATCAACTTGATTTGTCCCCAAGGGCCAATGGGAGCTGGGCTGGTTAAGAACAACAACGATCTCAGAGGGACGTTATTATTGGTCCAATTGGTGCATAAATTAAACAAACTACCATTCCAGGCGGCCATGATGTCTGAGGAGCTGAAGAAGGAGCAGGACACCAGCTCTCACCTGGAGAGGATGAAGAAGAACCTGGAGGTCACAGTCAAGGACCTGCAGCACCGCCTGGATGAGGCTGAGAATCTGGCCATGAAGGGAGGCAAGAAGCAGCTCCAGAAACTGGAGTCCAGGGTGAGTTAACAGCATTTGATCATATGAAAATACACAGGAGTTTCTCTCAATAAAAAAATTGTTTTATTGTCATATACACCTTGCACATCAACACATTTTTTACTTTCACGGCTCAGGTATTTGAACCAGCAACCTTTAACTGCTAGGATACCTGCCACCCTAAACCACCTAGATCAAGGGTTCCCAAACCTTTTGCCTCGGGACCCCTTTTGTGATGGGAAATTCAACAGGGACCCCCTCATAATATCAGAACACAATTCCTACTGTAGAGTGTGATAAAAATAGCATCCAACTAGTTTTACCAGAGTTTCTAAACCCAGAGGTGGAACATTGCAAGACTTCCGGGAACGCTTGTGAAGCAGACTGGGCAGACTAGATCGGGTGAAGTAAAAAATTAATCCTTGGTTGTTAATATTCTTGAAATCTAAAGACAAAACTTACGTTTGAGCCAATGTCTTAAGTAGCTGAAACTGTCATTACTACAACCTTGTGAAAGCAACAAACTGAAACGTCATTTTCATCTAAAACAACTTTCTACCGAAGGAGTGCTTTGAATTTGACTGCATCCCCATTCGCAGTTCAGCACGACCTTTAGACCCGATGATGTGTTCTTCTTCTAAACTGCCATGGCATTCATAGTAATAATAGTAATAATAATTCTCAATAAATATTAACACACAATATAATATGTTGTACATGCATCAAATTAATCTCATTGTAATAATTTGTTAGGCTTCATCTAGTATATTTAATTTCTCTCTCTAGTCTAGATCGCTATCTACATGACTCATTCACTCTGCTGCGAAAGGGCCGTTGCTAGGGAAGCTAGCGTTGCTATGCTACCGCTAGAAGGCTAAATTAGCTTGTAGGCTAGCAGACACAACATAACATCTTAATAAACATATGTAACCAACTTCACATAGCCCCCCAGAAGAAAGGCACACGGACACCCACACTTCAGGGTGACTCGGTTTTTATCTGTAGTAAAAGATATCAAACAGTGATGACAGGCACACGTTCACTGTTTAGGTAGGGCACAATATATATTTTAGATAGCAGCAACAGTAGTAATACATACCCTCAATGTGAAGTGATATTAATCCATAAATACAGAGCACAATTTCAACCCTTTTTATATAAAGCTTTTAAGGTAGTAAGAAAATAAACATTCACTTAATATTTCAATAAATCACCTTCTAGCAGTAGCTAGCGTGACATTGTAGTGCGGTGACCAACGTTGCTAGTTAGCTCGTCATCAACATAGCTAGCTAAGCCAGCAAAAACTTGGTTAACTTGCTGAAATAGGTATTCAATACGTTAACGGTTAAATAAATATAAACATATTCACATTTGCTATTGCCTTTTAAGATATAGGAACCCGTTTTTCAAAAACACTATTGTGTTATACAGTTTTAAACAGTTTTTTTAAATACAGAGGAAGGAGACACTAACCTGCTCTCAGAATATCTCTCTCGGACTGAGGAGCAGGCAGACCAACTTCCCAAATAGGGGAGAAGCACTCAAAACCCACTAGTTGTTCTTTCAAAGAAAATAGTACAAAAATGCTAAGTCCGACAACCTCTCGTATTACCAACCTTACTACAATGGTAGCAAATATTCTTATGAATTCAGTAACACATAATGAAAGGAAACTTTATTTATATCACCCCTTTTTCTGAAGTGAATGGTTTCACCCACTACAAAACCGCGAACTGTGGCGTTCTCTGATATCTACATTGTGCGGGAGGTTGATGGAAACTCTACATTTTCACTTTGTTACACATACTCCAGAAACATTACTATCTTGAATATGGAGCTTTTCCACACAAAATAAAGATATACAAATGTATTTATGTCGGTGTTTCTTTCTTGCTCTTGACTCACTTTGCAAACTTCTCTCAACTGCCGTAGCAACCAATAGTAGAAGCAGCCTCACAACATTTATACAGCGAGTTGCGGCCTCTAGTGGCCATACTGGTACTGAACTATACACTGCTAATTACAAAATTGATAAATAGTCATATACAGTATATTATAAATACAAGAAGAATTTAGTTGAAAAAATATCTAATTTGTGGAGTACTGTGGATACCATTATCACTGAGCGCCTCACAGGACAATGTTGCGCATCTAAGGGTTAAGAACATAAACTGTGAATTAATAATATTACATTGTATTGTATTGTACCCATTTTCCACAGATCCCTGATCGTTTAATCTGTTGTTACTATCACTATTCATAAAAATTGAAATGTAAATTCCACTTTGAGAACCACTGACCTAGATCATGAAAAGTTATTGATATTGTTACAGACCCCTTCAATAAAAATGGTGAAAGTACATAGGAACAGAGTACAATTGTGCCTCCTTGACTAAGATTTGTTACGTCTGATTTCACCACCTCAAACAAACGCCTACATTTATTTCTCCACAAAGGTGCGTGAGCTCGAGACTGAGGTGGATGCCGAGCAGAGAAGAGGTGTAGACGCAGTTAAGGGAGTCCGCAAGTATGAACGCAGAGTCAAGGAGCTCACTTACCAGGTAAGAGAAAGTGTCTTCTTCACACACTTGACACTAAAACAGACAGGTTTGTGTATAAAACTATACTGACATTGATTCTTTGATCTTCTCCCACAGACTGAGGAGGATAAGAAGAACGTTGGCAGACTTCAGGACCTGGTAGATAAGCTGCAGTTGAAAGTAAAGGCCTACAAGAGGCAGGCTGAGGAAGCGGTGAGTCAAACACTGAGTCAAATACTCTGAAAGCATATATACAATCTAAACACATTTACCTTTAAGAAAATAATATAATGAATACTGATGTTCTGCTCTCCCTCTCTTTTCCTCACCCAGGAGGAAGCAGCCAATAGCCACATGTCTAAGTTCAGGAAGGTTCAGCATGAGCTGGAGGAGGCTGAGGAGCGTGCTGACATCGCTGAGACTCAGGTCAACAAGCTCAGAGCCAAGACCCGTGACTCTGGAAAGGTACAGAACTGCTGCTAAACCTATAACTGACTCATGTTTAAATATGACCACATCAACACAACCTCTGATTCAGTCTTCACAGAGGTCAATACTGACCTTTTACACTCACTCAACTGTATTTAACATCTCTATGAAGAACGTTTCAAGTAGTGCAAAAAAACATTATTATTTCAAACTAAGCTGGTACTTAAAAGTTGAAAATCCAAGCTGAGCCTTAAAATGCTTGATCCATTATTTTCTTTCCAAGTGTTCATCTATTTATCATGTTCATTATTATTACTGATCCATTATATGCTATCCATATATTTATCATGTTCATTATTATTACTGATCCATTATATTCTATCCATATATTTATCATGTTCATTATTATTACTGATCCATTATATTCTATCCATATATTAATCATGTTCATTATTATTACTGATCCATTATATTCTATCCATATATTTATCATGTTCATTATTATTACTGATCCATTATATTCTATCCATATATTTATCATGTTCATTATTATTACTGATCCATTATATTCTATCCATATATTTATCATGTTCATTATTATTACTGATCCATTATATTCTCTCTTTCTTCTTACAGGGAAAAGAAGTTGCTGAATAAACAAGATCAAAGTCTTATCATTTTCCTTTGTTGCATAAAATATGATTTTCATGGTGAAAAGTTGAGCATTGATTAAAAACATTTAAGCCAGTATACACTTCCTTTGTGACCGTGGACTTATTACTCAACAAACAGCTTTTTCATACCATTATAATACTGTACTTTAATTAAAGGAGCAATCTGGAATTCCAACAGCAACAAAGCAGTCACTTTTTTGGGTAAACAGAGGAATGAGGCTGGAGAAATGTAACCACTCTCCAATTCATAAACTGAGCTAAGGATGTAAGGACTGACTATCCAAAACATCAAAATTATAGTTTTAACCCTTTACACTTTTAAAAATGGGCTTATATGGACAGAAGCACATGCATACTCGTGGTAGGAATTGAAAGAGAACACTTTGGATATTGAGGGGAAATTCTCCGAACAAAGTTCGCAGGAAACAATAGACCGAATATTTGCATCTGAATTTTGTCACAGATTAAGCGTACATTTAAACACTTGTGGAAAGACTATGTAAAAAATAAATGGTAATCCAGCATCTGAAAAAATTATGTCAGAGTTTAGTTCTGTGTTTAACTGATATTATGCGCAAAAATTTCCAATTTGCATTACCAATAGATTTTTGGGCATATATACACCGCCATAACAATTAGCCCTCTAGTGGTGAAATTATAGTAATACACATTATAAACAGTAATACACATTAGAAACACTTTAATATGCATAATATACAGTCGTGACCAAAAGTTTTGAGAATGACACAAGTACTGGTCTCCACAAAGTTTGCTGCTTCAGTGTTCTTAGATCTTTATGTCAGTAGTTACTATGGTAACACTGAAGTATAATTACAAGTATTCCATAAGTGTCAAAGGCTTTCATTGACAATGACATTCAGTTTATGCAAAGAGTCAATATTTGCAGTGTTGACCCTTCTTTTTCAAGACCTCTGCAATCTGCCCTGGCATGCTGTCAATTAACTTCTGGGCCACATCCTGACTGATAGCAGGCCTTTCTTGCATAATCAATGCTTGGAGTTTGTCAGAAGTTGTGGATTTTTGTTTGTCCACCCGCCTCTTGAGGATAGACCACAAGTTCTCAATGGGATTAAGGTCTGGGGAGTTTCCTGGCCATGGACACAAAATGTTGATGTTTTGTTCCCCGAGCCACTTAGTTATCACTTTTGCCTTATGGCAAGGTGCTCCATCATGCTGGAAAAGGCATTGGTCGTCACCAAACTGTTCTTGGATGGTTCGGAGAAGTTGCTCTCGGAGGATGTGTTGGTACCATTCTTTATTCATGGCTGTGTTCTTAGGCAAAATTGTGAGTGAGCCCACTCCCTTAGCTGAGAAGCAACCCCACATATGAATGGTCTCAGGATGCTTTACTGTTGGCATGACACAGGACTGATGGTAGCGCTCACCTTGTCTTCTACGGACAAGGTGTTTTCCGGATGGCCCAAACAATTGGAATGGGGATTCATCAGAGAGAATGACTCTACCCCAGTTCTCAGTAGTCCAATCCCTGTACCTTTTGCAGAATATCAGTCTGTCCCTGATGTTTTTCCTGGAGAGAAGTGGCTTCTTTGCTGCCCTTCTTGACACCAGGCCATCCTCCAAAAGTCTTCGCCTCACTGTGTGTGCAGATTCACTCACATCTGCCTGCTGCCATTCCTGAGCAAGCTCTGCACTGGTGGTGCCCCGATCTGGCAGCTGAATCAACTGTAGGAGACGGTCCTGGCGCTTGCTGGACTTTCTTTTGCGCCCTGACGCCTTCTTCACAACAATTGAACCTCTCTCCTTGAAGTTCTTGATGATCCGATAAATGGTTGATTTAGGTGCAATCTTATCAGCAGCAATATCCTTGCCTGTGAAGCCCTTTTTGTGCAAAGCAATGATGACGGCACGTGTTTCCTTGCAGGTAACCATGGTTGGAAGGACGGAAGAACAATGATTTCAAGCACCACCCTCCTTTTAAAGCTTCCAGTCTGTTATTCTGACTCAATCAGCATGACAGAGTGATCTCCAGCCTTGTCCTCGTCAACACTCTCACCTGTGTTAACGAGACAATCACTGACATGATGGCAGCTGGTCCTTTTGTGGCAGGGCTGAAATGCAGTGGAAATGTTTTTTGGGGATTAAGTTCATTTTCATGGCTAAGAGGGACTTTGCAATTAATTGCAATTCATCTGATCACTCTTCATGACATTCTGGAGTATATGCAAATTGCCATCATCAACACTGAGGCAGCAAACTTTGTGGAGACCAATACTTGTGTCATTCTCAAAACTTTTGGCCACGACTGTAGATGTAATGCACATTATAAACACAGTAATATACATTATAAATACGGTAAAACACATTATAAACACGGTAATACACATTCGAAATATGGTAATACACATTATAAACAGTAATATACATCATACATTTCTGTTGTTCTGCCCCTGAACAAGGCAGTTAACCCACTGTTCCTAGGCCGTCATTCTTAACAGACTTGCCTAGTTAAATAAAGGTTCAATTTAAAAAAATAATAATAGTGAACACGGTAATACACATCATAAACATGGTAATATACATTATAAACACAGTAATACACAATATAAACGCGTTAATATACATTATAAACGCGTTAATATACATTATAAACACATTAATATAAATCATAAACACTAATACACATTGGTAATATACATTATAAACATGATAATACACATAAACACATGAATATACATTATAAACACATTAATATAAACATGGTAATGTA
This sequence comes from Thymallus thymallus, assembly GCA_023634145.1. Classification (NCBI taxonomy): domain Eukaryota; kingdom Metazoa; phylum Chordata; class Actinopteri; order Salmoniformes; family Salmonidae; genus Thymallus; species Thymallus thymallus. The sequence continues at coordinate 21,446,223 of CM042394.1, read as the reverse complement.
CATTATAAACATGGTAATACGCATTATCAACATGGTAATATACATTATAAACACGATAATACACAAACATAATAATATACATTATAACATGGTAATATGCATTATAAACACGCTAATATACACACGCTAATATATGGCTCTGTTTCTGTTCCTCGAAAAATTACGTTATTTTCCGGTTTTCGGTTCTGTTCCCTGAACCAGTTACAACCCCTAATGTAATATACTGTAGCTTGTACTAGCTAGCCACCAGATAGCTAGGTACACTCTTAGAAAAAGGGTTCCAAAAGGGTTATTTGGCTGTCCCCATGGGAGAACCCTTTTGGGTTCCATCTAGAACCCTCTGTGGAAAGGGTTTTACATAGAACACAAAAGGGTTCTACCTGGAACCAAAAGTGTTCTACATGGAACCAAAAATAGTTATTCAAAGGGCTCACATATGGGGACAGCCGAAGAACGGTTTTAGGTTTTAGATAGCACCTTTTTTTTCTAAGATTGTAGCAAACATCTTTAGAAAAGCAATAGCTATATATAATGTATCTTGTACTATGTAGCTACAGTATGTGGAATTCACCCTCTACTGTTTGGGCCTGTTTTAATCACACTAACATCCACCTCATAGCCTACCACGTGTGAATAGGACGAGAAGATGGAAGTTAAAGAAGAAGAGGAGAGAGCAGTCAAAGAGGAGGTGGAGGAGAGAGGAGTCACTTAGGAGGTGGAGGAGAGAGGAGTCACTTAGGAGGTGGAGGAGAGAGGAGTCACTTAGGAGGTGGAGGAGAGAGGAGTCAAAGAGGAGGTGGAGGAGAGAGGAGTCAAAGAGGATGTGGAGGAGAGAGGAGTCAAAGAGGAGGTGGAGGAGAGAGGAGTCAGGAGGTGGAGGAGAGAGGAGTCAGGAGGTGGAGGAGAGAGGAGTCAGGAGGTGGAGGAGAGAGGAGTCAAAGAGGAGGTGGAGGAGAGAGGAGTCAAAGAGGAGGTGGAGGAGAGAGGAGTCAAAGAGGAGGTGGAGGAGAGAGGAGTCAAAGAGGAGGTGGAGGAGAGAGGAGTCAAAGAGCAGGTGGAGGAGAGAGGAGTCACTTAGGAGGTGGAGGAGAGAGGTCAAAGAGGAGGTGGAGGAGAGAGGAGTCAAAGAGGATGTGGAGGAGAGAGGAGTCAAAGAGGAGGTGCAGGAGAGAGGAGTCAAAGAGGAGGTTGAGGAGAGAGGAGTCAAAGAGGAGGTGCAGGAGAGAGGAGTCAAAGAGGAGGTGGAGGAGAGAGGAGCCCACCTAGCCTCCGAGGAATCCCGGAAGTCCCCGGGAGAATCCGATGTCACCCGAGTTCCCTCGGGAATCACAGAGGCCTGTCAACTCGCTTCCTCCGGAGCCCATGCAACTGGGAAGCGCCAGATTGTCTCTTGCTGAACGCTTACACAGACTGAGCACTAAGAGCTGTCTGTATTGTGGAACAACAGGACATTACATATCTACCTGTCCATTACAAGATCAGGCTCATCAACTAGGTACGAGTACGCTGGTGAGCCATATGGGGAGTTTCCTATCTTCCATTACTCATACCCCTCTCCATGTTATCCTGAGGTGGGGTTACCAGTCCAAGCTGACGAGAGCTTTATGGATGCTACCCTGGTGTCGGAGCTGGGAATCCCCACACAACACCTCTCCATTTCTATGGACCTCAGAGCGCTGGACAGGCGCTCTATTGGCAGAGTCACCCACAATACGTTTCCCATTAACCTGAGAGTGTCATGTAATCACAGTGAGTCTATGCAGTTCCTGCTCATTGAATCCCCTCATGCACCCTTGGTTTTGGGATTTTCATGGTTCCAGAGGCACAATCCTCTGATCGACTGGGCTACTGGTTCTATTATGGGTTGGAGCTGACACGCATTGTCTGAAGTCGGCGCAGCCTGCCCCGGGACATCTTCCTGCAGGCTTGGGAGAAGCCTTGGATCTCTCCTCCAGTCTCGCAGGACCTCTGGAAGGTTTTCAATAAGGCCTGCGCTACATCTCTCCCTCCGCATCAACCCTATGACTGCGCTATCAACCTTTTCCTTGCAACTACACCGCATCGGGAGCGGCTTCATTCCCTGTCGGGTCCGGAGAGGTACATTGAGGACTCTCTTGCTGCAGGGAGTAGTCGTCCATCTGCCTTCCCCGCCGGGGAATAAAAACCCTGCACCCATGTATCGACTACCAGGGCCTCTACCACTCATCTCCTCGGCTTTCAAGCCTCCCCAGGGGGCGAAGATCTTCTCAAAGTTGGACCTTCAGAACACCTACAATCTCTTTCGGATACGGGAAGGAGACGAATGGAAGACAGCTTTTAACATGGCTAGATGGCACTACGAGTACCTTGTTATGCCATTCAGACTGACCAATGCCCCCACATGGTTCCAGGCCCTGGTCAACGATGTGCTGTGTGATATATTGAACCGGTTCGTGTTTGTCTACCTTGACAATATCCTTGTTTCATGAGGTGAAATAAAAAATCCCTGAAATGTTCCATATGCACAAAAAGTGTATTTCTCTTCAACTTTGTGCAGAAACTTGTTTACATCCCTCCCTGTTAGTGAGCATTTCTCCTTTGCCAGGATAATCCCTCCAGCTGACAGGTGTGGCATATCAAGAAGATGATTAAACAGTGTTGTGGGAATTATTTTACACGGGGACACTCAAAGTCAATCTTAAATGAATCATAGTTTATTGTCAGCGCACTGGAGAGGTTCCAACCAACTCTATGCACCATAGTACACATGTCAATCAGGAGCTCTCCTGGTTCCGTCCCAGCAGTCCTCTTATATACGGCGATACACAGACAAGTTATATTTGCATGATTTAGCATAATTAAGTCATCCTTACTGTTTTGTTTCATTCATGTGACCGACCAATGCTGGTTCATAACGTGGCAGACCAATGCTGGTTCATAACGTGACAGACCAATGCTGGTTCATAACGTGACAGACCAATGCTGGTTCATAACGTGACAGACCAATACCTCACGAGGCTTCATCTCTCTAAGCTGAGACCTTGAAACTGAGATATCGTTCCCAAAACAAAGGTCTGGGCTGTCATGTCTCTCGACTATCATTAAAAGTTAAGACTGTTATAATATCAAATTCTCTTGGCTTAATTATTATGTGATTAAACTAATCATATAAACATTAATTAACTAGGAAGTCGGGGGACCACGGAAGAATTGAGGTGACTGCACTTCTAAGGCAAGACAGGTTTCAGACACAGAAGCTTTTAATTAATTGTGCTGTCAATGTTCACTTGAACCACGTGTAAAGGACATCACGCTGCTTGCTTAGTGAGTACCGACTGCCCTCCTGAAACATATTACCCAGTCGCGCCGCCGAAAAGCTAGCGATACAGCAGCATAAGTGGAGACACTTCAGGCTGAGAAGAATTTAAAAGATCCCCATCTGCTACATTCACCCATCAAACTCACGCCACTGTGACCCCCTAGAGAGCTTTGTCAGCATAGCGGAGGCTTCAAACATAGCAGAGGCTTCACACTTTAGAAGAAGGCTATAAATAGAATCCACAGACTGTTTGGCCTTTAGGTTGGAATGAAGGCCAAACAGTTAGTCAAAACAGACTAGATACAATGAAGGCCAAACAGTTAGTCAAAACAGACTAGATACAATTAAGGCCAAACAGTTAGTCAAAACAGACTAGATACAATGAAGGCCAAACAGTTAGTCAAAACAGACTATATACAATGAAGGCCAAACAGTTAGTCAAAACAGACTAGATACAATGAAGACCAAACAGTTAGTCAAAACAGACTAGATACAATGAAGGCCAAACAGTTAGTCAAAACAGACTAGATACAATGAAGGCCAAACAGTTAGTCAAAACAGACTAGATACATGCTGTCAAAAGGCAGTTGTTGGAGCAGTGAGCAGTTACCCACTATATAAGCTTACTTTAGTTGCAGGTTTTGTGACATCTGTGGTTTGATGTTTAGGGATAGTTCACCCAAATTACATAATGTCATTGGTTTCCTTAACCTGTAAGAAGTCTATGGACAAGGTATGACAGCAATCCATGCACTTTTTCCAAATGCTGGCGTTTTAGCATTTGTGTCACAATTCCCATTCAAGTCAGGGAACCGATATTAGCATTTTTCGAGCATCATGTCCAAATCATTCGAAAGTCTCAAAAATGTATTGTGAAGCTCAACAAAGTCACTTATAGATGATTTGAACATGATGTGTGCAAAGTGTCTCAGGCAAAGTCCTGTCTGTGGAGATAAAACCATTTAAATCACCCTTAAAATGTATTGGATCAAGAGTTACTATCCAATCCTCAGAAGACCCTGCTAATATATACGTAAAATATGTACAATAACAGTTTTATAATGACAGTTTACTGCTTAATGACATCTGTCAGTTAATAACAGTATATCAGGGGCCTGCAACTCCTGATCTGGACAGCCCATCCACATGGTGTGCAGGCTTTTATTCCAGCACAGCACAAACACAGTGGGTTCAAGTTGCAATTAGATAGCCAGCCCAATACTGATATTGGTCTTTTGACAATTCAGATCAGCTCTGAAAAAGCTCTGATTTGAAAAGATCTGATGTGATTGGTCAAAAACCAGTGAGGGAGTTCTATTAATGTCCAGTGCATGCCCTGGGTGAAGAGGTTTAGTGTTGATTGCATTAGTTTTGGGACCGAGCTGCCTCCCGTGTGTGAGCCAGGTGCCCCGTTTTGGACCGAGCTGCCTCCCGTGTGTGAGACAGGTGCCCCGTTTTGGGACCGAGCTGCCTCCCGTGTGTGAGCCAGGTGCCCCGTTTTGGGACCGAGCTGCCTCCCGTGTGTGAGCCAGGTGCCCCGTTTTGGGACCGAGCTGCCTCCCGTGTGTGAGCCAGGTGCCCCGTTTTGGCTGACGGTGAAGTTGGCTCCAAACAAAAGTGACATAGGTTGAGTAATGAGTAGGAGTCTGGTTTCACATGGAAAAGTGATTGCTTTTGATTAAAAAAAGCTTTGTCTGCCTTCCCGATGAAAATTAGTTTGAACGTTTAAACATAGATTTTATGGAAAAGAGATGTATGTTTCTAAATGATAAATCATACTGCCTTGTTGACAACATGGCATGATATTAATATTACATTTATCCCTCCATTAACTTCACACTGTGAAGACCTCATACCTATACTGTGGACCACAGAGAGATCCGATACAGGCCAGCACATTATTTTGACCTTATTAGTCGACCATGAGGTCCTCAAATTGCTGACACCGTAATAGATTTACAGCAAGATATGTGACCTGGAAAATAAAATCTGAATTAGCCAAGCTAGGTTGTCATGTGGATCCATGCCACAGTATGCTCCCGCCTCTCCACAGCATGTGACATTTCACATCCACATTTAGATTTTTTACTGGCTGTGACATGTTAATGGTTTGAATCATGTAAAAGAAATGCTGACGTGAGCCAAGGCTCTGGGGTGTCTCAGCCAAACTCCTGTCTGTGGAGATAAAACTACTTTGTGAGTCATTTAAAGCACCCTTAAAATGTATTGGATCAAGAGTTACTATCCAGTCCTCCCAAGACCATTATAAAATACGTCAAATATGTACAATAACAGTTTTATAATGACAGTGTACTCAACTGTTTAATGACATCTGTCAGTTAATAACAGTATATCAGGGGCCTGCAACTCCTGCTCTGGACAGCCCATCCACATGGTGTGCAGGCTTTTATTCCAGCACAGCACTAACACAGTAGGTTCAGCTAAATCAAATAATCATAATCTTAAATGTAGCCCTTAATTACTTGAAATCAGGTTCAGTATGTTAGGATACATTTAGACAGGCAGCCCATTTCTCATCTTTTTTTTAAATAATTGGTCTTTTGACCAAACAGATCATCTTTTAAAAAGATGATGTGAAAATATCTAATGTTATAGGTCAAAATACCAGTGAGGGAATTCTATTAATGTCCAGTGCATGCCAAGGGTGAAGCTGGTTAGCGTTGATTGCATTAGTTTTGGAACCAGGCTGATTCTAGTGTGTGAACCAGGTGCCTCGTTTGGCTGAAGGCGAAGTTGGCTCCAAACAAAAGTGACGTGGTTTGAGTAATGAGTAAGATTCTGTGTTTTCACATGTAAAAGTGTTTGCTTTAAAAAATTTAAAAAAGCTTTATCTGGCTTCCCAATTAAAAATAGTTAGAAAATTGGAAAAGAGATGTTTCTGAACAATGATATGCTACCTTGTTGAAAACATGACCGAGCGGTGCAGATTACTGTTCGATTTCAGAATGGCCCTCCTCCCTCACCATTTTTGCCCGTTCACGTCACAGGCCATAGCCAGTTCACTTAACTCCAAGGGTTCTCTGGGAAGGGTGATGGTTCTATATGGAACCATAATGACTCAAAAAATCACTTTGACCCTTTCAATGGTTCTTTGCAGTACGAAAGGGTTCTTTCCTCTTTTAGTGATAATTAAAGTGTAGGGGAGGCGGATCATTTGAATATTTTGAGTTGGGGTTTGTGCACAGTTGTTTTTGTGAAACAGTGAGTGAGATTGTAATCCCTATTTATCTAATGTCTTGTGTTATGCTGTTACATTTTATAAATAATTATAGCCAGCAGCGGTGTCATGTGAATGACTCATGTATGTTCTTGTATCAATACAGAATGGTTGACTAAGTCAGTGGTTCTCAATTCTCTCCCCTCTATGGTGCTTTATTTGTGTATTTCTGACACACCCATTTCTGAACATGGCCATATTGGGATTGTAAATGATCTGTTGCTTTGGTACGCTTCTTGTAACTCTGCCATCGACTGTATGGGTTATAATTGGAGTTTCAAGAACAGCTGAGCAGATGTGGTTTGATACCATCTCTATGACGGAGGGTCATAAAGCAATCCCAAAACGACTTCTGTATTTCTGACAGCCAGTTACACACATTGGCCATGGAGAAGGTCACTGACAGAGGGTAAAACTGTTTTTTTTGTGCCAGGACCATTCACAGATTAGCTCACTCAGTTTAGCTCAAATCTGATTTGCTGTTATTGTATTAAAAAAAATATCACTGGAGGCGAATTGAAGGAAATTATGAAACATAATTAAAACATTTTATTGTTACGTTTTTCGGGGAAGCCTGGCTTCCCTTGGCATCCATGAATACACACCACTGTAACCTATACTGTGGACCACAGAGAGATCCGATACAGGTCAGCACATTATTTTGACCTTATTAGTCGACCATGAGGTCCTCACATTGCTGACACCGTAAAAGATTTACAGCAAGATATGTGATCTGGAAAATAAAATCTGAACTAGCCAAGCTAGATTGTTATGTGGATCCATGCCAGAGCATGTGACATTTCACATCCAGATTTAGATTTGTACTGGCTGTGACATTTTAATGGATTGAAAAAGGCTGACACAAGCCAAGGCTCTGGGGTGTTTCAGGGAAACTCCTGTCTGTGGTGATAAAACTACTTTGCGAGCACAGACAGTCGTTTAAAGCACCCTTAAAATGTATTGGATCAAGAGGTGCTATCCTCCCAAGGCAAAGCCAACATACGTCAAATATGTACAATGAATTTTATAATGACAGTTTACTGCTTAATGACATCTGTCAGTTAATAACAGTATATCAGGGGCCTGCAACTCCTGTTCTGGACAGTCCATCCACATGGTGTGCAGGCTCTTGTTCCATCCCAGCACTAACACAGTGGGTTCAACTAAATCAAATGATCATAATCTATGAAAATTAAAGTTAGCAATTAATTACTTGAAATCAGGTTCTGTATGTTAGGCTGCATTTAGACAGGCAGCACAATTCTGATCTTTTTTTCAATAATTGGTCTTTTGACCAATCAGATCATCTTTTTAAAATATCTGTGATTGGTCAAAATACCAGTGAAGGAGTTCTATTACTGTCCAGTGCCCCAGGTGATCTGTTCCACCTGTCTTGTGCTTGTCTCCACCCCCCACCAGGTGTCTCCCGTTGTCCCCCATTATCCCCTGTGTATTTATACCTGCGTTTTCTGTTTGTCTGTTGCTAGTTGGTCTTATCCCATCAAGTCCTACCAGTGTGTCCCCTGTGTCCCCTGTGATCTAGTATTAGTTGTTCCTAGTCTTCCCAGTTCTGACCTTTCTGCCCGTCCGGATCCTGTCTGACTCTGACTTGGATCACGACTCTTTGACTGCCTAGACTTACCTTTAGCCGGCCCCTTGTTCTGTAATAGACTCTGAGACTTGTACTATCCGCCTCCTGTGTCTGCATCTGGGTCTTAGCCTGAGCCGTGATAAGGGCGCTCCTCCCTCACCCTTAGCCTGAGCTGTGATAAGAGCGCTCCTCCCTCACCCTTAGCCTGAGCTGTGATAAGAGCGCTCCTCCCTCACCCTTAGCCTGAGCTGTGATGAAGGTGCTCCTCCCTCACCCTTAGCCTGAGCTGTGATAAGAGCGCTCCTCCCTCACCCTTAGCCTGAGCTGTGATAAGAGCGCTCCTCCCTCACCCTTAGCCTGAGCTGTGATAAGAGCGCTCCTCCCTCACCCTTAGCCTGAGCTGTGATGAAGGCGCTCCTCCCTCACCCTTAGCCTGAGCTGTGATAAGAGCGCTCCTCCCTCACCACTTTAGCCCGTTCACATGACTGTTGCTAAGATGAGACTTGTATGTAATAAAACAAACAGATCGCCTCTAACTCCCAACTGGCTCTATTCAACCAGCATTTAAACACCTGAGTTGGTTCAGTTTGCTTGAACGTTTGCTTGAACGTTTGCTACATTGCGGAATGGTTTGTACTGAACGACACGTAGTGGAAATGTTGCAGTTTTAAAGCACGTTTGTAGGCAATTCTACACATTTTGCCATGACTTATGCCGTTAATGATATCTGAGTGAGGTTGGAGTTAAGGGGTCCTCGGCACGTGCCCTGCATGCCCGGTCGGTATTCAGCCCTGATTACTACAAGTTTAGATATCTGACTAGACTAACTTACCAATCTAAAGTATGTTAGCTGACATGGCTAATTGAGTGACTGACAAAACAAGAGAAAAACCGCTGATGCAAAAACAAATTTCAAAATTGAACCTTATGTGACTTTAAAGGGCGGCAGGCCCAGAGCGTTGGACCAGAAACCGAAAGCTCACTGGTTCGAATACCCGAGCCGACAAGATGAAAAACCTGTTGATGCGTCCTTGAGCAAGACACTTAACCCTAATTTGCTCCAGGGGCGCCGTACTAGTAGGCCTTCATTGTAAATAAGAATTTGTTCTTAACTGACTTGCCTAGTTAAATAAAGGTAAAATAATAAAAAAATTAAAATAACAGTAAGATGAGACCCTGACTGAATCCCCCTAGCGACCACTGTGGCCCCTTAGCAACCGCATATGTCACTTATTCTTGAAGCCGGCCCTGCAGGTGTACATATTACATTTTTTCACATTTAAACAACTTAATGTCATAAATGTTTAGTCTGCATGGTGCGAATGTTCTCTCCACCCATAAACACGTCAAGTAAATATATTGTCTAATAACAGTGGCATCAGTGCCAGAATTAGACTGTGTTGGCAGATCAAACAATAAACCTTGGCTGCAGTGAAGATGAGAGCACAGTCCAAGAAATGAAAAGGCCTTGATGGCGTCCTTCCAGTTGGTCAGCTCCCTGCTCAACTAGTGCATCCAGCAGCTCCCCCCTATGGGCTTCTTGTACTGATGTGCGGGGTGGACTCTGCACCCCAAACAAACAGGGTGTGTTCAGTGAGGTGAAATGTTCTGAACATTGCTGATAGAAATGTATTGAATAGAGCTGACACGATTCCATATTCCACCTGACAGACACTCATATCTGTTCTCCACAATACATTTCTGTCTGAATGTTCTGTAAGGTTTCACCCTATTAAACATGTATTTAGCTGCACCATATTAGACACAAAGAACATTTTAACAAGTATTTGAATGCAGCGGCTTGAAAACAGAAGGGATGTGTTTGACATTGAAGAATGTGAAATGCCTGACTTGAGAAAAGAACTTCCTCAACTACTTAAAAACAATTTGTCTCTAAAAGCTGCTTTTATAACAGTTATCAGAACTGAAAATATAAAAGGATTCATTTAAAATAAGGGAATCTGTTACTTTATTGTAACTATTCATTTTATATCAGTTTTATTAAAGCCAGCTCAGCTGCTAAGCGGTTAACTTCAGAGTGTAATAAAAGTCTGAGGCAGTTATATCTCTGTCAGCAATATGAGTGGATAAGATTGTTGAAATACTGGTATGGTGTTATGTAAGTCATAAGAATCCTACTGGACCGTTTTAGCCAGCTGAAATGTGAGACAAATAAAAACGCCTCAAGCATCTTCAATAGATTATACTGTGGATAAATAACACATTAGAACAGTTTTATAAGCTGTTATTGAAAGCCTAAATGTTTCTGTTCTAGCTTTTAAATATTAATTTAATATGGTTCCACCAGGGTGATAAATCAAACACAGCAAAGTACGAGGTAACGGCCAACAAGCAGAGGTGAGGAGAGTTCAAATGTGTTTACAAGCTAAATAATATAAATAATAGTTGAACATATATATAAAGTTGTTGACGAGGATTAATGCCACTAAAAGGGAACTAATTAAGGTTTAATAAAAACTATTTTAGTGGTAGTGAGGCAACATGGACTCACTCCATTACAATATTTGAGGTTCAGTAGAAGTAACATTGGTATGAATCAAACTTTTTTTTAAAGACATCTCTCATTTATGTACATTCAGTGAAATTCAATTCATAGACAAATATGACATTAAAAAGAAATTTAATGGGAGTGTGGTGCTCCTGGAAGTGGGAGGTGCTAGTGAGAGACGGACACACAGGTCTGGGGGGGAGGTCTCTCCTACAATCCATGTCCTTCCCCAGAGCGGTCCATAATTAACTTTTGCTTGGTTAGCACTTCCAACCAGATATAAGGAGGCTGAGGCCCCAGCATCCATAAGTCAGATACCTTCTTCCTCTGTGGTAAGACCTCTCCACCTCCTTACATTTTTACATTTGTCTCATCTTTGTACTCAGCATCTGAGGCAGTAGCTAACTGCACTGTTTGAATTGATTTCTGCATGTCTCTTGTAAGATTTGACAATATGCTATAAAGTTGGCATTGATTTACAATGTAAAAAAAAACATTTACTTTAAACGTTTTACTTTAAATCTGCAACTTTAATGTATTTAAGTGTTGCTCCTTATTTGTAAATTAATGGGATGGTCTAGAATGTAACTGGGTTTTCAGGGGCATTTATTTTAATTAATTAAAAAATTGTAGTAAAGTGAGTTGCCACTAGGAAAATGAAAGTTATCACATATAGTTGAATTGGACATGGCTGTAACGATTGAGATAAATGCTTTCTAGTCTTTCTGGGACTAAATGATAAGGCTTTAGACCACAGGAGGTTGGTGGTACCTTAATTGGGGAGGACGGGCTGGTGGTAATGACTGGAGAGGAATCAGTGGAATGGAATCAAATACATCAAACACATGGTTTCCAGGTGTTTGATGCCATACCATTTGCTACGCTGCAGCCATTATTATGTGCCGTCCTCCCCTCAGCAGCATCCACTGCTTTAGACTTTAGACACTGCTTTTCACAACAACCTAATGTTTCACAGGGTCCTCCAAGAAGTACACATTCATCTGTAGGAGGGGAAAAAGAAGGTGAGACATGGTTTGAGTCTTCACATAAAAAGTGATGAGAATATTCTGAGAGATACCGCTCACCTAACTCTGTTGACTGGGGAGGAAGCATCACAGAGTCAATCATGTTTCTTGTTTCATCTCTTTCCTAGTGATCCGTCACCATGAGTACGGACGCGGAGATGCAAATCTACGGCAAGGCTGCCATATACCTTCGGAAGTCTGAGAAGGAGAGGATGGAGGCACAAGCCGCACCCTTTGATTCAAAGAACTCCTGCTATGTGGCAGACAAGGCAGAGCTGTACCTTAAGGGTCTGATTACTGCCAGGGCCAGTGGGAAGTGTACTGTAACAGTCACGAAACCTGACGGCACTAAGGAGGTAAGCCTGATCTGAAAAGTATTCAAGTTTGTACAACTACTCTATTTATTGAAAGATCTTCAAAATGATAAAAAAAACATTTCTATATAAAATCTTTAACAAAATATATATTAAGAAGCATTTCTTGTTTTTTGTTAGCAGAATATAACCTTTAAAACACAATTTTAATTTATTTTAGCTTCTTTGTTATTGACTAGTCTGGTATCGGGATGTATGTGTCAGCTAATATAACACAGTAGTTGGATTAAATGTGATGTATGTGTCAGCTATAATAACAAAGTAATTGGATTAAATGATATTACTTTTTTTAAAGATGAAACTTGTATTTAATGAGCAAAAAGCATTCAGTCATGTCCACGTTGATCTGTGTGTAATCTAGATTTCTGACTGTTTCAGGAAGGAAAAGAGTTCAAAGATGCAGACATCTACGAGATGAACCCCCCTAAGTATGACAAGATTGAGGACATGGCCATGATGACCTACCTGAATGAAGCCTCTGTGTTGTATAACCTCAAAGAGCGTTATGCAGCATGGATGATCTATGTAAGAGACCTGTACATACACACAACCACATACATGAACAGAAGAAATACACAGATACAGTACTACACATAAATGAACGGTAGAAACCAAAACATATCAATACAGTACAACATCAATATAACAAAGTACACCCACATCCTCACATAAATCCAGGTAAAAGTCCATCTGACTTTGCTAATTTAATTTAATCCCTTTCATCCAGACCTACTCTGGGCTCTTCTGTGCCACGGTGAACCCCTACAAGTGGCTCCCCGTCTACGACGCAGAGGTTGTCAACGCCTACAGAGGGAAGAAGAGGATGGAGGCCCCACCCCATATCTTCTCCGTCTCTGACAACGCCTTTCAGTTCATGCTGATTGGTACGAGTTTTCATGGATGGATGGATGGTTGGTTAGTTGGTTGGTTGGTTGGTTGGTTGGTTGGTTGGTTGGTTGGTTGGTTGGTTGGTTGGATGGTTGGATGGTTGGTCTGTTTATGGATGGATGGTTTAAATTATGCTTTAGAGAGGTATCTACTGTCTTTAGAGAAGTATCTACTGTCTACTGTTTTCTAGTCTAGTTTAAAACAGTTTGCTGAGAATTTCTGATTTCACTAGATAAAATTAATGATGATACTATGAAATGTTGCTTGAGTCTGATAATAAATATGTTATCTGGTTCCAGATAAGGAGAACCAGTCAGTCCTGATTACGTAAGTTGTTTACTAAAATGTCACTATTGTAATATGTTGTAATATGTTGGGTCACTTGGTGTGATGAAAGACATGACATTATGAACGGATTAGAGCATTAGGGGAATATTTGTTAATGATTTACTTATGCTAGAACACAGGTCAAGTGTATTTTTCATGCTTTTTCTTGGTGAAAGCCAACACTCAAACATGGAACTAAACCCCCTCTTTCTCTGTCTCATAAACCAGTGGAGAATCCGGTGCAGGAAAGACTGTCAACACCAAGCGTGTCATCCAGTACTTTGCCACCATTGCAGTGTCTGGTGGGGAGAAGAAGAAGGAAGCAGACCCTAGCAAAATGCAGGTCAGTTGTTCTTATTTTTGCCTTTTCATTTCAGTTTGGTTGGCTGTGGAAACTTTCTTTACAGCAGTGAATCATGTTTCAAGGAATGTGTACAAGCAATCGAGAAAAACTAACTTTACCAGTTTCTGAGCAACTTGTGTTTGTCTCAATCAGGGGTCTCTGGAGGATCAGATCATTGCAGCTAACCCTCTGCTGGAGGCCTACGGTAATGCCAAGACAGTGAGGAACGACAACTCCTCTCGCTTTGTAAGTATGAAGGGCATACTGTGGAAGTGACCTTGTATTGAAAAACTGTATTTCAGTAGTTCCCTATTGTTATATCAATAGGTGTCCAACAAACTGTAACATTTAAAGGGTCTATCAAAGTAAAATGTTAGATTTATTTGTTGACCTATTTCTAACCCCATGCTCTACTATAGGGTAAATTCATCAGGATTCACTTCCAAGGTGGTAAACTGGCTAAAGCTGACATTGAGACCTGTGAGTTGGTTTTTATTGTTTCTCAATACTTACATCAATTCACACAGATTCATTTTTGGAGGTCATATCATCACATTGTATCTAATATTACAACCTCTCTATCTTTCACCCTCAGACCTGCTGGAGAAGTCCAGAGTGTCCTTCCAGCTGCCCGATGAGAGAGGCTACCACATCTTCTTCCAGATGATGACAGGCCACAAACCTGAGATAGTTGGTACGGCAACGTCTCAGTCTCCTCCTTTGATGCTATTTATTATATACTACATGTATCTACTGAGTAAAGGAGGGAGAGATACTGTAAAGGTTCAGCAGAATTCTAAGAGATTTAACTGACAAGCTGTTCTCTGTTGTCCACAGAAATGGCGCTCATCACCACCAACCCCTACGACTTCCCCATGTGCAGCCAGGGTCAGATCACTGTGGCCAGCATCAATGACAATGAAGAGCTGGATGCCACAGATGTGAGTCAAACAAAGGGTTATCCAAACTCTAGATATGGAATGGGTAGGACAACCATACACACTGAATGCATTGTGAAAATCCAACTTGGTGGCAGCTGGGAATTTCTATGTATTTTTATGTTTGATTCTAAACGTCTGTTAGTTAGGCATGTGCTTCAAGGAATTATTCATGCCTTCAAACTTCACCTTGAGGCACATACATGTAAGACATCCACAAGAGAGCACCACTAAATGCCCTGTGGAACTGTGTAAAACTCAGTTTGTGTTTCCATCACTAGTGTGTTGGCCAAGAGTCAAATCTATCCATCCCATTCATTCTGCAGTGAGCAGCACAGAACTGTAGTGTAACTGACCAAACTACTGTTCAGTTCATCACTGTTGTACTTCCTCTTTAATACCAGGATGCTATTACAATCCTGGGCTTCACTAATGATGAAAAGATAGGCATCTACAAGCTGACAGGAGCTGTAGTGCACCATGGAAACTTGAAATTCAAGCAGAAGCAGCGTGAGGAGCAGGCCGAGCCAGACGGCACAGAGGGTGAGTCCCACTCATAGATAGACAATATTCCAACCTTCAGAAATGATTTGAAATGATGGATGTGGGTGAATCAAACCTAACCGACAAAGAAACAAGTGATATTGTGTCCCTGAGTCTGTTGTTGTTGGTTCTCTCTTCAGTGGCTGATAAAATCGGCTACCTGCTGGGCCTGAACTCAGCTGAGATGTTGAAGGCTCTGTGCTACCCCAGAGTGAAGGTTGGCAATGAGTATGTGACCAAGGGGCAAACTGTGCCTCAGGTAAGGTCGCCAAACAAAGCATTTACCATTCTCTGTGGACCAGAATTATTTTGGGGACGAGTGCATTGCTTTTTTTGAAAAGTGTTGCTTCACAAAATTATTATCACCTTATCACTGGTATGGTCAATATCTCATGTATTAATTTGAGGTATTATCATTGCAGGTTAATAACTCAGTCATGGCTCTGGCGAAGTCTATCTATGAGAGGATGTTCTTGTGGATGGTCATCCGTATCAACGAGATGTTGGACACCAAGAATCCAAGGCAGTTCTATATCGGTGTGCTTGACATTGCCGGGTTTGAGATCTTTGATGTGAGTATGAGACCAGAACGAGTTAGTTGTGATTGAGAGGGATTACAGCCTTGTATGATGAAATTATCCCTTTTAAAACTCCATCAACAGTACAACAGCATGGAGCAGCTGTGCATCAACTTCACCAATGAGAAACTGCAACAGTTTTTCAACCACACCATGTTCGTTCTGGAGCAAGAGGAGTACAAGAAGGAGGGAATTGTCTGGGCCTTCATTGACTTCGGCATGGACTTGGCTGCCTGCATTGAGCTAATTGAGAAGGTATATTGGAACGCCACAGTAAAGCTCATAGGGACTGTTATTATCACAGTGGTACAACGTATCTGACTGTTGAGAACTCAATATGTTTCCTAAATTAATATAATCCTATAATAGTATGTTTACTAAAGGAATACATGTGATCTTACATTATGCTAATTTGATATTAATCTCTTTTCGTAAAGCCATTGGGCATCTTCTCCATCCTTGAAGAGGAGTGCATGTTCCCCAAGTCTTCAGACACTACCTTCAAGGACAAGCTGTACTCCCAACATCTTGGCAAAACACAGGCGTTTGAGAAGCCCAAGCCTGCCAAAGGCAAGGCAGAGGCCCACTTCTCCCTGGTGCACTACGCCGGTACTGTGGACTACAACATCACTGGCTGGCTGGAGAAGAACAAGGACCCCCTGAACGACTCAGTTTGTCAACTGTACGGGAAGTCTGGAGTCAAAATCTTGGCTGCCCTGTATCCTGCTGCCCCACCTGAGGGTAAGACTAGCATCACGTCAAAATATTTAATTAAGCACTAGTTACAACTCAGACCATATGTTCTTTAAGGACTTTGAATGTATCACCATTTATCAATGTGTATCACTAGGTTTAATTTAATCATACAATAGGTGTTTTTCTACACAGTCTCATTGGCAGCATTTGTCTCTAGATAAGTGTGAAGTTAAGCAGAGATTCTCTGGTTTATAATTAGTGTGCTTGCTGAAGACAAGGCCACTCTAGATTTCTTACATACTCTTATTATTAAACATTTATTCCATCCGCTCTAGGAAATTTACTTTTCTAGTTATCTTTAACTTTTCCATTTTAACAGATACATCCAAGAAAGGAGGCAAGAAGAAGGGTGGTTCCATGCAGACTGTGTCCTCCCAGTTCAGGGTGAGCTTTTGAAGTGTCTATATTCAGTCCTTCAAAAGGTGCATTGATTATCATAAATGATGTCTGAGAAAATGGTTTGTAAACCTCTTACAGGAGAACTTACAAAAGCTGATGACCAACTTGAGGAGCACTCATCCTCACTTTGTACGATGCCTGATCCCCAACGAGTCAAAGACTCCAGGTACAATAAATATTGAGTTAAATATGTCATCTTATCAGTACAGTATCAGTAACTTTAACAATCCCAATCTATAACCTGTGTATTAAAAGAGACTGTTTGTTTTACCAGGTCTGATGGAGAACTTCCTGGTTATCCACCAGCTCAGGTGTAATGGTGTACTGGAGGGTATCAGGATCTGCAGAAAGGGCTTCCCCAGCAGAATCATCTATGCTGACTTCAAGCAGAGGTACACACACACACACACACACACACACACACACACACACACACACACACACACACACACACACACACACACACACACACACACACACACAACCACAGACAGATCTGCTCCAAGGGATTCCTGAGTATCAGAATAGGCTCACCTTTTACATAATATAATCAACCTACAACTTGGCATACTTTAAAACGGTCTCCTCATTCAGGTACAAAGTACTGAATGCCAGTGTCATCCCTGAGGGACAGTTCATGGACAACAAGAAGGCTTCTGAGAAGCTGCTTGGGTCCATTGATGTGAACCACGAAGATTACAAGTTTGGACACACCAAGGTCAGTCAAAAACCTCCAGCAAAAGATGACAACAAAACATTAGTTAATGATAATTTAAACCCTTACCATATAAAATCTCTCCAGTTGATCTATCCATCCTTTTATTCTTTCTTCTTCATTAACTAATGGAAAAGCTGTAAAACATTGTAGTGTTTTTATCTTCAGTAATTCATCACAAGTATTGAAGAAAAAGCTGGAAAATGTTGAGGGGTGTGAACACTACACAACTGTAAAACAACTAAAAACTTAGAAACAACATATCCTTTGGTTTGTTTGTAACTATTGCAAAGGGAATGTTGTTCAAATCAATCTAGAGGTGTTTTCACCTCTTTTGATTGAACCCTTTCTATCTGTCACCATCTGTGGTTCCATTAACCATGTTAACCTGTGTCTCAGGTGTTCTTCAAAGCCGGTCTGCTGGGTGTCCTGGAGGAGATGAGAGATGAGAAGCTGGCCACTCTGGTCGGCATGGTCCAGGCTCTCAGCCGTGGATTCCTCATGAGGAGAGAGTTCACCAAGATGATGGAGAGGAGGTGAGGAATAGTAGACATCTTGGCAAAGCTTTCTGTCAACCACCTGTATCTAATGCATTATGATTACATACTGTATTCATTGTTGAAGAATATGAACTCCCAGAATGTAGCTTTATTAAGCATCCCAATAGGCAAAAACTGAATCAACGTTATATCCACGTCATTTCAACCAGAAATGTTAATGTGATGACGTTGAATCAACATGGATTTTTAAAAAGTAATTAACCTAAGGGAATTTCATATTTTATTTTCCAAACTTTTAACCTTAAACCAATAACATGGTGAAATGTTTTGTTGATTTCACTATGAATACACTTTAGTTGACAAATCAACCACATATAAATCAAAACTAGATGTTGAACTGATGTCGGTGCTCAGTGGGATGTCACTCACCATGCCACTCTATCCTTTCTGTCGACCAGAGATTCCATCTTCACCATCCAGTACAACATCCGCTCATTCATGAATGTGAAAACCTGGCCATGGATGAAGTTGTACTTCAAGATCAAGCCCCTGCTGCAGAGCGCTGAGACTGAGAAGGAGCTGGCCAACATGAAGGAGAACTATGAGAAGATGACAGCAGACCTGGCCAAGGCTCTGTCCACAAAGAAGCAGCTAGAGGAGAAGTTGGTGGCTCTGACGCAGGAGAAGAATGACCTGGCTCTCCAAGTGGCATCTGTGAGTGAGCAACAACCTTCATAAGGTCACATTTACACACACATGAATACACACAAAAACACACACAAACACAAGCACTGTTATTGCCCATGTTATATATATATATATATATTTCATTTATTTTGATTTGGTCCGACCTCTGACTAAATTAAGTCTATATTTTCATGCACAAAGTCAGGCCGCTGATTTTTTTCTCCTGTTCTGAAACCAGGAAGGAGAGAGTCTGAATGATGCTGAGGAAAGGTGTGAGGGGCTCATCAAGAGCAAGATCCAGCTGGAGGCCAAACTCAAAGAGACAACCGAGAGGCTGGAGGATGAGGAGGAGATCAATGCTGAGTTGACTGCCAAGAAGAGGAAGCTGGAGGATGAGTGCTCTGAGCTGAAGAAGGACATTGATGACCTGGAGCTCACCCTGGCCAAAGTGGAGAAGGAGAAGCACGCTACTGAAAACAAGGTGTTGTGTCTTACCATAGACAGTCTAACCAAACAATAATCAACTCAAAACATAGCTGAACAGAAATGAAAAGTAAGTTGTATTGTGGCTGCAGGAAGAATTAAGACAGTGGAATTTCAGTTACTCCCCACATTCATTGCATGTTCTGCTCCCAATCATTTATGACTTCATTCAGGACACTGGTATGGTTTATACTGTCATCTAGTGTTGCATCTATAGTACAGTACTTGTTGACACATTTCTAATATAAATTAAATTAATGGAATATATAACAAACTAAATCTCCCCTTTATGGTGAAGTATAATTATGTTGTGTCCATTTACAGGTTAAAAACCTGACAGAGGAGATGGCGTCTATGGATGAGAGTGTTGCCAAGCTGACCAAGGAGAAGAAAGCCCTCCAAGAGGCCCACCAGCAGACACTGGACGACCTGCAGGCAGAGGAGGACAAAGTCAACACTCTGACCAAGTCCAAGACCAAGCTGGAACAGCAAGTGGACGACGTGAGTGGAGTTTGACATTTTGGCCATGATAGTGTGTAAGATGATATTATCTTCAGTTGTTTAGATTTGAACAATATATGTGTTTTTATCTTATAGCTTGAGGGTTCTCTGGAGCAAGAGAAGAAGCTCCGTATGGACCTTGAGAGATCCAAGAGAAAGCTGGAGGGAGATCTGAAACTGGCCCAGGAGTCCATAATGGACCTGGAGAATGACAAGCAGCAAGCTGATGAGAAAATCAAGAAGTAAACACAAACAAATGACTACAGTATTACCATTATTATTGTTGTTCTTGACTAATTCTTGTTATTATGAATCAGCATATACATGTGATTCTTTAAAGCAACGTGAATGGTATAATACTCTCCCTTTACACTATCTGACCAAAACCAACTCTGCAATCAATGTGTTTGTGTTTCTTAGGAAGGAGTTTGAGACCACTCAGCTCCTCAGCAAGATTGAGGATGAGCAGTCTCTGGGAGCTCAGCTGCAGAAGAAGATCAAGGAACTCCAGGTACAGTACAGGATAAAAGCTCCAGAACAGAAAAGCACAGACTTTAATCATTTACTGAAAAACATTGTCCTGTTAGCAGACATTTTCCCAGTGTTAACTGATGGCTCAGTACAGTGCTTCTTGGTAGTGCATTGCATTTACCATTGTAAAGATGGTGCTTCTTAATTGTGGATTTGGTTCCCGCATTGGACACTGTCTACTGAATATATTAACTGTCTTTGTATTAACACATTTATGTAAAATATACATACTATTATCATTTTGTGAGGTTAAATTGTTTCAACTGTATTGTAGTGTTCATCCTCCCTGCTCCTGCCCTCTGTTCTAGGCCCGTATTGAGGAGCTGGAGGAGGAAATTGAGGCTGAACGTGCTGCCAGGGCTAAGGTTGAGAAGCAGAGGGCCGATCTCTCCAGGGAACTTGAGGAGATCAGCGAGAGGCTGGAGGAGGCCGGAGGCGCCACTGCTGCTCAGATTGAGATGAACAAGAAGCGTGAAGCTGAGTTCCAGAAGCTGCGTCGTGATCTTGAAGAGTCCACCCTGCAGCATGAGGCCACAGCCGCCGCTCTGCGCAAGAAGCAGGCCGACAGTGTGGCTGAGCTCGGGGAGCAGATCGACAACCTGCAGCGCGTCAAGCAGAAGCTGGAGAAGGAGAAGAGTGAATACAAGATGGAGATTGATGACCTCTCCAGCAACATGGAGGCCGTCGCCAAGTCTAAGGTGTGTAGTGATGTTTTGGTCCAGCAGCGTTGAGGAGGGTCAACTACATTACCATTCAAGTGAACTGAAGTTGACAGGAGACATATATAAAGTAATGATGGTACATGTTTCACTAACAGGGCAATCTGGAGAAGATGTGCCGTACTCTTGAGGACCAGCTGAGTGAGCTCAAGACTAAGAATGATGAAAATGTTCGTCAGGTCAACGACATCAGCGGACAGAGGGCCAGACTCCTGACAGAAAATGGTACCATCAACAGTTAACAACAAGCCAATGCTTTCCTTCAGTATAACACAATAAAATGTGCTGAGGATAAATGTCCACAGTGCACATATGTGGCGGTCGGTGATGTTTAAGATAAGGGAGGACGATTATTATTATTACAGCATATTGGATGACTGTCATTCATATTCCATTCACCCAGTTCAATGTAACATTGATAGGTTTATGCTACTACATGATACTCCAATTTTCCCTATACCCATCATCAGGTTGCTACAACCTAGCCAATGAATGACAGTTTACAACGTAGGTGCACAGGTTGAGAGAAAGATTTGAGTATTTAAGGTGAGAGACAGGGACACATTCAATACCGCCTTGCACACTCTTCCCTGCATCTAGCTTATCTAAGTTGTAATCATTAGTCCAACAGTTGCAAACAAGAGTTTCTATTGGACAAATTCAGGTATGTTTATCCTCACTTTGTTCCATTTTCTTCCGTTTAAGAAAGGTTTTTCAACAGAATCGGCAGAATGAATAGACCCCTGATCACACTTTCATAGCAGTCACATACAAACACTATGATCATTTTGCTTGATGTATAATTCCTTCTAGCATCTACACACTCTCCTCCTCTCATCTTTTCCCTTCGCATTTGAACTTCAGTCCAAAACACATCAGCTGTCTGTGACCAGGAAAAAGAAACTTTTCAAGCCAAACCTTCATATCATAACCATTAACCGCTACACACAGCCTACATTGTTGTCACCATATTAGCTATCGTCATAGCTAGTCAACATAGCTAATAGAACTAACGCATTAGTAAACCCGCTACAACCATGCAGTACAGTCAGCAAGCAGTTTAGCAGTTAAAACTATGCGGGGACCACCGTTATATCTAAAAAAAAAGATAACTTTGTTAATGTGTCACTATTTTTATGAATTTCCCTGAGGAGGATTGTGCTCCCCTTCTTCTTCTAAGGAGTCTCCCCTGCTCCACGTAGTTTCTACTGTACTATTCACCACCTAACATTGTCCTACAATACCTCAAACCCCATGTTCAATCTTAGAGAACAGAGACCCTATTAACAAGATATCCCTCTATCCCTGCAGGTGAGTTTGGCCGCCAGCTGGAGGAGAAGGAAGCCCTGGTGTCTCAGCTGACCAGAGGAAAACAGGCCTTCACCCAGCAGGTGGAGGAGATGAAGAGGCTGATTGAGGAGGAGGTCAAGGTAAGGGACCCAAAATGGACTCCACTGACCACAGTGTTTAGAGCAGGGATCATCAACTACATTACGCCACGTGCCAATAGTTTTTCTTGAGCGGATGGCCAGGCGGCCGGATTTTGACATTTTCATTTTTAAATTTTATTTAACCTTTATTTAACTAGGCAAGTCAGTTAAGAACAAATTCTTATTTATAATGACGGCCTAACCCGGGCAATTGTGAGCCACCCTATGGGACTCCCAATCACGGCTGGTTGTGATACAGCCTGTATATAATTTGAAGACTGTAAATTTAAACGCAAGAAGCACAAACAAATATAATATTTGACTAAAACATGATAATTTCAAATCTTGCTTATATTTGTATACAATTACATACTGCTGCGTCTTGTCATGCACCACAAAACAAAAAATCTGAGGGGTCACAAAGTACGTGAGAATGAATGGGGGGCGGACCTGAGGGGGAAGTTGGAGAATTTAAGATAGATAGACAAGCTAGCTACTCTAACTTCATTGATAGCCTGAAATTGCTTCTTGGTAATTAGTTATGAGACATCTATCTGTTGTCTTTTGTGCATTGGAATACTTTGCAACAGATTTCCAAAATTAAAAACAATTGGAGCTGATTTGTTCGTTTTTACAGTCTTTTATGATCACCCGCACCCAAAAAATGTTTATATTTTTTATTCAGAGATGTGAGGGGTCAAATAAAATTGTGGCCCGCCCGTTGGAGAACCCTGGTTTAGAGCCATATCTTCATATAGATGGTGACTACGCCACCCTCAGATACTTCTACTATAATTTGTTATTTCTCTGATCTCTCTTTGTCTTTCTTTCTCACAGGCTAAAAATGCACTGGCCCACGGAGTCCAGTCTGCCCGCCATGACTGTGACCTCCTGAGGGAGCAGTTTGAGGAGGAACAGGAGGCCAAGGCAGAGCTGCAACGCGGCATGTCAAAGGCCAACAGTGAGGTGGCTCAGTGGAGGACTAAGTATGAAACTGATGCCATCCAGCGCACAGAGGAGCTTGAGGAGGCCAAGTGAGTTGCATGCAACAGCAAAAATTCAAATATAGGGTGTGGATGTTGAGGGTGGTAGGGGGGCTCTGAGAAAATGTTACATCAATATGTATTGTAACATTTGTTTCAGCCCATAAAACCTCCCTTTGTTGTACAACAGGAAGAAGCTGGCCCAGCGTCTGCAGGAGGCTGAGGAGACCATTGAGGCGACCAACTCCAAGTGCGCCTCCCTGGAGAAGACCAAGCAGAGGCTGCAGGGAGAGGTGGAGGACCTCATGATTGACGTTGAGAGAGCCAACGCAATGGCCGCCAACCTCGACAAGAAGCAGAGGAACTTTGACAAGGTGAAAATGAATAAACCTATATTTTTTATCAATTGTATAATTGTTGCATATTTCTAATTTAAAAACCATGACTTCTAATGAAAAGCCCATGTATTTCCCTAGGTTCTGGCAGAGTGGAAGCAGAAGTATGAGGAGGGCCAGGCTGAGCTGGAAGGAGCTCAGAAGGAGGCTCGTTCTATGAGCACTGAACTCTTCAAGATGAAGAACTCCTACGAGGAGGCTCTGGATCATCTGGAGACTCTGAAGAGAGAGAACAAGAACCTGCAACGTGAGCATTTAATCGCTATTCCTTTTAACAACCCAAGGAAGTGGAGGGCAATTAAATTTGCAAGACCATATGAAGTGCTGTTGTTTAACTGTTATTATGATTCAATGTCAACTTCAGTGCATTGGCATATACACTGAAAATCTCCAAAGTCTAAACTGATCCTGTGTGTGTGTGTGTGCAGAGGAGATTGCTGACCTGACTGAGCAGATCGGAGAGACTGGAAAGAGCATCCATGAGCTGGAGAAGGCCAAGAAGACCGTGGAGACAGAGAAGTCTGAGATCCAGACCGCTCTGGAGGAGGCTGAGGTACAAACTACAGCTGTTTGATGGGAAAAGCAGTGTTACACTAGCCAACGCCAGCTACAGTCTAACGCTCCCTGTACTGGTGTTTATTGTAGTCATATATATATTTCCTACATCCAGATGTACTGAACACAATTGGCCTGACTGCTTCTCTTTGTCCAGGGAACACTGGAGCATGAGGAATCCAAGATTCTGCGTGTGCAGCTGGAGCTGAACCAGATCAAGGGTGAGGTGGACAGGAAGATCGCTGAGAAGGACGAGGAGATGGAGCAGATCAAGAGGAACAGCCAGAGGGTGGTTGACTCCATGCAGAGCACCTTGGACTCTGAGGTCAGGAGCAGGAATGATGCCCTGAGGGTGAAGAAGAAGATGGAGGGAGACCTGAACGAGATGGAGATCCAGCTGAGCCACTCCAACAGGCAGGCCGCTGAGGCCCAGAAACAGCTGAGGAATGTCCAGGGACAGCTCAAGGTAAAGGGACTGGGACATCAGGCTCAAACACCTGAACAAGAGGAGGGATTTGTTTGTGAATCTGTAGAAAATAATAGAACAGGGGATTTTAGTAGAGTGGACTAATATACCATACGATATTGGGGAAATTCCTAAAAATTAACATTTCTATCACCGATTCTATTGAGCCTACTTCCACAAGTCTTAATGAACCTATGTCATTGTGAACCCCAGGATGCCCAATTGCACCTTGATGACGCTGTCCGTGCTGCAGAGGACATGAAGGAGCAGGCAGCCATGGTTGAGCGCAGAAACGGTCTGATGGTGGCTGAAATCGAGGAGCTGAGAGTTGCTCTGGAGCAGACAGAGAGAGGCCGCAAAGTGGCTGAGACTGAGCTGGTAGACGCCAGTGAGCGTGTTGGACTGCTGCACTCCCAGGTATGTGTCAAAATACATTTCTAATGAAACTCAACCAAGCATACCGTTTAAACACGCCTGGAATTTGACTGTGCTTGCTTTTAGATTTTCATAATTTCAGTCTTGTGACTTGTAAGTTCTCTTGAGAGTCAAACAAATCATCTTGTTTCCTCCTTCAGAACACCAGCCTTCTGAACACCAAGAAGAAGCTGGAGACTGACCTGGTGCAGGTGCAGGGAGAGGTGGACGACATCGTCCAGGAGGCCAGGAATGCAGAGGAGAAGGCCAAGAAGGCCATCACTGACGTGAGTCCTTGAATTTCATTAACTTGATTTGTCCCCAAGGGCCAATGGGAGCTGGTCTGGTTAAGAACAACAACGATCTCAGAGGGACGTTATGATTGGTCCAATTGGTGCATAAATTAAACAAACTACCATTCCAGGCGGCCATGATGGCTGAGGAGCTGAAGAAGGAGCAGGACACCAGCTCTCACCTGGAGAGGATGAAGAAGAACCTGGAGGTCACAGTCAAGGACCTGCAGCACCGCCTGGATGAGGCTGAGAATCTGGCCATGAAGGGAGGCAAGAAGCAGCTCCAGAAACTAGAGTCCAGGGTGAGTTACCAGCAGGGTGGATTGAAATACTGATTCCTGGACATGTATTAGATCTTATAAAAATACACAGGAGACTCTCTCAATAAAAAACTATGTTTTATTGTCATATACCCCGGATAGGTGCAAATTAGGGTTAAGTGCCTTGCACTTCAACACATTCTTTACCTTCACGGCTCAGGTATTTGAACCAGTAACCTTTAACTGCTAGGATATCTGCCACCCTATACACCTAGATCAAGGTTTCCCAAACGCTTTGCATCGGGACCCCTTTTGTGATAGAAAATTCATCAGGGACCCCCTCATAATATCCAAACACAATTCCTACTTTAGAGTGAACTGAAAATAGCATCCAAGTAGTTTTACCACAGAGTTTCTAAACCCAGAGTCTTCCGGGAACGCATGCGAAGCAGACTGGGCAGACCAGATCTGGAGATGTAAAAAATGTGTCCTTAGTTGTTCATTTTCTTGAAATCTAAAGGCAAAACTTACATTTGAGCCAATTTCTTAAGTAGATGAAACTGTCATTAATACCTTGTGAAAGTAACAAACTGACACACGTTTGCATTTTCATCTAAAACAACTTTCTACCGAACGAGTACTTTTGATTTGACTGCATCCACATGTGCCATTCGGCACAACACCACCGTTAGACCCGATGATGTGTTTCTGCACATAAACTTAGCTAGCTAAGGTTGCCATGGCACCGCCTACAAGTCTTCATACTGTAATGTCTTTGGTTTTACTATGACTTCTGCAGTGTATGGCCGGACTAAACTCGAGACTAAGTCTTGGCCCCAGGGAAAGAACATTTTAATGTCCCCCCTCTTGGCATCAGAGAGACCATTTTGCAGTTTTAAAACTACTATTCTACACATTTAGCCTTCGGACAGTCAGAACATTTTTTGCAAATCTACACATTTGGCAATGGGGCGGGGAGAAAGTGTAGCAGTTTTAAAGCTTAAATCAGGATTTATTTATGTTCAAAAACAACATTTTGGGTTGAGTTGAGAAGAATTGTAGCCAAGACCTTAAAATAAAGATATACACATGTATTTATCTAGTTGCTTCTTTCAGGCTTGTACAGTTATCATGGCAGACTTCTTCTAAACTGCCATGGCATTCATAGTAATAATAATAATTCTCAATAAATATCAACACACAATATAATATGTTGTACATGCATCCAATTAATCTCATTGTAATAATTTGTTAGGCTTCATCTAGTATATTTAATTTCTCTCTCTAGTCTAGATCGCTATCTACATGACTCATTCACTCTGCTGCGAAAGGGCCGTTGCTAGGGAAGCTAGCGTTGCTATGCTACCGCTAGAAGGCTAAATTAGCTTGTAGGCCAGCAGACACAACATAACATCTTAATAAACATATGTACATACTCCGGAAACATTACTATCTTGAATATGGAGCTTTTCCACACAAGATAAAGATATACAAATGTATTTACGTCGGTGTTTCTTTTTTGCTCTTGACTCACTTTGCAAACTTCTCTCAACTGCCATAGCAACCCATAGTAGAAACAGCCTCTAGTGGCCATACTGGTACTGAACTATACACTGCTAAATACAGGCCAAAATGTATCAATAGTAATATACAGCATATTACAAATACAAGAATAATTGGATTTGTAATGAAACAAAAATCATTGAAGGAGTACTGTGGATACCATTATCACTGAGCGCCTCCCAGGCCCATGTTGTGCATCTAAGGGTTAAGAACATAAACTGTGGATTAATAATATTACATTGTATTGTATTGCACCCATTTTCCACAGATCCCTGATCGTTTAATCTGTTGTTGCTATTAATATTCATAAAAATTGAATTGTAAATTCCTCTTTGGCAACCACTGACCTAGATCATGAAAAGTTGTTATTATTACAGACCCCTTGAATAAAACATTTGAAAAGATCATTGGAACAGACAACAATTCTGCCTCCTTAACTAGGTAGAAGACACTACCTCTGTTTTACAAAGATTTGTTACGTCTGATTTCACCACCTCAAACAAACGCCTACGTTTGTTTCTTCCACAAAGGTGCGTGAGCTCGAGACTGAGGTGGAGGCCGAGCAGAGAAGAGGTGTTGACGCAGTTAAGGGAGTCCGCAAGTATGAACGCAGAGTCAAGGAGCTCACTTACCAGGTAAGAGAAAGTGTCTTCTTCACACACTTGACACTAAAACAGACAGGTTTGTGTATAAAACTATACTGACATTGATTCTTTGATCTTCTCCCACAGACTGAGGAGGATAAGAAGAACGTTGGCAGACTTCAGGACCTGGTAGATAAACTGCAGTTGAAAGTAAAGGCCTACAAGAGGCAGGCTGAGGAAGCGGTGAGTCACAGACTTATACTCTGAAAGCAAAACATTAGAAAACACATTTACCTTTAAGAAAATAATATAATGAATGCTGATGTTCTGCTCTCCCTCTCTTTTCCTCACACAGGAGGAAGCAGCCAATAGCCACATGTCTAAGTTCAGGAAGGTTCAGCATGAGCTGGAGGAGGCTGAGGAGCGTGCTGACATCGCTGAGACTCAGGTCAACAAGCTCAGAGCCAAGACCCGTGACTCTGGAAAGGTACAGAACTGCTGCTAAACCTATAACTGACTCATGTTTAAATATGACCACATCAACACCACCTATGATTCAGTCTTCACAGAGGGAAATACTGACCTTTTACACTCACTCAACTGTATTTAAGATCGGTAAGAAGCACATTTCAGGCAGGGCTAGTACTTCAAAATTGAAAATCCAAGCTGAGAACTGAGCATTAAATGCTTGATATATTTATCATGTTCATTATTATTACTGATCCATTATATTCTATCCATATATTTATCATGTTCATTATTATTACTGATCCATTATATTCTATCCATATATTTATCATGTTCATTATTATTACTGATCCATTATATTCTATCCATATATTTATCATGTTCATTATTATTACTGATCCATTATATTCTATCCATATATTTATCATGTTCATTATTATTACTGATCCATTATATTCTATCCATATATTTATCATGTTCATTATTATTACTGATCCATTATATTCTATCCATATATTTATCATGTTCATTATTATTACTGATCCATTATATTCTATCCATATATTTATCATGTTCATTATTATTACTGATCCATTATATTCTATCCATATATTTATCATGTTCATTATTATTACTGATCCATTATATTCTATCCATATATTTATCATGTTCATTATTATTACTGATCCATTATATTCTATCCATATATTAATCATGTTCATTATTATTACTGATCCATTATATTCTATCCATATATTTATCATGTTCATTATTATTACTGATCCATTATATTCTATCCATATATTTATCATGTTCATTATTATTACTGATCCATTATATTCTATCCATATATTTATCATGTTCATTATTATTACTGATCCATTATATTCTATCCATATATTTATCATGTTCATTATTATTACTGATCCATTATATTCTATCCATATATTTATCATGTTCATTATTATTACTGATCCATTATATTCTATCCATATATTTATCATGTTCATTATTATTACTGATCCATTATATTCTATCCATATTTTTATCATGTTCATTATTATTACTGATCCATTATATTCTATCCATATATTTATCATGTTCATTATTATTACTGATCCATTATATTCTATCCATATATTTATCATGTTCATTATTATTACTGATCCATTATATTCTATCCATATATTTATCATGTTATCACTCTTTCTTTCTTCTTACAGGGAAAAGAAGCTGCTGAATAACCGAAGACCAAAGTATTGAAGATCAAAGTCTTATAATTTTCCTGTGTTGCATAAAATATGATTTTCATGGTGAAATGTTGAGTGTTGATTAAAAACATGTAAGTCTACATACACTTCCTTTGTGACCGTGGACTTATTACTCAGCAAACAGCTAAAACATATTTTACTTTAATTAAAGGAGCAATCTGGAATTCCAACAACATCAAAGCTGTTCTTTTTTTTGTGTAAACCGCTGAGGGATGAGGCTGGAGAAATGTAACAACTCTCCAATTCATTAACTGAGCTAAGGATGTAAGGACTGACCATCCAAAACATACAAATTATAGTTTTAACCCTTTACACTCGCAGAAATTGGCTTATATGGACAGGCCTAAATTGAAATGCTTCTAAAATAAATACAAAGATGAGAAGCACATGCATAACCATGGTAGCAATTAAAAGAGAACACTTTGGACATTTTTGGGAAATTCTCAGAACAAAGTTATCAGGAAACAGTAGAACAGATTTTTGCATTTGAATTTTGTCACAGATTATGCACACTTGAATCTTTTGTGGACAAACTATGTAAAAATAAATGGTAATCAAGCATCTGACAAAATTACGTGAGAGTTCAGTTCTGTGTTTAACTAAAATTATGCACCAATTTGGCAGTTTGCATTACCAATAGATTTTAGGGCATACAGTGCATTCAGAAAGTATTCAGACGCCTTGACCTTTTCCACATTTTGTAACGTTACAGCCTTATAAAGTATCTATCTATCTATCTATCTATCTATCTATCTATCTATCTATCTATCTATCTATCTAATATTCTAAAAAATATATTATATTTTTTTCCCCTCATCAATCTACACACAATACCCCATAATGACAAAGCAAAAACAGGTTTTTAAAAATGTTTGTAAATTATATAAAAATAAAAAACAGAATTACCTTAGTTACATAACTATTCAGACCTTTTGCTATGAGACTCGAAAATGAGCTCAGGTGTATCCTGTTTCCATTGATCATCCTTGAGATGTTTCTACAACTTGATTGGAGGTCACCTTTGGTGAATTCAGTTGATTGGACATGATTTGGAAAGGCACACACCTGTCTAGACAAGGTCTCCCAACTATACACATTTTGCCATAGGGTGGAGAGAAATATTTGCAGTTTTTAATATGATATCTGAGCGAGACTAACAACATCAATGGGGACCTCCCAGCAGGTCATTTGACCATGATTACTACCATTTTAGATAGCTGTGCGCTAGACTAACTTACCAGTGTTAAAACTGGGCTAATTGAGTGACTGTCAGTGGCTGACATAACAAGAGAACAACTGCTGATCCGCAACCAAATTTCGAAATTGCACCTTGTGTATTCTGTTATTCTAACTTGAACAAAAACCCAAACTACACTCAACAAAAATATAAACATGTAAAGTGTTGGTCCAATGTTTCATAAACTGAAATAAAATATATACGGGGGGATTGATCCACGGGCCTAAGCGGTCCACCAGTTGCCGATCCCTGAGCTAACCAATGTTTGTTAAAGTAATTGAAGTGGTGATGAATGCAATGGATGTAGTACCCCAGTTCAACCACAAGACGGCACTATCAACCCACAATTAAAAACAGCATGTGCAAGAAATGGCTTTCTTCTAATCAGCTAAAATTATTAGCAGATTCCTAGGGGCGGATTATTTTGCATGGTCTATTCCTTTATTAGCTATGCTGTTCCAGTATTTTGTGAAACTCACCCTGTCTGTGGAACTCACCTTTCAATTTTTTTGTACCTCTTTTGAATCCATCCAGACCCGGCGCCAGAACGAGTAAGTTGGACGGGCCTTTGATTTACATAGGGGGCACGTTTTTTCAAGGGACCGCCTATGTGTGCACGCGCTTACGTGTTCACCATTTTATTGAACGGCTTTAATAGTAAAGACCATAGGCAGCTCGTGAGTTTCAAGTTTGGGGAAGCTTACCATTTATCCTACAATTTCTACCGATCTGAATACCAGTTATGATTATTTTTATATACGCATTTTCTTGGAACAGTTTCATTTCAATAATAACGTTTTAATTTCTCAAAATCATTTTCACGTGGTTAATCATAAAAATCTGAAGTAAAATGATAAAAATCTAAAAGTTAAAATTAAACTATACATTTATACCTACTATACTATACATTGTAAAGTAATCTTTTGGAAGTATTTAGAGTTATTTTTGGTTTGGAGCATATGGGAGGTTCGATGTGTGAGGGGGTAATCTCGCTACTTTACAAAAAGGGACACCCCAAGACACTAGCAAATCGGAGACCTTTAACAATGTTGTGTGTAGACTATAAATTATTTAGTAAAGCCATAACTAATCGTCTGTCTTCTGCCATGGCATATGTTGTTGGTTTAGACCAAACGTGGTGTGGGGAGAGGGAGAAAACTAAGGCATCTGTCAGCTATTACTGTGAATTCGGACCAGGAAAAAGCTTTTGACATGGTAAACCATAATTTTTTATTTAGAGTTCTGAAACATTTTGGAAATAATTTTATGAAATCGGTAAATTCTTTAGTAATGGGAATATTGGAAATGTAATCAAGCAATTACGAGGTGTCAGACAGGGGGACCCTCTCTCAGCGCTATTGTATGTTTTATATATTGAACCTTTCGCATGCGCAATTAGGACAAATCACAACATCAGAGGCATCATACGAAATTAAAGAGACGTGTTTAATTGGAAAGAAAAATGATTAGCGGTTAATAAAAGATTGGGACTGTGGAAAGTGGGACGACTATCTTTTAATGTCAGGGTGTTAGTGCTGAGGGTGTTCCCCATGCCCGTGTCTAAGAAAAACGTTCATACGGGAGAGATCGGATGTACCATACCAGCCTATAGAGGCTGGTGGAAGGGATTTCCCTCATATTCCTCTCAAACTAGATGTGGTGTTCTACTCTAACGTTTGTTGTCGTCTTCTGTACACAAATGAATCAGATTCTGGCGGTCCATACCGTTGAGGTTCATGGTGGAGTGGGATAATAGTAAACCAAAAGCTGAAATTATTCCTTTACATTTTTTACACTTTTGCCCAATTAGTTTGGGAAAAATAAAAATAGAGTTTGATATTTAAAAAAACATAGATTATGGAGTAGCCACATTTGAACGTAATGTGGAAAAGGTGCAGTTATTAGAACTAGTAACACTGGTGTCCCTTATCAAGACCAAACTCTGGCAGGCCAGATGTGGTGAGGTCAATGACACGGACAAGTGGTAACAAATTACATACAACATTAATGAGATGATTGCGATATTAAAGTTGAGCCTACTGTTAACTGGGATACCTTGTAGGACTATAAAGCAGAGACTCCTATCATCAGGTCTTCAGTCATCCCAGATATAACAGCTGCCATAGAGGTCAAGGCTATTATCAAAGCAGCAGTTAAACTGGACAACCTTCTATTCAACACCTTGTATTCAACTCATTCACAGGCAGACAGGATCACTTTCCATTTTTCCTATGATTTAAATCAGTCTTCCAATTGTGAGACAGGATGTGAAGTGTTTCACTTCTAAACATTGATCATTGGTGGGGCCATCTAGTGGGCTGTCACTTGTCCTGACTCTTCCAAAAGGCTTGGCTAGGACGAGTCCCCTGCTCCCCCAGAGACACTCGTGTTCCAACAGCTGCAGCTGAAGGGAGGGTGTGGGATTCACAGTTTTATTGATGTTCTCTGTTATGGACTTGACTGTGTCTTCCTACAATCTATATCATATATGGTCATATCATCAGCAGATAAAGCACTAAAGCAATGCCAAATGACCTTAGATACATTGCTGTGGAAGCTAGATGTATTTCTGACACACCTGTTTCTGAACATGGCCATATAGGGCTTGTAAATGATCTGTTGCTTTGGTATACTTCTTGTAACTCTGTCATCGACTGTATGGGATCAAATTGGAGTTTCAAGAACAGCTCAGCAGATGGGGTTTGATACCATCTCTATTGTTTTTTTAAATGTTTATTCTATTTATTTAACCTTTATTTAACTAGGCAAGTCAGTTAAGAACAAAATCTTATTTACAATGACGGCCTACCCCGGTCAAACCTCTATGATGGAGGGTCATAAAGCAATCCCAAACAACTTTAGGCTGCATGTATTTCTGACAGCCAGTTTGGAACATGTTTGGAGGTCACTGACAGAGGGTAATACTTTAAGACTTGTTTGTCCAAAGATCTGTAAAGCTGAAAACCACAACAGCTCCCCATTTGATCCAAGTGTTTAAGCTTGTAAATGTATTAGATTAATATTACATTTAGCCCTCCATTAACTTCACACTGCATGCTGAAAAGTGAAGACCTCATACCTATACTGTGGACCACAGAGAGATCCGATACAGGCCAGCACATTATTTTGACCTTATTAGTCGACCATGAGGTCCTCACATTGCTGACACCGTAATATATTTACAGCAAGACATGTGACCTGGAAAATAAGATCTGAATTATCAGAGCCAAGCTTGGTTGTTTTGTGGATCCATGCCACAGCATGTGACATTTCACATCCAGATTTAGATTTTTACTGGCTGTGACATTTGAATGGATTGATTCATGTAATAAAAAAATGCTGACATGAGCCAAGGTTCTGGGGTGTCTCAGGCAAACTCCTGTCTGTGAAGATACAACTACTTTGTGATCACAGACTGAGTCATTTAAAGCACCCTTCAAATCCTCCTCCAGTCTCCTTTTCACCTTACTTATCAAAATCTCAAAAGGGGGTTCAGGTAAGTCACCTGCTCATCGAACATCTCATTCCAAAATCATGTGCATTAATATGGAGTTGGTCCCCCCTTTGCTGCTATAACAGCCTCCACTTTTATGGGAAGGCTTCTACTAGATAACGGAACATTGCTGTCGGGACTTGCTTCCATTCAGCCACAAGAGCATTAGTGAGGTCGGGCACTGATGTTGGGTGATTTGGACTGGCTTGCAGTCGGCGTTCCAATTCATCCCAAAGATGTTCGAGGGGGTTGAGATCAGGGCTCTGTGCAGACCGGTCAAGTTCTTAAACACCAATCTCGACAAACCATTCCTGTATGGACCTCGCTTTGTGCACGGGAGCATTGTCATGCTGAAACATGAAAGGACATTCCCCAAACTGTTGTGACAAAGTTGGAAGCACAGAATTGTCTAGAATGTCATTGTATGTTGTAGTGTTAAGATTTACTTTCACTGGAACTAAGGGGCCTAGCCCAAACCATGAAAAACAGCCCCAGACCATTGTTCCTCCTCCACCAAACTTCTGCTCCAGAGTCCAATGGCGGCAAGCTTTACACCCCTCCAGCCGACGCTTGGCATTGCGAATGGTGATCTTATGCTCAAGGACATTCAGAGACTTGTCTCAAAGGAAAACCTGTGTTGTCTTGGCTGATGGCTTAGGGTCGTTGTCCTGTTGGAAGGTGAACCTTTGCCCCAGTCTAAGCTCCTGAGTGCTCTGGAGCAGGTTTTCATCAAGGATCTCTCTGGACTGTGCTCCGTTCATCTTTCCCTCGATCCTGACAAGTCTCCCAGTCCCTGCCGCTGAAAAACATCCCCACAGCATGATGCTGCCACCACCATGTTTCACCATAGGGATGGTGCCAGGTTTCTTCCAGACGTGATGCTTGGCATTCAGACCAGATAATCTTGTTTCTCATGGTCTGAGAGTCCTTTAAGTGTCTTTTGGCAAAGTCCAGGCAGGCTGTCATGTGCCTTTTACTGAGGAGTGGATTCTGTCTGGCCAATCTACCTTAAAGGCCTGATTGTTGGAGTCCTGCAGAGATGGTTGTCCTTCTGGAAGCTTCTCCCATCTCCACGGAGGAACTCTCGAACTCTGTCAGAGTGACCATCGGGTTCTTGGTCACCTCCCTGACCCTTCTCCCCCAATTGCTCATTTTGACCAGACGGCCAGCTTTAGGAAGAGTCTTGGTGGATTCACAGTGCTTCCATTTAAGAATGATGGAGGCCACTGTGTTCTTGGGGACCTTCAATGCTGCAGAAATGTTTTGGTACCCTTCCCCAGATCTGTGCCTCAACACAATCCTGTCTCAGCTCTACGGACAATTCCTTCAACCTCATGGCTTGGTTTTTGCTCTGACATGCACTGGCAACTGTGGGACCTTATATAGACAGGTGTGTGCCTATCCAAATCATGTCCAATCAATTGAATTGACCACAGGTGGACTCCAATCAAGTTGTAGAAACATCTCAAGGGTGATCAATGGAAACAGGATGCACCTGAGCTCAATTTCGAATCTCATAGCAAAGGGTCTGAATACTTATGTAAATGTAATATTTCAGTTTTACATTTACTAACATTTCTGAAAACCTGTTTTTGCTTTGTCATTATGGGGTTTTGTGTGTACATTTAAGAGGGATTTTTAGAATAAGGCTGTAATGTAACAACATCAATGGGTCTGAATACTTTCCAAAATGCACTGTAATTGCTTAAAGACATCTAGCAGTTAATAACAGTATATCTGCAACTCCTGTTCTGGATGGTGTGCAGGCTTTTATTCCACCCTAGCTCTAACAGGTTCAGATAAATCAAATGATCATCATCTTAAATGTAGCCATGAATTACTTGCAATCAGATTCAGTATGTTAGGCTGCGCTAAGACAGGCAGCCCAATTCTGATCTTTATTTCAATAATTGTTATTTTGACCAATCAGATCAGCTCTGAAAAAAGGGAGTTAAAAGAGGGAGGTATATTAATGTCCCTGGCATGCCCCGGGTGAAGCGGGTTAGGGTTGATTGCATTCTTTTGTAACCCGGGCTGCCTTCCGGGCGTGAGCCATATGCGTTTTGGCCGGAGGTGACGGCGACTCTAAACAAAAGTGACGTAGGTGAAGCATGTGCAGTAATAAGCATCATTTTGTGTTTACACCTGTAAAAGTGATTTGTTTTGATTAAAAAAGCTTTATCTGCCTTCTCAATGAAAACTAGTTAGAAAATTCCAACACATTTTATAGAATGTTTCTTGACAATGCATAATGCTGCCCTGTTGACAACATGACAGAGCGGCGCAGATTACTGTATTGTGATCCCAATGGCCACCATTATTCACACACTCAAAAACACTGCCAGAAATGTGTTGAATTCCCAATGTGTTCTGACTATGTTTTCAACCATCTAAAACAGGGATGTGCAACTTTGATGGGTGCGGGGGCCGCAGTGGCTCGCGGATCTACGTACCTACATCCATACCCACATATGCAGTCAGAGCCGACCATAGCCTTTTGGGGGCCCTAAGCTAAATGTATGGTTACAGTAACCTCAAAATTGGGCCATGGATGTGTTTCTCATTTTAAGAACTTTAGGCAATTTACTGTATTACAAAAGTCATGTTGAACTGTGTTTGTGTGACAATGCAACCAAATATCAACATTTTTACCCCTAGAGTCGATGTCTGCGCCCCTAATTAGCATAATAAATCAGTTTAAGCTAAAGATATGTTTTTTTTTGCATTGGATGCGTCTCAATCCACCGCATTCGCCAATGTCTAACCTCTGCACATGCGGTGAAAGGTGACAGAGCTAGATAGGTGTTTGTCAGACCATGAGATATCCTGAAAATCGGTCTTCTCACAAAATAGTCTGTAGAGTCCGAACAGTTTGGCCTACAAAATTAATGCAATGGTGTTCTCCATTTTGCTCTACGACCCCCATAATCGTGCTGGGACTCGTCTGAAGTCGGTACAGCGGATCTGCCAACTTCTGTCTGTAGCGTCCCAACAGTTTGGGCTACACACTAATATGTGGAAAGGTGAGACTCTCACGAATACGTACATGTTGGTTATTTCGCTCAAAAGTTCAAAAGTTTGTGGTCACTCAGAAATGTCAGTGTTTTTGAAAGAAAAGCACATTTTTTGTCCATTAAAATAACATCAAATTGATTAGAAATACAGTGCAGACATTGTTAATGTTGTAAATTACTATTGTAGCTGGAAACAGCAGATTTTTTATGGAATATCTACATAGGCGTACAGAGGCCCATTATCAGCAACCATCACTCCTGTGTTCCAATAGGACATTGTGTTAGCTAATCCAAGTTTATCATTTTAAAAGGCTAACTGATCATTAGAAAACCATTTTAGCACAGCTGAAAACTGTTGTGCTGATTAAAGAAGCAATAAAACTGGCCTTCTTTAGACTAGTTGAGTATCTGGAGCATCAGCATTTGTGGGTTCGCCATTTGTGGGTTCGCCTTCTAGAAGATGGCGCCGGGAGTCAGGGAAGCTGTTTAACGGGCGCCTAACCAATTGTGTTATACACTTTTTTTTCGCGTTATTTGTCATTTATTTTGTACATAATGTTTCTACCATCGTATCTTACGGCAAAAAGGAGCTTCTGAATATAAGGATAGGGATCACTAACCTCGGATTGGACGAGGACTTCTTCAATAAACGGGACGCACATGTACTTCAGAGACCCGACAAAGCCCAGATCCCTGTCATTGGCAGGAGGAGGAGACGCAGGTAGAGGGGACTCGGTGTGCCTTGTAAGGATCCGCCGACGGCGAATGGGAAATCTGCCTTTACCATCTGTACTGCTAGCCAACGTACAATCATTGGACAATAAATTAGACAAGATAAGATCACGAATATCCTACGAACGGGACATAAAAAAGTGTAATATATTATGTTTCACAGAGTCGTGGTTGAACTACGACATGGACACCATTCAGCTGGCGGGATACACGCTGCACCGGCTAGATAGAACAGCAGACTCCGGTAAGAATGGTCCAAACACACCAAGACAGTCGTGAAGAGGGCACAACAAAGCCTATTCCACCTCAGGAGACTGAAAAGATTTGACATGGGTCCTCAGATCCTCAAAAGATTCTACAGCTGCATCATCGAGAGCATCCTGACTGGCTGCATCACTGCCTGGTACAGAAACTGCTCGGCCTCCGACCGCAAAGCACTACAGAGGGTAGTGCGTATGGCCCAGTACATCACTGGGGCCAAGCTTCCTGCCATCCAGGAACTCTATACCAGGCAGTGTCAGAGGAAGGCTCTAAAAATTGTCAAAGACTCCAGCCACCCCAGTCATGGACTGTTCTCTCTGCAACCGTATGGCAAGCGGTTCGGAGCGCCAAGTCTAGGTCCAAAAGGCTTCTCAACAGCTTTTACCCCCAACACATAAGACTTCTGAACAGCTAATTAAATGGCTACCCGGACTATTTGCACTGTTGTTGGGCTTGTAAGTAAGCATTTCAAATGCTTTTACAAAATAAACTTTGATTTGATTTGATTACAGGCTCAAAATGTCCAGAAACAAAGAACTTTCTTCTGAAACTCTTCTTGAGAAAAGAAGGCTATTCCATGTGAGAAATATCCAAGGAACTGAAGATTTCGAACAACGCTGTGTACTACTCCCTTCACAGAACAGCGCAAACTGGCTCTAACCAGAATAGAAAGAGGAGTAGGAAGCCCCGGTGCACAACTGAGCTAGAAGACAAGTACATTAGAGTGTCTAGTTTGAGAAACAGATGCCTCACAAGTCCTCAACTGGCAGCTTCATTAAATAGTACCCGCAAAACACCAGTCTCAACGTCAACAGTGAAGAGGTGACTCCGGGATGCTGGCCTGAAAAGGCAGAGTTGCAAAGAAAAAGCTCAGACTGGCCAATAAAAATAAAAGATTAAGATGGGCAAAAGAACAGACACTGGACAGAGGAAGATTGTTATGGACAGACAAATCTAAGTTTGAGGTGTTCAGATCACAAAGAAGAACATTTGTGAGACGCAGGCCAAATCAAAAGATGCTGGAGGAGTGCTTGACGCCATCTGTCAAGCATGGTGGAGGCAATGTGATGGTCTGGGGGTGCTTTGGTGGTGGTAAAGTAGGAGATTTGTACAGGGTGAAAGGGATCTTGAAGAAGGATGGCTATCACTCCATTTTGCAACGCCATGCCATACCCTGTGGAAGGCACATAATTGGATCCAATTTCCTCCTACAACAAGACAATGACCCAAAGTACAGCTCAAAACTATGCAAGAACTATTTAGGGAAGAAGCAGCCAGCTGGTATTCTGTCTATAATGGTGTGGTCAGCACAGTCACCGTATGGTACATGAGAATTGCCCATCAAGCCAGTCCAATTTGTGGGAGGTGCTTCATGAAGAATGGGGTGAAATCTCTTCAGATTACAAATTGACAACTAGAATGCCAAAGGTCTGCAAGGCTGTAATTGCTGCAAATGGAGGATTCATTGACGAAAGCAAAGTTTGAAGGACACAGTTATTATTTCAATTAAAAATCATTATTTCTAACCTTGTCAACGTCTTGACTATATTTCCTATTCATCTTGCAACTCATTTCATGTATATTTTAATGGAAAACAAGGACATTTCTAAGTTACCCCAAACTTAGTGTATATACAGTGGGGAGAACAAGTATTTGATACACTGCCGATTTTGCAGGTTTTCCCACTTACAAAGCATGTAGAAGTCTGTCATTTTTATCATAGGTACTCTTCAACTGTGAGTGACGGAATCTAAAAAAAAATCCAGAAAATCATATTGTATGATTTTTAAATAATTAATTTGCATTTTATTGCGTTGAAGTTGAACTATAATAGTGTTTAACATGAATTTTTAATGACTACCTCATTTCTGTATCCCACACATACAATTATCTGTAAGGTCCCTACATCGAGCAGTGAGTTTCAACCACAAAGACAAGGGAGGTTTTCCAAAGCCTCGCAAAGAAGGGCTCCTATTAGTAAATGGGTTAAAAAAGCAGACATTGAATATCCCTTTGAAGTTATTAATTACACTGTGGATGGTGTATCAATACATCCAGTCACTACAAAGATACAGACGGCCTTCCTAACTCAGTTGGAAGGTGACCGCTCAAGGATTTCATCATGAGGCCACCAGGCTACTAAAGATACATCGTAAGATGCTTCTAACGATGATCTTAACGCTACGAAGGCTCTGGGAACGCTTCTTGTGACTTTACCATCGACTGTATGGGATCAAATCCTGTTGCTTCAGTACGCTTCTTGTGACTTTACCATCGACTGTATGGGATCAAATCCTGTTGCTTTAGTACGCTTCTTGTGACTTTACCATCGACTGTATGGGATCAAATCCTGTTGCTTTAGTACGCTTCTTGTGACTTTACCATCGACTGTATGGGATCAAATCCTGTTGCTTTAGTACGCTTCTTGTGACTTTACCATCGACTGTATGGGATCAAATCCTGTTGCTTTAGTACGCTTCTTGTGACTTTACCATCGACTGTATGGGATCAAATCCTGTTGCTTTAGTACGCTTCTTGTGACTTTACCATCGACTGTATGGGATCAAATCCTGTTGCTTTAGTACGCTTCTTGTGACTTTACCATCGACTGTATGGGATCAAATCCTGTTGCTTTAGTACGCTTCTTGTGACTTTACCATCGACTGTATGGGATCAAATCCTGTTGCTTTAGTACGCTTCTTGTGACTTTACCATCGACTGTATGGGATCAAATCCTGTTGCTTTAGTACGCTTCTTGTAACTTTACCATCGACTGTATGGGATCAAATCCTGTTGCTTTAGTACGCTTCTTGTAACTTTACCATCGACTGTATGGGATCAAATCCTGTTGCTTTAGTACGCTTCTTGTAACTTTACCATCGACTGTATGGGATCAAATCCTGTTGCTTTAGTACGCTTCTTGTGACTTTACCATCGACTGTATGGGATCAAATTGGAGTTTCAAGAACAGCTGAGCAGATGTGGTTTGATACCATCTCTATGACGGGGGGTCATAAAGCAATCCAAAAACGTATTTCTGACTCCCCGTTTCGGAACATGGCCATTGGCCATGGAGAAGGTCATGGCCAAATTCTTGACTACGTTTTGTAACTCTGCCATTTAATATGTTTGTCCAAAGATCTGTACAGTTTGCTGAAAACCACAACAGCTCCCCATTTGATCCAAGTGTTTAAGCCTGTAAATGTATTAGATTAATATTACATTTAGCCCTCCATTAACTTCACACTGTATGCTGAAAAGTGAAGACCTCATACCTATACTGTGGACCACAGAGAGATCCGATACAGGCCAGCACATTATTTTGACCTTATTAGTCGACCATGAGGTCCTCACATTGCTGACACCGTAATAGATTTACAGCAAGATATGTGTATCTGGAAAATAAAATTTGAATGAACCTAGCCAAGCCACAGCATGTGACATTTCACATCCAGATTTAGATTTGTACTGGGTGTGACATTTTAATGGATTGAATCATGTAAAAGAAATGCTGGCGTGAGCCAAGGCTCTGGGGTGTCTCAGGCAAACTCCTGTCTGTGAAGATACAACTGCTTTGTGATCACAGACTGAGTCGTTTAAAGCACCCTTAAAATGTATTGGATCAAGAGTTACTATTCAATCCTCCCAAGGCCATTATAAAATACGTCAAATATGTACAATAACAGTTTTATAATTACAGTTTACTCAACTGCTTAATGACATCTGTCAGTTAATAACAGTATATCAGGGTCCTTCAACTCCTGTTCTGGACAGCCCATCCACATGGTGTGCAGGCTCTTGTTCCATTCCAGCACCAGAGTGGGTTCAGCTAAATCAGAGAGGAAGAGGCGAAGTGAGAGGTTTACTCTGCCCAAAAGCTGTCCCCGAAAATAAGCACACGAAGTGAGGAATATTTTAAAGGAGGTCAATGTCGAATTTGGCCAAAAAAAAATTGAATTGCTAATATGCTACGTGAGGATTATTTGATCTAATAGATGTTTCGTAATGGTTAGGTTGTTGCGAATGCACTGATATAAGTGAATGCATGTGGCATTTTGGCAACTTTTTAAAAACGTCTTTAAATCGGAGTTAAGTCTGTTGTCATAGAGATAGATAGAGGACTCATCATTGATGTAACCCGTTTTAGCATGGACATTGCCATTGAGGCCTTCCATCATTTTAAAGTAATCAACTGGTGGAATTGATGGGTGTGGTTGGGTGTTCGGGTATTTATACCCATCATGGCCTAGTTTCTCCCATGAAGTGCAGTCTGTATTACATTTTACTTCATTAGCTTCTGGTTTGATCTGAGTAGCAGTCTGTGGCAAGAGCTCCACAGTCTGTGGCTGGTCAAGGTGCAAGGGCTGAGGTTGGTCCTGATCACAGTATTTTTCCACATGATAGACAGGAGTCAATATGATATCAAACTCCAAACTGTGCTTCCTCCTGACTAGTCCTGGGGTCCTGTTCCTTCTCTGTCTGACTCTGTGTGGGTTCTGGTCACCTGGTACTGCCTGGTAATTCATTCACCTTCATGTTGATGTCTTCCTAATATGTTTCCCTTCCATACTACCACATCCTTCCACAACATAACCTTCCTACCGGCCTTTCAAGCTCCAACTCCTAAACCTTAATCAACCTCCATTCTAAACCTCCCCTGTGTGCTCTGTGTTCCTGTTTAACTGTGAGTAATGAATAACCTGGATTCCTCATCTCCGTCTCCTTGTTGCATTCTGACTGATGCACCATGGTGGCAGCAGCAATCCTAAACCAGTGAGTTATATAGAAAACATCCTGATACAGTCCTTCCTATGTGTTAGAACTAATCTTAAACAATCTTTAATTGAGCTCTTAATTACTTTAAATAAGGTTAATTACGTAAAAAAGAAATGTGTAAATGAGAAATAATTTCAGTTTACAGTTTACTTTCTGAAATGACTTGCAATGACCGCAGCCCTGATCTCGATACAGTGCTCACTGCATTGTGAGAAGACCCATGGCTGTAAAATCAACTGAGGTCTTTGTGGCCCAAATACAAAGGCCAGTTTTATCACAGAGGTTAACTTCTGCCCAGAGCATGTTTGGAGCTTAGAGAAACATGTCCCTCAAATAAAAATACACTGGTTGTTTTCTTTGCTTTTACTGGTATTTCCAGCATGATCCACTAGGTTTGCTGAAGGTCGAAAATCCTAGGAAAGTTTCAATTGACACAAGCTGTCTCCAATCAATGTCTGTGTAACACCTAGTGTTGACACTGTAACACCTAGTGTTGACACTGTATCACCTAGTGTTGACACTGTAACACCTAGTGTTGACACTGTAACACCTAGTGTTGACACTGTATCACCTAGTGTTGACACTGTAACACCTAGTGTTGACACTGTAACACCTAGTGTTGACACTGTAACACCTAGTGTTGACACTGTAACACCTAGTGTTGACACTGTAACACCTAGTGTTGACACTGTGCTTAGGCAGATATTACATGTACTCTGTGGTGTACTGGTGAGTTAATCATCCCACTTGGATGGCAAGGAGGTTCAGGTTGTCATAATGGGTAACGTACACATTAACTCACAGGTTTTTATTGTGCACCACCTTGTGGGACTCCCAATCACGGCCGGTTGTGATACAGCCTGGATTCGAACCAGGTTGTCTGTAGTGACGCATCTAGCACTGAGATGCAGTGTCTTAGACCACTGCGCCACTTGTGAAAATCAGGTAGGTAATTAGAGCCTAT
The DNA here is from genome assembly GCA_023634145.1 of Thymallus thymallus. Taxonomy (NCBI): domain Eukaryota; kingdom Metazoa; phylum Chordata; class Actinopteri; order Salmoniformes; family Salmonidae; genus Thymallus; species Thymallus thymallus. The sequence continues at coordinate 21,402,121 of CM042394.1, read as the reverse complement.
TGAGCCGCCGACCTTTGTAATTCCGGATACCCAGCACATCTGTCCATGAGAGATGACAACCTTGTGACAGATGTTACTGAATCGGAAGCAGCTGAGAAGACAGGAAATTAGGGACATTTGCACATTTGTAACAAACATGGTAAAAAGCATTCGTTGTTACACCAATGTAATTACAGATCATAATTACCACCAGTTACATGTTGTTATTACAGTGTAACTAAGTTATTACAATTTAACAACAATACTTGTTACGGTGTATTTACACTTTTATTTACACTTTAATAAGGACCCCTTAAAATAAAGTTAGTTAAGTAAATTATTAATTGTAATGCAAATGCAAATGCAGTTACTTTATTTTAACTATTCCGTATTCATTTTACATCATTTTATTGAAACCAGCTCAGCTGCTAAGAGGTTTACTACAGACTGTAATAAAAGTCTGAGGCAGTTATATCGCTGTCAGCAATATGAGTGGTGTTATGTAAGTCATAAGAATCCCATTGGACCGTTTTAGCCAGCTGAAATGTGAGACAAATAAAAACGCCTCCAGCATCTTCAATAGATTATACTGTAGATAAAAACTACACATTAGACTTAAAAGTTTTATAAGCTGTTATTGAAAGCCTAAATGTTTCTGTTTTAGCTTTTAAATATCTATTTAATCTGGTTCCACCAGGGTGATAAATCAAACACAGCAAAGTACGAGGTAACGGCCAACTCTGTCACAAGCATGAGGTGAGGAGAGTTCAGATGTGTTTACAAGCTAAATAATATAAATAATAGTTGAACATATATATAAAGTTGTTGATGAGGATTAATGCCACTAAAAGGAAACTAAATCAGGTCTGTTTACATTAGATTTCATTCAAACTATTTTAGTGGTAATGGACTCCATTACAGTATATGAGGGTCAGTTGTTGTAAGATTGGAATCAATTTGATAAATCAAACTTTTGATATTGTGAAAATTATTTGTAATGACATCGTTTACATCAACTCAGTTCAATTCATTTAAGAGACAAATATCATATTAAAAAGTAATGTAATGGGAGTGTGGTGCTCCTGGAAGTGGGAGGTGCTAGTGAGAGACAGACACACAGAGGTCTCTCATCCAATTCATTTCCTTTCCCAGAGCGGTCCATAATTAACTTTTGCTTGGTTAGCACTTCCAACCAGATATAAGGAGGCTGAGGCCCCAGCATCCATAAGTCAGATACCTTCTTCCTCTGTGGTAAGACCTCTCCACCTCCTTACATTTTTACATTTGTCTCATCTTTGTACTCAGCATCTGAGGCAGTAGCTAACTGCACTGTTTGAATTGACTTCTGCATGTCTCTTGTAAGATTTGACAGTATGCTATAAAGTTGCATTGATTAAAAATGTTTTACTTCAAACCTGTAACTTTCATTTACATAAACTGGTCTAGAATGTAACTGGGTTTTCAGGGGTATTTATTTGAATAATTGACAGAATGTGTAGTAAAGTGAGTTGCCACTAGGAACATGAAAGTTATCAGTTACACCTGTAGTTGAATTTGACAAGGCTGTAATGATTTAGTTGAATTATGTTTTCTAGCCCTTTTGGGGCTAAATGATAAGGCTTTAGACTTGTGTGTTTTCACAACAACCTAATGTTTCACAGGGTCCTCCAAGAAGTACACATTCATCTGTAGGAGGGGAAAAAGAAGGTGAGACATGGTTTGAGTCTTCACATAAAAAGTGATGAGAATATTCTGAGAGATACCGCTCAGCTAACTCTGTTGACTGGGGAGGAAGCACCACAGAGTCAATCATGTTTCTTGTTTCATCTCTTTCCTAGTTATCCGTCACCATGAGTACGGACGCGGAGATGGAAATCTACGGCAAGGCTGCCATATACCTCCGTAAGCCTGAGAGGGAGAGGATTGAGGCACAAGCCGCACCCTTTGATTCAAAGAATTCCTGCTATGTGACAGACAAGGTGGAGCTGTACCTCAAGGGTCTGATTACTGCCAGGGCCGACGGGAAGTGTACTGTAACAGTCACGAAACCTGACGGCACTAAGGAGGTAAGCCTGATCTGAAAAGTACTCAAATTTAAGTTTGTACAACTACTCTATTTATTGAAAACTCAGCAAAATTATCCAAACAATTAGTAACAAGAAAGTAATTGGATTAAATGTGGATATTAATACAAGATATAAGATCAATACAAGATCAAACTTGTATTTAATGAACTAAAAGCATTCAGTCATGTCCACGTTGATCTGTGTGTAATCTAGATTTCTGACCTTTTCAGGAAGGAAAAGAGTTCAAAGATGCAGACATCTATGAGATGAACCCCCCTAAGTATGACAAGATTGAGGACATGGCCATGATGACATACCTGAATGAAGCCTCTGTGTTGTATAACCTCAAAGAGCGTTATGCAGCATGGATGATCTATGTAAGAAACCTGTACATACACACAACCACATACACGAACAGAAGAAATACACAGATACAGTACGACACATAAATGAATGGTAGAAACCAAAACGTATCAATACAGTAGAACATCAGTATACCAAAGTACACCCACATCCTCACATAAATCCAGGTAAAAGTCCAACTGACTTTGTCAATTTAATTACATCCCTTTCATCCAGACCTACTCTGGGCTCTTCTGTGCCACGGTGAACCCCTACAAGTGGCTCCCCGTCTACGACGCAGAGGTTGTCAATGCCTACAGAGGGAAGAAGAGGGTGGAGGCCCCACCCCATATCTTCTCCGTCTCTGACAACGCCTTTCAGTTCATGCTGATTGGTACGATATCTCATGGATGGTTGGATGGATGGATGGATGGATGGATGGATGGATGGATGGATGGATGGATGGATGGATGGATGGATGGATGGATGGATGGATGGATGGATGGATGGATGGATGGATGGATGTCCATAAGCGCATATGGATCTCAAAGTCCATAAATGCATATGGATCTCAGTCCATAAGTGCTTATGGATAGATGGATGGATGCCTCAATGGAAGTTAAAATATGCATCAGAGAGGTACCTACTGGTTTCTAGCAGTTTGCTGGGAATAACAGATTTCACTTGAATGGAAAATGTTCCAAAATGAAATGAATGATGATACTATGAATACAATAATGTCCCCATAATGTTGCTTGAGTATGATAAACAATATGTTATCTGGTTACAGATAAGGAGAACCAGTCCATCCTTATTACGTAAGTTGTTTACTAAATCTTATGTTTCTATTGTAATATGTATAATATATGTTGGGTCACTTGGTGTGTTGAAAATACACTACATTACAAATGGATTAGCATTTTTATACTTTTTGTACTGGTCCCCCAGGGGAATCGAACCCACAACCCTGGCATTTCAAGCACCATGCTCTACCAACTGAGCCACCACGATACACTTATGTTAGAAAACAGGTCAATAGTCTATTTTTCAATGCTTTCTTAATGAAAGCCAATCTGACACTTAAATGGAACTAAACCCCCTCTTTCTCTGTCTCATAAACCAGTGGAGAATCCGGTGCAGGAAAGACTGTCAACACCAAGCGTGTCATCCAGTACTTTGCCACCATTGCAGTGTCTGGTGGGGAGAAGAAGAAGGAAGCAGACCCTAGCAAAATGCAGGTCAGTTGTTCTTATGTTTGCCTTTTCATTTCAGTTTGGTTGGCTGTGGAAACTTTTTTTACAGCAGTGAATCATGTTTCAAGGAATGTGTACAAGCAATCGAGAAAAACTATTCTTACCTGTTTCTGAGCAACTTGTGTTTGTCTCAATCAGGGGTCTCTGGAGGATCAGATCATTGCAGCTAACCCTCTGCTGGAGGCCTACGGTAATGCCAAGACAGTGAGGAACGACAACTCCTCTCGCTTTGTAAGTATGAAGGGCATACTGTGGAAGTTACCTTGTATTGGAACAATGTATTTCAGTAGTTCCCTATTGTTATATCAATATGTGTCCAACAAACTGTAACATTTAAAGGGTCTATCAAAGTAAAATGTTAGATTTATTTGTTGACCTATTTCTAACCCCATGCTCTACTATAGGGTAAATTCATCAGGATTCACTTCCAAGCTGGCAAACTGGCTAAAGCTGACATTGAGACCTGTGAGTCTGTTTTGATTGGTTCTCAATGCTTTCCTAAATTATTTGTGGGAGATCATATCCTTAAATGTTATCTCTCTCTCTCTCTCTCTCGCTCTCGCTCTCTCTCTCGCTCTCTCTCTCGCTCTCTCTCTCGCTCTCTCTCTCGCTCACTCTCTCTCTCAGACCTGCTGGAGAAGTCCAGAGTGTCTTTCCAGCTGCCCGATGAGAGAGGCTACCACATCTTCTTCCAGATGATGACAGGCCACAAACCTGAGATAGTTGGTACGGCAAAGTAGAGTTTCAGGGGAAATGATTCCCATCCCCATCTGTGAAACGTATTAAAAATAAAATAATATATATTTACAATGATAATACTATTAAAATGAGTGAATCCAAGGTAACACGTCATCTAGAAATGAATCAGGTATTTGGGAAAGATCTATACAGTAATGCACTGTGATCACACTAGTCCACAAGTCTCAGTCTCCTCCTTTGATGCTATTTATTATATACTACATGTATCTACTGAGTAAAGGAGGGAGAGATACTGTAAAGGTTCAGCAGAATTCTAAGAGTTTTAACTGACAAGCTGTTCTCTGTTGTCCACAGAAATGGCGCTCATCACCACCAACCCCTACGACTTCCCCATGTGCAGCCAGGGTCAGATCGCTGTGGCCAGCATCGACGATAAGGAAGAGCTGGATGCCACAGATGTGAGTCAAACAAAGGGTTAACCAAACTCTAGATATGGAATGGGTAGGACCACCATACACACTGAATGCATTGTGAAAATCCAACTTGGTGGCAGCTGGGAATTTCTATGTATTTTTTTGTTTGATTCTAAATGTCTTATGTTAGTTAGGCATGTGCTTCAAGGCACTTGTCATGACTTCACATTTCACCATTAAAGACTTCCACAAGAGAGAACCACTAAATGCCCTGTGGAACTTTGTAAAACTCCTTTTGTGTTTCCATCACTAGTGTGTTGGCCAAGAGTCAAATCTATCCATCCCATTCATTCTGCAGTGAGCAGCACAGAACTGTAGTGTAACTGACCAAACTACTGTTCAGTTCATCACTGTTGTACTTCCTCTTTAATGCCAGGATGCCATTACAATCCTGGGATTCACTAATGAAGAGAAGGTAGGCATCTACAAGCTGACAGGAGCTGTAGTGCACCATGGCAACTTGAAATTCAAGCAGAAGCAGCGTGAGGAGCAGGCCGAGCCAGATGGCACAGAGGGTGAGTCCCACTCATAGATAGACAATATGTAAAGCATTAGACCCATTTCCAGTCCCTAACATAGAAATAGAACACCTAAGACAGACTGTGCCACATGAAAGTCAGGCAAAATCTGGGTGAATCAAAACCTAACCCACAAAGAAGTTAGGCAAACTATTTTGTCAGTGTGACATCAGAAACAAGTGATCTTGTGTCCCTGAGTCTGTTGTTGTTGGTTCTCTCTCCAGTGGCTGATAAAATCGGCTACCTGCTGGGCCTGAACTCAGCTGAGATGTTGAAGGCTATGTGCTACCCCAGAGTGAAGGTCGGCAATGAGTATGTGACCAAGGGACAGACTGTGGCTCAGGTAAGGCGGCCAAACAAAGCATATACCATTTTCTGAGCACTGGAATTATTTTGGGGAGGAATGCATAGCTTTTTTTTTAATAGGGGATGTTGTTTTTCCCAAGCTCTTATCACCTCATCCCTAGACATGGACAATATCTCATGTATTAATTTGAGGTATTATCATTGCAGGTTAATAACTCAGTCATGGCTCTGGCGAAGTCTATCTATGAGAGGATGTTCTTGTGGATGGTCATCCGTATCAACGAGATGTTGGACACCAAGAATCCAAGGCAGTTCTATATCGGTGTGCTTGACATTGCCGGGTTCGAGATCTTTGATGTGAGTATGAGACCAGAACGAGTCAGTTGTGATTGAGAGGGATTACAGCCTTGTATGATGAAATTATCTCTTTTAAAACTCCATCAACAGTACAACAGCATGGAGCAGCTGTGCATCAACTTCACCAATGAGAAACTGCAACAGTTTTTCAACCACACCATGTTCGTTCTGGAGCAAGAGGAGTACAAGAAGGAGGGAATCGTCTGGGCCTTCATTGACTTCGGCATGGACTTGGCTGCCTGCATTGAGCTTATTGAGAAGGTATATTGGAACGCCACAGTAAAGCTCATAGGGACCGTTATTATCCCAGTGGTACAACGTATCTGACTGTTGAGAACTCAATATGTTTCCTATTATGTGCCCCTAAATGTATATAATCCTATAATAGTATATTTGCTAAAGGAATAAATGTGATCTTACATTATGCTAATTTGAAATAAATCTATTTTCGTAAAGCCATTAGGCATCTTCTCCATCCTTGAAGAGGAGTGCATGTTCCCCAAGTCTTCAGACACTACCTTCAAGGACAAGCTGTACTCCCAGCATCTTGGCAAAACAAAGTCGTTTGAGAAGCCTAAGCCTGCCAAAGGCAAGCAAGAGGCCCACTTCTCCCTGGTGCACTACGCCGGTACTGTGGACTACAACATCACTGGCTGGCTGGAGAAGAACAAGGACCCCCTGAACGACTCAGTTTGTCAACTGTACGGGAAGTCTGGAGTCAAAATCTTGGCTGCCCTGTATCCTGCTGCCCCACCTGAGGGTAAGACTAGCATCACTTCAAAAGATTTAATTAAGCACTAGTTACAACTCAGACCCAAATATTCTTTACAGTCTTTGAATGTATCACCATTTTTAATTCCATCTTTAACTTTTCCCCATTTTAACAGATACATCCAAGAAAGGAGGCAAGAAGAAGGGTGGTTCCATGCAGACTGTGTCCTCCCAGTTCAGGGTGAGCTTTTGAAGTGTGTATATTCAGTCCTTCAAAAGGTGCATTGATTATCATAAATGATGTCTGACAAAATGGTTTGTAACCCTCTTACAGGAGAACTTACATAAGCTGATGACCAACTTGAGGAGCACTCATCCTCACTTTGTACGATGCCTGATCCCCAACGAGTCAAAGACTCCAGGTACAATAAATATTGAGTTAAATATGTCATCTTATCAGTACAGTATCAGTAACTTTAACAATACCAATCTATAACCTGTGTATTAAAAGAGACTGTTTGTTTTACCAGGTCTGATGGAGAACTTCCTGGTTATCCACCAGCTCAGGTGTAATGGTGTACTGGAGGGTATCAGGATCTGCAGAAAGGGCTTCCCCAGCAGAATCCTCTATGCTGACTTCAAGCAGAGGTGCACACACACACACACACACACACACACACACACACACACACACACACACACACACACACACACACACACACACACACACACACAGTTTTGTATAACTGACCTTGTTGACACACACACAAACACACACACGCACACACACAAACACACACACACACACACACACACACACACACACACACACACACACACACACACACACACACACACACACACACACACACACACACATACACAGTTTTGTATAACTGACCTTGTTGACACACACACACACACAAACACACACACGCACACACACAAACACACACACAAACACAGAATTATCTTCTCCAAGGATTTTCCATTATCAGAATAATCGTATCTTATACAATACTGTCAGGTCCAAAAAGACTCTTCAATTCAAACCACAGATTTTCAATGGGTTGAAGTCTGGAGACTAAAGCTGTGTTCGAATACTCATACTTACCGAACCAACAATACTATATGGGACGTGAATTGAGTATGTAGTATGCTTATTGGTCATTTCAAGAGTGCCAAGAGTGTGCAAAGATGTCATCAAGGCAAAAGTTGGTTATTTGAAGAATCTCAAATCTCAAATATATTTTGATTTGTTTAACACTTTTTTGGTTACTACATGATTCCATATGTGTTATGTCATAGTTTTGATGTCTTTTCATTAATTGTGAAAATAAATAAAAACCCTTGAATGAGTAATATTCCAAACTTTTGGCCCCCAGTGTATATAGTTTGTATAAAAAAGTACTACTTGTTAAACAAAATATTTTTCTCTGAGCAATTGTATTAGTATAAAATAAAACATTTACATATTTTGGACCATACAATATAGCTCAGTGTCTGTATTATTTATTTTATACAGTCTGTTTTTGCTAATCTTTATCAAGGGTGACCTCACTGTATAACCAACCAATTACAACTTGGCATACTTTAAAACTGTCTCCTCATTCAGGTACAAAGTACTGAATGCCAGTGTCATCCCTGAGGGACAGTTCATGGACAACAAGAAGGCTTCTGAGAAGCTGCTTGGGTCCATTGATGTGAATCACGACGATTACAAGTTTGGACACACCAAGGTCAGTCAAATACCTCCAGCAAAAGCTGACAACAAAACACAACTTCAATGATAATTTATTATCATTTAAAACATAGAATTTGGCATTACTGCTATTAGCCAATAGAAACGAAATAATATAAATAATGTGTTATTTTAGGCACTAAACTATCTCCGTATAGACTTCCATAAATGTTTTTAATTGGTACTGGGGAAGTTCAGACACGTCTTGTGAGGCTTGTGGGCTTCCTAAAGCAAAACGGAGAACGCCATCGTATTCCTGAGAGTCTCATCTTTCAATGGACTTAATACTGTAGGTCAAACCGTTCGGATGCTACAGACGTTTTTGTGAGAAAACCGATTTTTTTGGATGTCTCATGGTCTGACTGCTCTAGCTCTGACACCTCTCACCGGAGATGCGGAAGGGTAAAATCGGTGGATGCGGTGGATTGAGATGCAGCCGTGCAAACAAATCGATATCTCTAGCTTAAACAGACGGATTTTGATGGGGAAATTTTGATCATGTTAATTCCATTTAGAAATTGTAGGCTAAGAAATTAATGCATGTAATTGACACGCCAAGGTCAGTCAAATCAAATACCTCCAGCAAAAGCTGACAACAAAACACAACTTCCATGATAATTTAAACCCTTACCATATAAAATCTCTCCAGTTGATCTATCCATCCTTTTATTCTTTCTTCTTCATTAACTAATGGAAAAGGTGGAAAACATTGTAGTGTTTTTATGTTCAGTCATTCATCACAAGTATAGAAGAGAAACTAAACTCATTATCATGTGCATTGTGTTAGAGTGGTATGGCTGCAGTTATCAGGATCTGTGTACATTATTCATCTACAACTGTACAACAACTAACAACTTAGAAACAACATATCCTTTGGTTTGTTTGTAACCATTGCAAAGGGAATGTTGTTCAAATCAATCTAGTTGTGTTTTTCCCCTCTTTTGATTGAACCCTTTCTATCTGTCACCATCTGTGGTTCCATTAACCATGTTAACCTGTGTCTCAGGTGTTCTTCAAAGCCGGTCTGCTGGGTGTCCTGGAGGAGATGAGAGATGAGAAGCTGGCCGCTCTGGTCGGTATGCTCCAGGCTCTCAGCCGTGGATTCCTCATGAGGAGAGAGTTCACCAAGATGATGGAGAGGAGGTGAGGAATAGTAGACATCTTTCGAAAAAAATGATTGCCGTTAGAGTGTAGTATAACTGCAGTATGCTGCAAATACTGTGTCCAAAATAACACCGTTTTTTTTACTGCAGTAATTTTGTAGTGTAACTGCTGTTAGAGTGCAGTATAACTGAAGTTCAACGGCAGTACACTGCAGTTATTCTGAATTGACTGCGTCCAAAAATACTACAGTCGACTGCAGTTACTGCACTTGAACTTCAGTTGCAAAACTGCTTCAAAACTGCTTTAAAACTGTTTCAAAACTGCTTCAAAACTGTTTCAAAACTGCAATATGTTTTTGTAAGGGACATGTTGGCAAAGCCTTCTGTGAACCACCTGTATCTAATATATACTGTGAGTTGTTCAGAATGAGAAAGTATGTTTTATAATGTTCTACTGAAGCTTTTGGGTTAATACATTTATAGTGTATAACAGGGTTTAGGTCAATTCAGAATTGAATTGAGAATGCCTCATGAATATAATTCAAATATTGAAGTCCAAAAATGTATGTAGCAACTAAGGATACAAGCTATATAGCTGCAGTTTGGTATTTTGGCAAGCTATTCAATTGTCATTTAAATGTGTGATATTAACCCATGAATTATTGAAGAATATAAGAGGGGTTACATTTCCCTAGCCCCAATCCTCAGCGGTAAACAAACAGTGGCAGGGGGGGGTTCAGTTTTGTTGTTCTTTGAATCACAGAATGTAGCTTTAATAAGCATGTCACTCCCCATGCCACTCTGTCCTTTCTGTTGACCAGAGAATCAATTTTCGCCATCCAGTACAACATCCGCTCATTCATGAATGTGAAAACCTGGCCATGGATGAAGTTGTACTTCAAGATCAAGCCCCTGCTGCAGAGCGCTGAGACTGAGAAGGAGCTGGCCAACATGAAGGAGAACTATGAGAAGATGACAGCAGACCTGGCCAAGGCTCTGTCCACAAAGAAGCAGCTAGAGGAGAAGTTGGTGGCTCTGACGCAGGAGAAGAATGACCTGGCACTCCAAGTGGCATCTGTGAGTGAGCAACAACCTTCATAAGGTCACATTTAGACACACATGAATACACACACAAAACACACACAGACACACATACAAACCCTTCACAGTGTGTTCACATATGAACACACTGTGAAGAATGTGTTTAAGATTTTTATTGCCTATGTTATATATTTCATGAATTTCTATTGATTTGAATGAATATACACACAAACACACACAAACACACTGAAGTTTATGGCTAACTCACAAATTGTTATTGCCTATGTTAAATATATATTTAATTAATTTATATTGATTTGCTTTGAAGTGTATATTTTCATGCACAATGTGAGGCCGCAGATTTTTTCTCCTGCTCTGAAACCAGGAAGGAGAGAGTCTGAACGATGCTGAGGAAAGGTGTGAGGGGCTCATCAAGAGCAAGATCCAGCTGGAGGCCAAACTCAAAGAGACGACCGAGAGGCTGGAGGATGAGGAGGAGATCAATGCTGAGTTGACTGCCAAGAAGAGGAAGCTGGAGGATGAGTGCTCTGAGCTGAAGAAGGACATTGATGACCTGGAGCTCACCCTGGCCAAAGTGGAGAAGGAGAAGCACGCCACTGAAAACAAGGTGTTATGTCTTACCATAGACAGTCTAACCAAACAATAATCAACTCAATACATAGCTGAACAGAAATGAAATGTAAGTTGTATTGTGGGTGCAGGAAGAATTAAGACAGTGGAATTTCAGTTACTCCCCACATTCATTGCATGTTCTGCTCCCAATCATTTATGACTTCATTCAGGACACTGGTATGGTGTATACTGTCATCTAGTGTTGCATCTATAGTACAGTACTTGTTGACGCATTTCTAATATAAATTAAATTAATGCAATATATAACAAACTAAATCTCCCCTTTATGGTGAAGTATAATTATGTTGTGTCCATTTACAGGTAAAAAACCTGACAGAGGAGATGGCGTCTATGGATGAGAGTGTTGCAAAGCTGACCAAGGAGAAGAAAGCCCTCCAAGAGGCCCACCAGCAGACACTGGACGACCTGCAGGCAGAGGAGGACAAAGTCAACACTCTGACCAAGGCCAAGACCAAGCTGGAACAGCAAGTGGACGACGTGAGTGGAGTTTGACATTTTGGCCATGATAGTGTGTAAGATGATATTATCTTCAGTTGTTTAGATTTGAACAATATATGTGTTTATCTTATAGCTTGAGGGTTCTCTGGAGCAAGAGAAGAAGCTCCGTATGGACCTTGAGAGATCCAAGAGAAAGCTGGAGGGAGATCTGAAACTGGCCCAGGAGTCCATAATGGACCTGGAGAATGACAAGCAGCAAGCTGATGAGAAAATCAAGAAGTAAACCCAAACAAATGACTACAGTATTACCATTATTATTGTTGTTCTTGACTAATTCTTGTTATTATGAATCAGCATATACATGTGATTCTTTAAAGCAACGTGAATGGTTTAATACTCTCCCTTTACACTATCTGACCAAAACCAACTCTGCAATCAATGTGTTTGTGTTTCTTAGGAAGGAGTTTGAGACCACTCAGCTCCTCAGCAAGATTGAGGATGAGCAGTCTCTGGGAGCTCAGCTGCAGAAGAAGATCAAGGAACTCCAGGTACAGTACAGGATAAAAGCTCCAGAACAGAAAAGCACCTGAATCATTTCTTGTAAAACATTATTCTGGTAGCAGACATTTTTCACAATGGCTTCTGATGGCTGAGTAGGTTGGAAGATGATGCTTCTTGCTGGGGCTTCTAACCATTGTAAAGATGGTGCTTCTTAATTGTGGTTTGGGTTCGCACATTGGACACTGTCTACTGAATAGATTCACTGTACTTGTATTAACACATCTATGTAAAATATACATACTATTTTTATTTTGTGAGGTTCAATTGTTTCAACTGTATTGTAGTGTTCATCCTCCCTGCTCCTGCCCTCTGTTCTAGGCCCGTATTGAGGAGCTGGAGGAGGAAATTGAGGCTGAGCGTGCTGCCAGGGCTAAGGTTGAGAAGCAGAGGGCCGATCTCTCCAGGGAACTTGAGGAGATCAGCGAGAGGCTGGAGGAGGCCGGAGGCGCCACTGCTGCTCAGATTGAGATGAACAAGAAGCGTGAGGCTGAGTTCCAGAAGCTGCGTCGTGATCTTGAAGAGTCCACCCTGCAGCATGAGGCCACAGCCGCCGCTCTGCGCAAGAAGCAGGCCGACAGTGTGGCTGAGCTCGGGGAGCAGATCGACAACCTGCAGCGCGTCAAGCAGAAGCTGGAGAAGGAGAAGAGTGAATACAAGATGGAGATTGATGACCTCTCCAGCAACATGGAGGCTGTCGCCAAGTCTAAGGTGAGTAGTGATGTTTTGGTCAAGCAGCGTTGAGGGTCAACTACATTACCATTCAAGTGAACTGAAGTTAACAGGAGACATATATAAAGTAATGATGGTACATGTTTCACCAACAGGGCAATCTGGAGAAGATGTGCCGTACTCTTGAGGACCAGCTGAGTGAGCTCAAGACTAAGAATGATGAAAATGTTCGCCAGGTCAACGACATCAGCGGACAGAGGGCCAGACTCCTGACAGAAAATGGTACCATCAACAATGAAGAACAAACCAATGCTTTCCTTCAGTAAAACACAATAAAATGTGTTGAGGCTTTATGTCCATAGTCCACATAGTTTCAACTGTACTATTCACCACGTAACATTGTCCCACAATACCTCAAAATCCATTTTCAATCTTAAAGAACAGAGACTCAATTAACAAGATGTTACTGTAACCCTGCAGGTGAGTTTGGCCGCCAGCTGGAGGAGAAGGATGCCCTAGTGTCTCAGCTGACCAGAGGCAAACAGGCCTTCACCCAGCAGGTGGAGGAGCTGAAGAGGGCGATTGAAGAGGAGGTCAAGGTAAAGGACCCAAAATGGATTCCACCGACCACAGAGTTTTGAGCCATATCTTCATACGCCACCCTCAGAGACTCCTACTGTCTCTCCACCATCAGAGACTCCTACTGTCTCTCCACCCTCAGAGACTCCTACCGTCTCTCCACCCTCAGAGACTCCTACCGTCTCTCCACCCTCAGAGACTCCTACCGTCTCTCCACCCTCAGAGACTCCTACCGTCTCTCCACCCTCAGAGACTCCTACTGTCTCTCTCCACCCTCAGAGACTCCTACCGTCTCTCCACCCTCAGAGACTCCTACCGTCTCTCCACCCTCAGAGACACCTACCGTCTCTCCACCCTCAGAGACTCCTACAGTCTCTCCACCCTCAGAGACTCCTACCGTCTCTCCACCCTCAGAGACTCCTACTGTCTCTCCACCATCAGAGACTCCTACTGTCTCTCCACCCTCAGAGACTCCTACCGTCTCTCCACCCTCAGAGACTCCTACTGTCTCTCTCCACCCTCAGAGACTCCTACCGTTTCTCCACCTTCAGAGACTCCTACCGTCTCTCCACCCTCAGAGACTCCTACCGTCTCTCCACCCTCAGAGACACCTACCGTCTCTCCACCCTCAGAGACTCCTACCGTCTCTCCACCCTCAGAGACTCCTACCGTCTCTCCACCCTCAGAGACGCCTACCGTCTCTCCACCCTCAGAGACTCCTACCGTCTCTCCACCCTCAGAGACTCCTACCGTCTCTCCACCCTCAGAGACTCCTACTGTCTCTCCACCATCAGAGACCCCTACAGTCTCTCCACCCTCAGAGACTCCTACTGTCTCTCCACCATCAGACTCCTACTGTCTCTCCACCCTCAGATACTCCTAATGTATCTCCACCATCAGAGACTCCTACTGTCTCTCCACCCTCAGAGACTCCTACTGTCTCTCCACCCTCAGAGACTCCTACTGTCTCTCCACCCTCAGAGACTCCTACCGTCTCTCCAATCTCTCTTTGTCATTCTCTCTCACAGGCTAAAAATGCACTGGCCCACGGAGTCCAGTCTGCCCGCCATGACTGTGACCTTCTGAGGGAGCAGTTTGAGGAGGAACAGGAGGCCAAGGCAGAGCTGCAACGAGGCATGTCCAAGGCCAACAGTGAGGTGGCTCAGTGGAGGACAAAGTATGAAACAGATGCCATCCAGCGCACAGAGGAACTGGAGGAGGCCAAGTGAGTTGCGCGCAACAGCAAACACTCAAATATAGGGTGTGGATGCTGAGGGCAGTAGGGGGGCTCTGAGGAAAATGTTACGTGAATATATATTATAACATTTGTTTCGAAACCACAAAACCACCCTCTGTTGTCCGACAGGAAGAAGCTGGCCCAGCGTCTGCAGGAGGCTGAGGAGACCATTGAGGCGACCAACTCCAAGTGCGCCTCCCTGGAGAAGACCAAGCAGAGGCTGCAGGGAGAGGTGGAGGACCTCATGATTGACGTTGAGAGAGCCAACGCAATGGCCGCCAACCTCGACAAGAAGCAGAGGAACTTTGACAAGGTGAAAATGAATAAACCTCACACAACAGTGACATTTTCTGTCTACTATATGACCAATTTTAGGATAATTGTAGCAGATTTCTGATTCAAAACTCTTAATCTATCACTTCTAATGAAAAGCCCATGAATTTTCCTAGGTTCTGGCAGAGTGGAAGCAGAAGTATGAGGAGGGCCAGGCTGAGCTGGAAGGAGCTCAGAAGGAGGCTCGCTCTATGAGCACTGAACTCTTCAAGATGAAGAACTCCTACGAGGAGGCTCTGGATCATCTGGAGACTCTGAAGAGAGAGAACAAGAACCTGCAACGTGAGCATTTGACAGCAGTTCTATTTGGCTCATGTTTGAATCGTTTTTTGAAAATTGAAGGAACTGTAACCATCAAAACTACTATTGCACCATTTCAGAGTTTTGATGTACAGTTTTAAAAAAGTATTTTTTGTATGTAAAGATGTAATCGCTATTGCTTTTAAGAACCTAAGGAATTTGAGGGCAATTAGTTTTGTAAGGTCGTATGAAGTGCTGTTGATTCATTAACTGTTATCATGATTCAATGTCAACTTCAGTGCATTGGAGATATCCACTGCAAATCCCCAAAGTCTAAACTTCTCGTCTGTGTGTGTGGGCAGAGGAGATCTCTGACCTGACTGAGCAAATCGGAGAGACTGGCAAGAGCATCCATGAGCTGGAGAAGGCCAAGAAAACCGTGGAGACAGAGAAGTCTGAGATCCAGACTGCTCTGGAGGAGGCTGAGGTACAAACTACAGCTGTTTGATGGGGAAAGCAGTGTTACACTAGCCAACGCCAGCTACAGTTTAACGCTCCCTGTACTGGTGCTTATTGTAGTCATATATATTTGATTCCTACATCCATATGTACTGAACACAATTGGCCTGACTGCTTCTC
This sequence comes from Thymallus thymallus, assembly GCA_023634145.1. NCBI lineage: Eukaryota > Metazoa > Chordata > Actinopteri > Salmoniformes > Salmonidae > Thymallus > Thymallus thymallus. Next base: position 21,386,182 of record CM042394.1, on the reverse strand, counting down.
TTTGTCCAGGGAACACTGGAGCACGAGGAATCAAAGATTCTGCGTGTGCAGCTGGAGCTGAACCAGATCAAGGGTGAGGTGGACAGGAAGATTGCTGAGAAGGACGAGGAGATGGAGCAGATCAAGAGGAACAGCCAGAGGGTGGTTGACTCCATGCAGAGCACCTTGGACTCTGAGATCAGGAGCAGGAATGACGCCCTGAGGGTGAAGAAGAAGATGGAGGGAGACCTGAACGAGATGGAGATCCAGCTGAGCCACTCCAACAGGCAGGCCGCTGAGGCCCAGAAACAGCTGAGGAACGTCCAGGGACAGCTCAAGGTAAAGGGACTGGGACATCAGGCTCAAACACCTGAACATCAGGAGGGATTTGTTTTTATCTGTAGAAAATAATAGAATGTAGGAATTTCATAGAGTGGACTAATATACTGTAGAAAGGTAAGGATATTGGGGAAATTCTTACCAATGAACATTTCTATCACCGATCCTATTGAGCCTACTTCCACAAGTCCAAATTAACCTATGTCATTGTGAACGCCAGGATGCCCAATTGCACCTTGATGACGCTGTCCGTGTCGCAGAGGACATGAAGGAGCAGGCAGCCATGGTGGAGCGCAGAAATGGTCTGATGGTGGCTGAAATCGAGGAGCTAAGAGTTGCTCTGGAGCAGACAGAGAGAGGCCGCAAAGTGGCTGAGACTGAGCTGGTAGACGCCAGTGAGCGTGTTGGACTGCTGCACTCCCAAGTAAGTGTTAAAAGCCATTTCCAATTAAACTCAACCAAGCATACTGTTTACACACACTTGGATTACAACAGTCCTTGCTCTGATTTTCATAATTTCAGTGTTGTGACTTGTAAGTTCTCTTGAGAGTCAATCAAATTGTCTTGTTTCCTCCTTCAGAACACCAGCCTTCTGAACACCAAGAAGAAGCTGGAGACTGACCTGGTTCAGGTGCAGGGAGAGGTGGACGACATCGTCCAGGAGGCCAGGAATGCAGAGGAGAAGGCCAAGAAGGCCATCACTGACGTGAGTCCTTGAATTACATCAACTTGATTTGTCCCCAAGAGCCAATGGGAGCTGGGCTGGTTAAGAACAACAAAGATCTCAGAGGGACGTTATGATTGGTCCAATTGGTGCATAAATTAAACAAACTACCATTCCAGGCGGCCATGATGGCTGAGGAGCTGAAGAAGGAGCAGGACACCAGCTCTCACCTGGAGAGGATGAAGAAGAACCTGGAGGTCACAGTCAAGGACCTGCAGCACCGCCTGGATGAGGCTGAGAATCTGGCCATGAAGGGAGGCAAGAAGCAGCTCCAGAAACTGGAGTCCAGGGTGAGTTACCAGCAGGGTGGATTGAAATACTGATAGATGGAAATGTATTTGATCATATAAAATTACACAGGAGCATTGTTTAATGACTTTTTCTCTCAGTAAACCCCCCAGATATTTTTTTATTTAACCTTTATTTAACTAGGCAAGTCAGTTAAGAACAAATTCGTATTTACAATGATGGCCTACCTACAGGATCAGCACCTGGAGAAAATTAGGGTTGAGTGCCTTGCTCAAGGACACCTACAGGATTTTCACCGTATCTGCTCAGGTATTCGAACCAGTGACAACGCTCTAACCTCTAGGTTACCTGCCGCCATCATAAAAAAGATCAGGGGTTGTACACATTTTGCCATAGTGTAGAGAGAGCATTGTGCAGTATTACATCTCAAATTACTGTGCATTTATGTTCTAAATCAAAACATTTCCTATGTTACACTTATGTAGTGGAGTTGAGAAGAATTGGAGCCAAGACCATTCATAATGGTCAGGGGCTCCCAAGTGGCGCAGTGGTCTAAGACACTGCATCTCAGTGCTAGAGACGTCACTTCAGACAGGTATCTCTGTGCATTCCAATTGCCATTGATAAAATGTGATTGGCTTTGTTGTCCATAGCTAATGCCTGCCCATACCATAACCACACCGGCACTCTGTTTGCATCAGCAAACCGCTCGCGCACACAACGCCATACACATTGTCTTTGGTTGTGTGGCCAATTGGACGTACTTCCAAGTTCTCTAAAACTACGTTGGAGTTGACTTATGGTAAAGAAATTAACATTACATTTTTGAGCAACAGCTCTTCTGGACATTCCTGCAGCCAGCATACCAGTTGAGACAGGGTGGACTAAGACACTGCATCTCAGTGCTAGAGGCGTCACTACAGACAGCCTGGTTCAAATCCAGGCTGTATCACAACTGGCCATGATTGGGAGTCCCATAGGGTGGCGCACAGCGTTGTCCGAGTTTGGCCGGTGTAGGCCGTCATTGTAAATAAGAATATATAATAAGAATTTGTTCTCACTTAGTTAAATAAAGGTTAAAATATAACAATAATAACAACAGAGATTCCAGTCAACACATAATATACATTCATCCAATTAATCTCATAATAAGAATTTGTTTAATTTCGCGATCTCTAACTATACGTCTCATTCATTCTGCTAAAAAAGTATGTTGCTAGGGAAGCTAGCATTGATATGCGGGGCTACCAGCTAGCAGGCTATGGGCTAAATTAGCAGACTTGAATAAAACGTTAAAGCACAACATAACATCTCAACGACCATATGTACATACTCCGGGGACATTACTGTCTTGAATATGGTGTTTTCCCACTTGCTTACCTTCAAAATGCTTCTGTCTTGCTGTTTACTCACTTTGCAAACTTCTCTCAACTGCCATAGCGCGAGACCGACATACTAAAAGAATCACAACATTAAAAGTGCACAATGCACTTCTAAATACATGACAAGATGTGTAAATAGTCATAATACAAATACAAGAAGAAATTAGTTGAACAAAATGTATTATTGATGGAGTAGTGTGAGTCTCCCAGAACCATGTTGTACATCTAAGGGTTAAGAACATAAAAAGTGGATTAATAATATCACATTGTATTGGACCCTCCAAACATTTTCCACCGATCACTGGTAGGGTAATCTGTTATTGCTAGAAATGTTCATAATTTTAAATTATAACATTTAAATTCCACTTTGGGAACCACTGACATAGATAATGAAAAGTTGTTAATATTACAGACCCTTTCAATTACATTTTTTAAAGTACGTACGAACAGGTAACAATTTTGCCTCCTTGACTGGGTAGAAGACTTTACCTCTGTTTTACAAAGATTTGTTACGTCTGATTTCACCACCTCAAACAAATGCCTACGTTTATTTCTCCACAAAGGTGCGTGAGCTTGAGACTGAGGTGGAGGCCGAGCAGAGAAGAGGCGTAGACGCAGTCAAGGGAGTCCGCAAGTATGAACGCAGAGTCAAGGAGCTCACTTACCAGGTAAGAGAAAGTGTCTTCTTCACACACTTGACACTAAAACAGACAGGTTTGTGTATAAAACTATACTGACATTGATTCTTTGATCTTCTCCCACAGACTGAGGAGGATAAGAAGAACGTTGGCAGACTTCAGGATCTGGTAGATAAACTGCAGTTGAAAGTGAAAGCCTACAAGAGGCAGGCTGAGGAAGCGGTGAGTCAAACACTGAGTCAAATACTCTGAAAGCATATATACAATCGAAACACATTTACCTTTAAGAAAATAATATAATGAATGCTGATGTTCTGCTCTCCCTCTCTTTTCCTCACCCAGGAGGAAGCAGCCAATAGCCACATGTCTAAGTTCAGGAAGGTTCAGCATGAGCTGGAGGAGGCTGAGGAGCGTGCTGACATCGCTGAGACTCAGGTCAACAAGCTCAGAGCCAAGACCCGTGACTCTGGAAAGGTACAGAACTGCTGCTAAACCTATAACTGACTCATGTTTAAATATGACCACATCAACACCACCTATGATTCAGTCTTCACAGAGGTCAATACTGACCATTTACACTCACTCAACTGTATTTAACATCTCTATGAAGAACGTTTCAAGTATGGCAACAACAACAAAAAACATTTTTTCAAACTAAGTTGGTACTTCAAAATTTTTAATCCAAGCTGAGCACTTGGCCTTAAAATGCTTGATCCATTATATTCTATCCATATATTTATCATGTTCATTATTATTACTGATCCATTATATTCTATCCATATATTTATCATGTTCATTATTATTACTGATCCATTATATTCTATCCATATATTTATCATGTTCATTATTATTACTGATCCATTATATTCTATCCATATATTTATCATGTTCATTATTATTACTGATCCATTATATTCTATCCATATATTTATCATGTTCATTATTATTACTGATCCATTATATTCTATCCATATATTTATCATGTTCATTATTATTACTGATCCATTATATTCTATCCATATATTTATCATGTTCATTATTATTACTGATCCATTATATTCTATCCATATATTTATCATGTTCATTATTATTACTGATCCATTATATTCTATCCATATATTTATCATGTTCATTATTATTACTGATCCATTATATTCTATCCATATATTTATCATGTTCATTATAATTACTGATCCATTATATTCTCTCTTTCTTCTTACAGGGGAAAGAAGTTGCTGAATAAACAAGATCAAAGTCTTAACATTTTCCTGTGTTGCATAAAATATGATTTTCATGGTGAATTGTTGAGCATTGATTAAAAACATGTAAGTCTACTTACACTTCCTTTGTGACTGTGGACTTATTACTCAGCAAACAACTTTAAAACCTTAAAAATATTGTACTTTAATTAAAGGAGCAATCTGGGATTCCAACATCAACATAGTACGTAGCCCAACAAAGCGGTCACTTTTTTTGGTAAATATCTGAGTGATGAGGCTTCACAAATGTAACCACTCTCAAACTGATTTTCTAATATATTTTCGGCAGTTATACACTTCTGTAATGATTAGGGTTCTTATGGTATTACAAGTTCTATATAACTTCTTATGGAAATTATGGTAATACACATTATAAACACGGTAATACGCATTATACACATAATAATACACATTATAAACCTTTTGCTTTTCTGGAACACTTCCTGTATCATTTTCATTGACACGATGAGGCCATGTTTTAGACCTGCGTGAAGTTGGCCCCCCACCCAACGCAAAACGTCGGGAAAATATTCTCAATCGTTAGTGCTCGGTTTGTGCTGTTTACATTTTTTAGATATTAAAGAATACGTTATAGGTCATTCAGAGGTCACTCAGCCCCCCACATGCTCAGAATTAACCCAAAATAGTGTCGATCGTTGGTGCTCCGTTGTGCCGTAAAAAAAGACAGCACCCCTCCAAAGGCGCGGACTCCTGACTGCAAGACACTAAACACAATTACACAAAAAATGTGTCGGTGGAGGTTCTGGCCCCGGCGAAGTGGACAGCTTCCTCCCTGGCTCTGTTCTGATGACCCGCCCCGGACTGGGCACCGGTGTGGCGAAATTCTCCAGCCATGGAGCTGGGCAGACTACCGGGCCCGGACTGGGCACCGGTGTGGCAGGCGACTCCGGCCAAGGAGCGGGGCAGACGACCGGGCCCGTTATCTATATCCGTTTAATCACACTTGATACTCGTACTCGGATATAATCGTGATAGGAAAACCCAGAAGTGCGCTTTAAATGATAACTCGATCCGGTGGAATACGACGATACGAGCGCATATTTCAGAGAGCGCCCCGTAAGCCACGCCCCAGTGGGCAGACCTAGGCATGTTGGACTGGGACACGTTATAATATCATAAAAATACTCATTTTACAGTGGGTCCGCAGTGGTTCTGTGTAGCTTAGTTATGCTAATATATTTCAGACCAGTGTATTGCAGTTCATTTCGTTTTTGACTTACAACGCGTCCCAGATAGTTCGCAATGGAACATACCAGAGTGCGGCATCGTTTACTAGGATTATTGTTGGGATCATCTGGTTACCAAATGTGTTTGGAATACTTTGAGCTCTTTGACAAAACAAACCATGAAACGCATTTTCACTCGGTCCGCGGTGGGTCTGTGTAATTTATGCGATTATATTGGAGGCTGGTTTATAGCAGTGAATGTCATCTATTAATATTAATTTACTCTTACAGTATTTCTAAGTAGCAACCGTATCAGCCTGGGAAACGAATTGTTCTCACTTTATGATAGAACATTCAGATTTGTCTGCCTGAATGTGGGGCTCTTTACCTGATTTATTCAGATTTTTCTCAAATAAAGATGTAACTGGGCCTGTCTGAGAATAGACCATTCCGTGTTCTGCCTGAGTGTGGCGCTGTTTACCGCATTCTTCTGGATTATCTTGTGTCCCATTCATTATGGGGTATTATGTGTAGTATGATGAGGGGTATTATGTGTAGTATGATGAGGGGTATTATGTGTAGTATGATGAGGGGTATTATGTGTAGTATGATGAGGGGTATTATGTGTAGTATGATGAGGGGTATTATGTGTAGTATGATGAGGGGTATTATGTGTAGTATGATGAGTGGTATTATGTGTAGTATGATGAGGGGTATTATGTGTAGTATGATGAGGGGTATTATGTGTAGTATGATGAGGGGTATTATGTGTAGTATGATGAGGGGTATTATGTGTAGTATGATGAGGGGTATTATGTGTAGTATGATGATGGGAAAGAACGATGTCATACATTTTAGAATAACGCTGTAATGTAACAAAATTTGGAAAAATTCAAGTGATAACATGAAGCAATGTACAGTCATAACATCTTCCTCATCTAACACAGGTATCAGGTATCTATCTGTACCGTCTTTCCTTTCCCCATCATCCTCTTTGACATTTTCCACACATCCCCTAGTTGTGTTTCCCTTCCTATAGAAGAACAGAATTCCCATCATGCACCTTTCTTTGCATTCTTAATGACTTTCCTAGCCAATGCGCTCTTTCTCTGACTATCATTCTATTAAATGTCAAATTATACTTCAAAGTTTTAAAAGCATTATCACGATTATCGATGGCCTTATTACATGCTTCAGTCCACCAAGGAACTATCTTTCGTCTACCACCTTGTATTTAACTCCTTATTCAACTCCTTGTATTCAACTCCTTCTATTCAACACCTTCTATTCAACTCCTTGTATTCAACTCCTTGTATTCAACTCCTTGTATTCAACTCCTTGTATTTAACTCCTTCTATTCAATTTAACTCCTTCTATTCAACTCAACTCCTTCTATTCAACTCCTTCTATTCAACTCCTTCTATTCAACACCTTGTATTCAACTCCTTCTATTCAACACCTTCTATTCAACTCCTTGTATTTAACACCTTCTATTCAACACCTTATATTCAACTCATTGTATTCAACTCCTTGTATTTAACACCTTGTATTCAACACCTTCTATTCAACTCCTTCTATTCAACACCTTGTATTCAACTCCTTCTATTCAACACCTTGTATTCAACTCATTCACAGGCAGACAGGAACACTTTCCTTTTTTCCTATGATTTAAATCAGTCTTCCAATTGTGAGAATGAATGTGAAGTGTTTCTTTTCTAAACATTGATCATTGGTGGGGCCATCTAGTGGGCTGTCACTTGTCCTGACTCTTCCAAAAGGCTTGGCTAGGACGAGTCCCCTGCTCCCCCAGAGACACTTGTGTTCCAATGCCTGCAGCTGAAGGGAGGGTGTGGGATTCACAGTTTTATTGATGTTCTCTGTTATGGACTTTACTTTTCTTGTCCTTGACTGTGTCTTCCTGCAATCTCTGTTGTTTTTACATTTGAAAGTCTAAAAATAAAGCTGTCCAAAAAGAAGCAGGTATTTGACTGGTCCGTTTAAAGGCCATATCAAGTATAAGTCTATTTCATATATGGTGATATCCTCTGCTGCACGGCTCAAATTGCAGCAGATCTGCCAATAAAGCAATGACAAATTCCCTAGATATATTGCTGTGGAAGCTAGATGTATTTCTGACACACCCGTCTCTAAACATGGCCATATTGGGCTTGGAAATTATCTGTTGCTTTGGTATGCTTCTTGTAACTCTGTCATCGACTGTATGGGATCAAATTTGAGTTTCACAAACAGCTGAGCAGATGTGGTTTGATACCATCTCTATGACAGAGGGTCATAAAGTAATCCCAAACAACTTTAGGCTGCACATATTTCTGACACCCAGTTTGGGATCATGGTTAGAGGTCACAGTAAGGGGGTAATAATTTGGACTACTTGTTTGTCCAGATATAAAGCTTGCTGAAAAACACAACAGCTCCTCATTTGATACAAGTTTTTAATCCTTGTACAGATGTTTTATTAATATTAGCTCTCTGTTAACTTCAAATCGCATGCTGAAAAGTGAAGACCTCATACCTATACTGTGGACCACAGAGAGATCCGATACAGGCCAGCACATTATTTTGACCTTATTATTCGACCATGAGGTCCTCACATTGCTGACACTGTAATATTTAAAGCAAGATATGTGATCTGTAAAATAATATCTGAATTAACCGAGCCAAGCTTGGTTGTTTTGTGGATCCATGCCACAGCATGTGACATACCACATCCAGATTTAGATTTGTATTGGCTTTGACATTTTAATGGATTGAAACATGTAAAAAGAAATATGCTAACGTGAGCCAAGGTGCTGGGGTGTCTCAGGCTAAACTACTTGGCGAGCACATACTGAGTTGTTTTAAAGAGCAAAATATAAGGGTTACTATCTGATCCTCCCAAGACCCTGCTAAAATACGTAAAATATGTACAATAACAGTTTTATAATGACAGTTTACTGCTTAATGACATCTGTCAGTTAATAACAGTATATCAGGGTCCTGCAACTCCTGATCTGGACAGCCCATCCACATGGTGTGCAGGCTCTTGTTCTAGTAGCAGGTTCAGCTAGATCAACTTGTTGTGAAGGGTCATGCCACTCCTACAGAACTCCCAATTGCTCCTAATTACCCTAGGCCACGCCCCTTCCCTCCACACCTGTTCCTACTGCCTAATCAGCTCTCCACCCACTGGTTTCAATCAGCGATAACCACAAAGGAGAAACCATAATCACCCGTCTGTGAAGACGCCACAACATCCTCAATAACTCTCTCCATAAGATAGGAAAAACATAACAGGCTCATGTCTCAACTGTCCAGCAGCAGAAACTACATGTCCCATCTGTCCAGCAGAAGAAACTACATGTCCCAACTGTCCAGCAGCAGAAACTACAGATCACGTCCTCCTTCATGGTCAAACTTATGAACATCAAAGGGCAACGCCCCCATTTCTCAGAAGCTAGAATGGCGTGGTGAAGACAGCACATTTCTAATGTGGAGGACGACCTCCCTCCAAAGAAATAGCACAGTCTGACCATGTTCTCAACAAAAAGTTATTTTGAGTGATGTAAGAAAATAAAACGGACCCAGAAGTGTTTTTCGGTTGTAGAGTTGTGTGTAGATGTTTAAGGTTCCGAACTTATGTCATTTTCCTAACCCATCTAGTGACTAAATGACAGCCTGAAGTTACAGAAGAACGATGTAAAACTTACACAAGTAACACAATGTAAACTGATGACCAGGAATAAAATAAATACATATTTAAAGGCCATTGTCTCTTCTAGCTTTTATTATGTTAGCAAAATATAAACAAGGTACTGAATGTTTTACAATTATACACGACATCATTAGAATTATACCTTAATGAATTGACTTGATGGATCAACTTCTCACATAAGCTTTTTTTGACAGGTTAGTGGATAAAAATATCTTTATGATTCTGGTGGTCAATTACCTGATGTAATGAGCATGAGGAGTTTTCAGTTTGTGAAGAGAATAAAGACATTTATTCTATCAAGACACGAGGAGTGAGCATGACAAGGACAGCTGGAGCGCACCTGATTGGTAGGGCTAAGCACGAATAGTCATTGAAAATGGTAAAAAGTTATCTCCTACTACATTACCATTAAAGTGAGATGAGAAAATGATGGTTAATAAAGCTATTATGTCATCCATTTTGGTCTGATTTAATATTGTAAGGCAAAATATTGTGGACGTATGGTTCATTTTCATAAATTACGAACCTATAGCATTAATTATTCAAATCGACACAAACATGAAATTATGACTGATATTACATTTCTTTAAATTAATGAGCATTTCAAACCATAAACATGGAGATAAGGCATCTGTTACTTCCGTCCCTCGGCTGTGTTTCTCCCTCCCTGCCGGCACGTACAAAAGTAACATTGCGGTAGTGCTGTTCTCTGTTTATTTCATTTCAACTCATTTACCCATGAAATGTAATTACAGTTGCTAATGGTAGAGGACATATATAAGTTGTTTGTCATAAAATATGGTGCCTGTGTTCAATCTCTAATTAGGAAAAAAAATAAAAGTGTTACTTTCGGTGGAGAAGGGCCTTTGTCAGGGAGGTGACCAAGAACCTGAAGGTCACTCTGACAGAGCTCCAGAGTTCCTCTGTGGAGATGGGAGAACTTTCCAGAAGGACAACCATCTCTGCAGCACTCCACCAATCAGGCCTTTATGGTAGAGAGGCCAGATGGAAGCCACTCCTCAGTAAACGGCACATGACAGCTCACTTGGAGCACTCAGTACCTCAGACTGGGGTCAATGAACCTAAGCACACAGCCAAGACAATGCAGGAGTGGCTTCCGGACTCTGAATGTCCTTAAGTAGCCCTGCCAGAGCCCGGACTTGAACCCGATCAAACATCTCTGGAGAGACCTGAAAATAGCTGTGCAGCAACGCTCCCCATCCAACCTGACAGAGCTTGAGAGGATTTACAGAGAAGAATGGGAGAAACGCCACAAATACAGGTGTGCCAAGCTTGTAGCGTCATAAATGTGACATTTCTAAACACCTGTTTTGCTTTGTCATTATGGGGTATTGTGTGTAGATTGATTTAATCTATTTTAGGCTATAACGTAACAAAATGTGGAAAAAGTCAAGGTGTCTGAATACTATACAACAGATGTGAAGGCTATAAAACAAAGAGTAGTATACAATTTCCAAGACGTAGTCTGGCATTCAGAAACATTGTGAGGATGGGATATAGTCAGCAGGCTGAGGATTCATTAGCAAATCTCTGGTCAAAAAGGTAGCTAATTCCTAAAGCATTGAGGAATCGGAGGAGCCTAAAGCATTGGGGAATCGGAGGAGCCTAAAGCATTGGGGAATTGGAGGAGCCTAAAGCATTGCCAAAACAAACAGTTAATAATAGCCACAGTTAACCTCTCCACCCTGACTGTCCGTGAGTCAGCATGTAGTGAGGGCTTTTCCTGACAGTTGGTTGGCTATCATATTTATAGACAACATGTGTGAGTGTTTAAGGAAACTGGGGATCACTGCAGTACTCAGCGAGGGCTTCCCCTGGGCTGGCAGGAAGTATTTATGGACTACCGTGGTGTGTGTGCTCTTTAGGAAACAGGCAGGGGATCACCGCAGTAGAAACACAAACATATTTTTTAATTTTTTATTATTTAACCCTTATTTAAGCTCAAGAGTTCTTCTGTGGAGATGGGAGAACTTTCCAGAAGGACAACCATCTCTGCAGCACTCCACCAATTAGGCCTTTATTGTAGTGAGTGGCAAGACGGAAGCACATGAAAGCCTGCTTGGAGTTTACCAAAATCCACCTAAAGAAATCAGACCATGAGAAACAAGATTCTCTGATATGATGAAAACAACATTGAACTATTTGGCTTGAATGCCAAGCATCACGTCTGGAGGACAACTGGCACCATCCCTATGGTGGTGGCAGCATCATGCTGTGGGGATGTTTTTCAGCGGCAGGGACAGGGAGACTAGTCAGGATCGAGGAAAAGATGAACGGAGCAAAGTACAGAGAGATCCTTGATGAAGACCTGCTTCCGAGCGCTCAGGACCTCAGACTGGGCATAAAGGTAAACTTTCCAACAGGACAACGACCCTAAGCATACAATCAAGACAATGCAGGAGTGGCATCAGGACAAGTCTTGGAATGTCCTTAAGTAGCCCTGCCAGAGCCCAGACTTTAACCTGATCCAACACCTCTGGACAGACCAGAAAATAGCTGTGCAGCGACACTCCCCATCCAACCTGACAGAGCTTGAGAAGATCTTTAGAGAAGAATGGGGGAAACTCCCCAAATACAGGTGTGCCAAGCTTGTAGTGTCATACCCAAGAAGACTGGAGGCTGTAATCGCTGCCAAAGGTGCTTCAGCAAAGTACTGAGTAAAGGGTCTGAATACTGATGTAAATGTGATATTTCCATGTATTATTTTGCAAGAATTTCTTAAAACCTGTTTTGCTTTGTCATTATGGTGTATTGTGTTTTTAATCAATTTTAGAACAAGGCTGTAACATAACAAAATGTGGAAAAAGTCAAGGGGTCTGAATACTTTCCGAATGCACTGTATTGCTGTGGAAGCTGCATGTATTTCTTACACAACCGTTTCTGAACATGGCCATATTGGGCTTGTAAATTATCTGCTTTAGATAGATAGATAGATAGATAGATAGATAGATAGATAGATAGATAGATAGATAGATAGATAGATAGATAGATAGATAGATAGATAGATAGATGATAGATAGATGATAGATAGATGATAGATAGATAGATAGATAGATAGATAGATAGATAGATAGATAGATAGATAGATAGATAGATAGATAGATAGATAGATAGATAGATAGATAGATAGATAGATAGATAGATAGATAGATAGATAGATAGATAGATAGATAGATAGCAAATTTCTTTAGTTTGCTTCCTGAAACTCTGCCATGGACTCTATGGGATCAAATTGGAGTTTCAAGAACAGCTCAGCAGATGATACCTTCTCTATGACTCAGGGTCATGAAGCAATCCCAAACTACTTTAGGCTGCATGTATTTCTGACAGCCAGTTTGGATCATGGCCATGGTTGGAGTAGGTCACTGACAGGATAATCATTTTGGAGTTGTTTGTCTAAAGATCTGTAAAACTCCCCATTTGATCCAAGTGTTTAAGATAGTAAATGTATTAGATTAATATTACATTTAGCCCTCCATTAACTTCACACTGCATGCTGAAAAGTGAAGACCTCATACCTATACTGTGGACCACAGAGAGATCCGATACAGGCCAGCACATTATTTTGACCATATTAATCGACCATGAGGTCCTCACATTGCTGACACCGTAATAGATTTACAGCGAGATATGTGATCTGGAAAATAAGTTCTGAATTACCCGAGCCAAGCATGTGACATTTCACACCCAGATTTAATTTTGTACTGTCTGTCACATTTTAATGGATTGAATCATGTAAAAGAAATGCTGACGTGAGCCAAGGAACCGGGGTGACTCAGGCAAACTACTTTGAAGGTCGTTTTACAGAACAAAATGTATTGGATCAACAGTTACTATCCGATCCTCCCAAGGCCCTGCTAAAATACAAATGTACAATAACAGTTTTATAATGACAGTTTACTCAACTGCTTAATAACATCTGACAGTTAATAACAGTATATCAGGGGCCTAAAATTGCTGTTCTGGATGTCCCATCCGCATGAGGTGCAGGCTTTTATTCCACCCTAGCACTAACACAGTGGGATCAGCTGAATAAAATGATCATAATCTTCAATTTAGCCCTTAATTACTTGAAATCAGTTCAAGTATGTTAGTGCTGGAGTGGAAGAAATACAATTCAGTTAAATCAGGAAGTAAACTGAAATTCAACATTTTCACAATGCTTTTAATAAATAAAAAAATGTCAGTTCACTTCCTGAATTGACTTGAAATTATCCCTGATCTGCATTGTGAGAAGACCAAAGGCTCTAAAGTCAGTTGAGGTCTTTGTGGCCAAATGCACAGTTGTCTAGTTGGGTATGACAGCTGTACATGTTCCTCTGACACTGATCTAAGGTCAGATCCCTCAAATACAAAAACACAGGTCATAGATCATGCAAGGTCTTTGCACATTAAAACAACTTAATGTCATAAATGTTTAGTCTGCATGGTGCGAATGTTCTCTCCACCCACAAACACGCCAAGTAAATATATTGTCTAATAACAGTGGCATCGGTGCCAGAAATAGGCCGTGTTGGCAGATATATCAAACAATAAACCTTGGCTGCAGTGAAGACGAGAGCACAGTACAAGAAATCAAAAGGCTTTGATGGGATCCTTCCAGATGATCAGCCCAGCCCCCTCCACAACTAGTGCATCCAGCAGCTATGAGGCTTTTTGTACTGATGTGCTGGGTGGACACTGAGCATAAAGAATGAATCAGTATCAATACATAATAGTAGATAAGGTTATCCAAGCAATAAAAATAACCCTAGAGGTAACAAATAAATAAAAACAAATAAATGAAACGGAAGGCATTTAAATCCGTTCTGACAATAGAGAAGAACCTGGTGTGAGTGATATAGGACTACTCAATCTATACATACATGGACTTTGCTATATGTCTGGAGTAAATATTTTATTTATACACCCTTTTTTCTTTTATTTCACGAAAATTCACAACGGTAAAAAACAATTATATTTCAATTTCTCATAGCTCAGTCACATAATGGCAGGGTATATCTGGTGGGCTTTCTGGAATAAGGACCAGTATATATCGTGATAGAAAGGACAATAGGTGAGAACATGTATTTAATTCTCTTTGAGGTCACAATTTTTACCCATTTATTTTCATATTGCATTGTCATTCATAGCAGCAATTTTGAAGTCACAATAGTCTTACCAACCTGATTCAATTCGCAGGGTAAATGTCCCTTATCTTACCTGTGCACATAGCGATCTCTTGCTTTTAGGTAGGTTGTACATAATATACACTACATGACCAAAAGTATGTGGACACTGGCTCGTCGAACATCTCATTCCAAAATCATGGGCATTAATATGGAGTTAGTCCCCCCTTTGCTGCTATAACAGTCTCCACTTCTGGGAAGGCTTTTCACTAGATGTTAGAACATTGCTGCTGGGACTTTCTTCCATTCCGCCACAAGAGCATTACTGAGGTCGGGCATTGATGTTAGGCGATTTGGACTGGATCGAGGTCGGATTTCAAATTCAATCAATCAATTAATCAATTAATCAATCAATCACATTTATTTATAAAGCCCTTTTTACATCAGCCGATGTGATAAAGTGCTATACAGAAACCCAGCCTAAAACCCCAAACAGCAAGCAATGCAGATGTAGAAGCATGGTGGCTAGGAAAAACTGCCTAGAAAGGCAAAAACCTATGAAGAAACCTAGAGGAACCAGGCTCTGAGGGGTGGCCAGTCATCTTCTGGCTGTTTATATATTATATTATAATTATTATAATAATTCATGGTCATTAAGGCCAGATCTTTCTCCAAGATGTTCAAATGTTCATAGATGACCAGCAGGGCCAAATAATAATCATAGTGGTTGTAGAGGTTGCAACAGGTAAATACATCAGGAGTAAATGTCACTTGGCTTTTCAATTCATCCTTAAGGTGTTCAATGGGGTCGAGGTCAGGGCTCTGTGCAGGCCAGTCAAGTTCTTCCACACCGATCTCAACAAATCATTTCTGCATTGTCATGCTGAAACAGGAAAAAGCATTAACATTTCACTGGAACCTAGTCCGATCCATGAAAAACAGTCCCAGACCATTATTCCTCCTCCACCAAACTTTACAGTTGCCACTAATTATTTGGGCAGGTAGCGTTCTCCTGGCATCTGCCAAACCCAGATTCATCCGTCGGACTGCCACTTTTATATATCTAGTGTATCTCTCAGTGAGTGTGCACATACTTTTGTATACATAGTGTATCTCTCAGTGCGTGTCAACATACTTTTGTATACATGGTGTATCTCTCAGTGAGTGTCCACATACTTTTGTACACATAGCGTATCTCTCAGTGAGTGTCCACATACTTTTGTATACATAGCGTATCTCTCAGTGAGTGTCCACATACTTCCTTAATTAGTTTTCATACAGATGTTCACAGTCAGACTGTTGGAAAAGGTCAGACATTTCGTTGCCCAGGCTCCTCTCATGCAGAGATCCCATTGAAAAACGCTGATGGCTATTCTAGCAATTGGCATATCCAACATCCAAAGTCTCACCATGCACACCTTTCATTTCACCTCACAGGGTTCCCAGCCCAGGACACCTAGAAAATAACTCTGTTATGGACATGTTTGTTTTAAAACCCCACACTCCTGCTGAATAGTCCAGAACAGGACACATGTTTGGTACACCTTGGAATACATGGCATAACCAATATCTTTGAGTGTTTATGTTTTTCCTATAATTCCCCCAAGGGTTCCTACTAATCACCCCAAACCCTAACCCTAAAGTACACAAAACCCCAAACAGGTACCTACAGAACCCTAAAGTACACAAAACAACCCCAAACAGGTACCTACAGAACCCACCAGAACCCTAAAGTATACAAAACAACCCCAAACAGGTACCTACAGAGCCCACCAGAACCCTAAAGTACACAAAACAACCACAAACAGGTACCTACAGAACCCACCAGAACCCTAAAGTACCCAAAACAACCCCAAACAGGTACCTACAGAGCCCACCAGAACCCTAAAGTACACAAAACAACCCCAAACAGGTACCTACAGAACCCACCAGAACCCTAAAGTACCCAAAACAACCCCAAACAGGTACCTACAGAACCCACCAGAACCCTAAAGTACCCAAAACAACCCCAAACAGGTACCTACAGAACCCAACAGAACCTTAAAGTACCCAAAACAACACCAAACATGTACCTACAGAACCCAACAGAACCATAAAGTACACAAAACAACACCAAACAGGTACCTACAGAACCCAACAGAACCATTAAGTACCCCACGGTAAGAGACACATAATCTAACCGCACTTCATCGAATTTATTCACTTTGACGTGAAGGGTCACAGAAAATCAATATCCACATTTATTTTATATGTTTATGTGGGTTTGTATAATTTGCCCTGAGTGATGCTCAGTAATTGCTCAGAAAATTAATGGCCAACAGAAAATCCAGCTCAGCTGAAGCCAGCTCTGCTGCTAAGAGGTTTACTTCAGAGTGTAATAAAAGTCTGAGGCAGTTATATCGCTGTCAGCAATATGAGTGGATAAGATTATTGAAATACTGGTATGGTGTTATGTAAGTCATAAGAATCCTACTGGACCGTTTTAGCCAGCTGAAATGTGAGACAAATAGAAGCACCTCCAGCATCTTCAATAGATCAAGGGTCGTTCCACGTAAATGAGTCCCTTCTGGGTAGTAAAACGTTTTATTTCACCTAAGTTTAACATTCCGTCATATGTTCAACTTAATAAAACATACATGGAACCCCAAATAGTTCTGCCTGGAACCAAAAAGGGTTCTTCAAAGGGTTCTCCTATGGGGACAGCTGAAGAACCCTTTTTTCTTAGAGTGTATGGGTAACAGGAATGGCGTGTTGTTCTCGACCCACTCAGTTTTCCACCACAAAAATGGAGTAGAACCAGCTCACCTGCTTTTACACAAGACTTGACTAGTAGATGTTCAATGTTTGCTGTGAAAAAAATATTTTAAAAGGAATAGATTCATCATATTAAAAATGAGAATTCAGTTCACGTTGACCTTAAAATGTATCAAAAATCACATGAAATAAATCATAATCTAAGCAACAAAACAACTAGCAATGTTAAAATGATGATGAAAACTTGGGAGACATTTTGGGGTTAAGGGTTAATTTTGGCTCTTTATTCATGTTAGAAATCAGAGTCCCTCATTTAATATAACAAGCTTTTAAAATACAATAGTGAACTCTAGATAAACTCTAGATAAATAAACTACATGAACAAAAGTTTGTGGACACCTGCTCGTCAAACAACTAATTCCAAAATCATGGCCATTAATATGGAGTTGGTCCCCACTTTGGTGCTATAACAGCCTCTGCTCTTCTGGGAAGGCTTTCCACTAGATGTTGGAGCATGCGGGGACATGCTTCCATTCAGCCGCAAGAGCATTAGTGAGGTCGGTACAGATGTTGGGTGATAAGGCTCGGCTCCCAGTCGGCATTCCAATTCATCCCAAAGGTGTTCGATGGGGTTGAGGTCAGGGCTCATTGCAGGCCAGTCAAGTTCATCCACACCAATCTCGATAAACCATTTCTGTATGGACCTTGCTTTGTGCACGGGGGCATTGTCATGCTGAATCAGGAAAGGGCCTTCCCAAATCTGTTGATACAAAGTTGGAAGCACAGAATGTCATTGTATGCTGTAGCATTAAGATTTCCCTTCACTGGAACTAAGAGGCCTAGCCAGAACCATGAAAAAAAGCCCCAGACTATTGTTCCTCTTCCACCAGTCTTTACAGTTAGCACGATGCTTTGGAGCAGGTAGCGTTCTCTTGGCATCCACTAAACCCGGATTCATTCGTGGGACTTTCAGATGGTGAAGCGTGGTTCATCATTCCAGAGAATGCATTTCCACTGCTCCAGACTCCAATGGCGATGAGCTTTACACCGCTCCAGTCGATGCTTGGCATTGGGTATAGTGATCTTAAGCTTGTTGTGCGGCTGCTTGGACGTGGAAACCCATTTCATGAATCTCCATCGAAAAGTTATTGTGCTGACGTTGTTTTGAGAGGCAGTTTGGACCTTGGTAGTGAGTGTTGCAACCGAGGACAGACAATTTTTTCGCGCTGCACGCTTCAGCACTCACCGGCCCCATATTGTGAGCTTGTGCAACCTACCATGTTGCGGCTGAGCCATTGTTGCTCTTAGACGTTTCCACTTCACAATAACAGCCACTACAGTTGACCGCGGCAGGTCTAGCAGGGCAGAAATTTGACAAACTGACTTGTTGGAAAGGTGTATGACGCTGCCACCTTAAAAGTCACCGAGCTCTTCAGTAAGGAGATTCTACTGCCAATGTTTGTCTATAGAGATTGCATGGCTGTGTGCTCGAATTTATACACCTGTCAGCAACGGTTGTGGCTGAAATAGCCGAATCCATTAATTTGAAGTGGTGTCCACATACTTTTGTATATATAGTGTAACTACACATTAGATTTAAAAGTTTTATGAGCTTTAATTGAAAGTCTAAATGTTACTGTTCTAGCTTTTAAATATAAATGTTATATGGTTCCACCAGGGTGATAAATCATACTAAGCAAATTAAGAGGTAACGGCCAACTCTGTCACAAGCATGAGGTGAGGAGACAGTTCAGATATGTTTACAAGCTAAATAATAGGTGAACATACACTTTATTAGGTACACCTGCGTGTTAACGCAAATAGCCTGCTCCTTCGAACAGCGAATCATGCGGCTGCCTGTAACTCAATATATAGAGTATATAGAGTAGAGAGCTTTAGTTGTTGTTCGACCAAACATTAGAACGGGCAAGATGGGTAATCTAAGCAACTTTGACCCTGGTATGATTGTTGGTGCCACACATGGTTGTTCCAGCATCTCAGAAACAGCTGGGATTTTTTACGCACTAATCCCTCCTGGGATTTTTACGCACTACAGTCTCTAGAGTTTACAGAGAATGGTGCGATAAACAAAACATATTAAATTAGCGGCAGTTCTGTGGGAAAAAACACCTTGTTAATGAGAGAGGTCAGAGGAGAATGTCCAGACTCGTTCAAGCTAACAGAAAGGCCACAAATGCTCAAATAACAGGTGTTTAAAACAGTGGTGTGCAGAAGGGGGTCCTACCCAGTACTAGATAGGTGTACCTAATAAAGTGAGTCAGTGTATATATATATATATATATATATACAGTGTATTTACACTGCATTCAGAAAGTATTCAGACCCCTTTACCACATTTTATTACTTTACAGACTTATTCTAAAATTGATTAAATTGTTGTTGTTTTTCTCATAAATCTACAAACAATACCCCATAATGACAAAGCAAAAACAGGTTTTTAGAAATGTTAGCAAATGTATTAAAAATAAAAAACGGAAATATGACATTTACATAAGTATTCAGACCCTTTACTCAGTACTTTGTTGAAACACCTTTAGAAGCGATTACAGCCGCAATTAACGTCTTCTTGGGTATGACGCTACAAGCTTGGTACACCTGTATTTGGGGAGTTTCTCCCATTCTTCTCTGCAAATTCTCTCAAGCTCTGTCAGGTTGGATGGGGAGTTTCGCATCACAGCTATTTTCAGGTCTGTCCAGGGAAATTAGATCAGGTTCAAGTCCGGGCTCTGGCTGGGCCAGTCAAGGACATTCAGAGATTTGTTCAGAAGCAACTCCTGCGTTATCTTGGCTGTGTGCTTAGGGTTGTTGTCCTGTTGGAAGGCGAACCTTCGCTCCAGTCTGAGGTCCTGAGCGCTCCAGGTTTTCATCAAGGATCTCTCTGTACTTTGCACCGTTCATCTTTCCCTCGATCCTGACTAGTCTCCCAGTCCCTGCCGCTGAAAAACATCCCCACAGCATGATACTGCCACCACCATAGGGATGGTGCCAGGTTTCCTCCAGACGTGACGCTTGGCATTGACACCGAAAAGTAAAATCTTGGTTTCATCAGACCAGATTAATCTGGTTTCTCATGGTCTGAGAGTGCTTTATGTGCCTTTTGGAAAACTTGGCACATGACAAGCGGGCTGTCATGTGCCTTTTACTGAGGAGTGGCTTCCGTCTGGCCACTCTACAATAAAGGCCTGATTGGTGGAGTGCTTTAGAGACGGTTGTCCTTCTGGAAGCTTCTCACATTTCCACAGAGGAACTCTGGAGCTGTGTCAGAGTGACCATCGGGTTCTTGGTCACCTCCCTGACCAAGGCCCTTCTCCCACGATTGCTCAGTTTGGCCAGGCGGCCAGCTCTAGGAAGAGTCTTGTTGTTTCCAAACGTCTTCCTTTTAAGAATGATGGAGGCCATTAGGTTTTTGGTACCCTTCCCCAGATCTGTGCCTCGACACAATCCTGTCTTGGAGCTCTACGGACAATTCCTTCGACCTCATGGCTTTGCTCTGACATGCACTGTCAACTGTGGGACCTTATATAGACAGGTGTGTGCTTTTCAAAATCATGTCCAACCAATTGAATTTACCAAAGGTGGACTCCAATCAAGTTGTATAAAACATCTCAAGGATGACCAATGGAAAGAGCTCAATTTCAGGTCTTTGTCATTATGGGGTATTTTTTATTTTAATACATTTTAGAATAAGGCTGTAAGGTAACACAATGTGGAAAATGTGAAGTTGTCTGAATACTTTCCGAATGCAGTGTGTGTGTATATATATATATATGGATTAATATAGGATTAATGCCACTAAAGTTGAACTAAATAGACTTTCATGAAAACAATTTTAGTAATAGTGGGGCAACATGGTCAGTGGTAGTAACATAATATTAGAACCAATTTGATAAATACAACTTTTGTGATTGTCATTATTAGTAATGTTATCTCTCATTTACGTAAAGTTCAGTTAAATTCAAGTCAGAGACACATATGACATTAAAAAGTAATGTAATGGGAGTGTGGTGCTCCTGGAAGTGGGAGGTGCTAGTGAGACACAGACACACAGAGGTCTCTCATCCAATTCATTTCCTTTCCCAGAGCGGTCCATAATTAACTTTTGCTTGGTTAGCACTTCCAACCAGATATAAGGAGGCTGAGGCCCCAGCATCCATAAGTCAGATACCTTCTTCCTCTGTGGTAAGACCTCTCCACCTCCTTACATTTTTACATTTGTCTCATCTTTGTACTCAGCATCTGAGGCAGTAGCTAACTGCACTGTTTGAATTGACTTCTGCATGTCTCTTGTAAGATTTGACAATATGCAATCAAGTGGCATTGGTTTGTAAGTCTATAACTTTCATTTACGTCAAAAGTGTTGCTCCTGCACTTGTTTGTAAATTAAGGAGTGGTCTAGAATGTAACTGGCTTTTCAGGGGTATTTATTTGAATAATTGACAGAATGTGTAGTAAAGTGAGCCACTAGGAACATGAAAGTTATCAATTCCACCTGTAGTTGAATTTGACAAGCCTGTAATGATTTAGTTGAATTATGTTTTCTAGCCCGTTTGGGGCTAAATGATAAGGCTTTATACTTGTGTGTTTTCACAACAACCTAATGTTTCACAGGGTCCTCCAAGAAGTACACATTCATCTGTAGGAGGGGAAAAAGAAGGTGAGACATGGTTTGAGTCTTCACATAAAAAGTGATGAGAATATTCTGAGAGATACCGCTCAGCTAACTCTGTTGACCGGGGAGGAAGCACCACAGAGTCAATCATGTTTCTTGTTTCATCTCTTTCCTAGTTATCCGTCACCATGAGTACGGACGCGGAGATGCAAATCTACGGCAAGGCTGCCATATACCTTCGTAAGTCTGAGAAGGAGAGGATGGAGGCACAAGCCACACCCTTTGATTCAAAGAACTCCTGCTATGTGACAGACAAGGTGGAGCTGTACCTCAAGGGTTTAGTCACTGCCAGGGCCGACGGGAAGTGTACTGTAACAGTCACGAAACCTGACGGCACTAAGGAGGTAAGCCTGATCTGAAAAGTACTCAAGTTTGTGCAATTACTCAATAAAAATAAAAAAAATCAACTAAATGCAAAAAAGCTAATGTCAGTATCAGTAACAAAAAATATATTAAGAAGTATTTCATTGTTTTTTGTAGGCAGTATATAACCTTTAAACACATCGTTTTTATCGCTGCTATTTAAAAATGACATGGAATGTCTTATATTGACTAGTCAAGAATCACCAGTTATGTGTCAGTGGCTGATAACAAAGTAGTTGGGTTAAATGTGTAAATGCATTTTTTATTAATTTTTAGTTGTATTTAATGAGCAAAAAATGACTTTCAGGAAGGAAAAGAGTTCAAAGATGCAGACATCTACGAGATGAACCCCCCTAAGTATGACAAGATTGAGGACATGGCCATGATGACCTACCTGAATGAAGCCTCTGTGTTGTATAACCTCAAAGAGCGATATGCAGCATGGATGATCTATGTAAGAGACCTGTACATACATACAACCACATACATGAACAGAAGAAATACACACATAAATGAATGGCAGAAACCAAAACATATCAATACAGTAGAACATCAGTATACCAAAGTACACCCACATCCTGACATAAATCCAGGTAAAAGTCCAACTGACTATGTTAATTTAATTTAATCACTTTCATCCAGACCTACTCTGGGCTCTTCTGTGCCACGGTGAACCCCTACAAGTGGCTCCCCGTGTACGACGAAGAGGTTGTCAACGCCTACAGAGGGAAGAAGAGGATGGAGGCTCCACCCCATATCTTCTCCGTCTCTGACAACGCCTTTCAGTTCATGATGATTGGTATGAGATCTCATGGATGGATGTATGAATGGATGAATTGGATTGGATTGGATGTATGGATCAATCAATCACATGTATTTATAAAGCCCTTTTTACATCAGCAGATGTCACAAAATGCTTATACAGAAACCAAGCCTAAAACCCCAAACAGCAAGGAATGCAGATGAAGAATGCACAGTTGCTAGGAAAACCTCCCTATATAAAGGCAGGAACCTAGGAAGAAACCTCCAGAGGAACCAGGCTTTGAAGGGTGGCCAGTCCTCTTCTGGCTGTGCCGGGTGCAGATTATAAGAGTACATGGCCATTAAGGCCAGAACGTTCTTCAAGATGTTCAAACGTTCATAGATGATCAGCAAGGTCAAATAATAATCACAGTGGTTGTAGAGGGTCAGCACCTCAAGAGTAAATGTCGGTTGGCTTTTCATAGCAGAGCATTCAGAGGTCGAGACAGCAGGTGCGGTAGAGAGAGAGAGAGCGATAGAGAGAGAGAACGTGTTGAAAAACAGCAGGTCCGGAACAAGGTTGCACGTCCGGTGAACAGGTCAGGCTTCTATAGCAGCAGGCAGAACAGTTGAAACCGGTGCAGAAGCACGACCAGGTGGACTGGGGACAGGAAGGAGTCATCAGGCCAGGTAGTCCTGAGGCATGGTCCTAGGACTCAGATCCTCAGAGAGAGAGAGAGAATACTGAAGTTCACACAGGACACAAGATAGGACAGACTGACCCTCGCCCTAGTCTTCAATAAAGACTTAAAGGTCGAGACCGAGTCTCTCACATTGATAGACAGACCAATCCATAAACATTTCCATAAGTGCATATGGATATCAAAGTCCATAAGTGCTGATGGATGGATGGATAGATTGATATTAAAATATGCTTTAGAGAGGTATCTACTGTTTTCTAGTCTAGGTTAGAACAGTTTGCTGGGAATTTTGGATTTCTGATTTTGAATGGGAAATGTTCCAAAATGAAATTCATGCTATGAATGCAATAATGTCCCCATAATGTTGCTTGAGTATGATAAACAATATGTTCTCTGGTTACAGATAAGGAGAACCAGTCAGTCCTGATTACGTAAGTTGTTTACTAAAATGTCACTATTGTAATACGTTGTAATATGTTGGGTCACTTGGTGTGATGAAATACATGACATTATGAATGGATTAGAGCATTAGACTTTAAGTCATAATGAGTTGATGAGAAGGAGTATATGTTCATGTTTACTTATGTTACATAACAGGTCAATAGTGTCATTTTCTATGCTATTAGTGAAAGCCAATCAAAAATGGAACTAAAACCCCTCTTTCTGTCTCATAAACCAGTGGAGAATCCGGTGCAGGAAAGACTGTCAACACCAAGCGTGTCATCCAGTACTTTGCCACCATTGCAGTGTCTGGAGCCAAGAAGGAAGTAGACCCCAGTAAAATGCAGGTAGGATGTTCTTCTGTTTTCCTTTTAAACACATTTCAGTTTAGTTGGCTGTGGTAAAATAAAATCCAGTAGTGAATCCTGTTTCAAGTGTTCAAGCAATCGAGAAAAAAACTTTAACACTTTTCCAGTTTCTGAGTAACTTGTGTTTGTCTCAATCAGGGGTCTCTGGAGGATCAGATCATTGCAGCTAACCCTCTGCTGGAGTCTTACGGTAATGCCAAGACAGTGAGGAATGACAACTCGTCTCGCTTTGTAAGTATGAAGGGCATACAGTGGAAGTTACCTTGTATTGGAACAATGTAATTCAGTAGTTCCCTATTGTTATACAGATGTAGGATCTTATTTTGATCAATATTTTGTTTCTGAACATTTGAAATTCAAACTTTTATTGTATTCAAGGTTCTTCAAATGTCCTGTTGCTGCAGGATTATTTTCCTGCTGTAACAAACTGGATCCTACATCAAGATCCAACATCTGTCCAACAAACTGTAACATTTAAAGGGTCTATCAAAGTAAAATGTTAGATTTATTTGTTGACCTATTTCTAACCCCATGCTCTACTATAGGGTAAATTCATCAGGATTCACTTCCAAGCTGGCAAACTGGCTAAAGCTGACATTGAAACCTGTGAGTTGGTTCCTAAATTCACACATTGGAGATCATCAAATTTAAATGTATCTCATGTTCTCTCTCTTGCTTTCTCTCTCTCTCTCTCTCTCTCTCTCTCGTTCACTCTCTCTCCTCTTTCTCTGTCTCTTTATGTCATTCATTCTCTCTCTCCTTCTCCCTCAGACCTGCTGGAGAAGTCCAGAGTGTCCTTCCAGCTGCCCGATGAGAGAGGCTACCACATCTTCTTCCAGATGATGACAGGCCACAAACCTGAGCTAGTTGGTACGGCAAAGTAGAGGTTCAGAGGGAATCTTTCCCACCCCAATCTATGGAATATTATTTTTTTTAAATCATAATCCACACTAATAATACTATTACAATGATTACATCCAAGGTAACACGTCATCTAGACATGAATCAGGTTTTTGGGAAAGATTTATACAGTAACGCACTGTGATCACACTAGTCCACAAGTCTCAGTCTCCTCCTTTGATGCTATTTATTATATACTACATGTATCTACTGAGTAAAGGAGGGAGAGATACTGTAAAGGTTCAGCAAAATTCTAAGAGATTTAACTGACAAGCTGTTCTCTGTTGTCCACAGAAATGGCGCTCATCACCACCAACCCCTACGACTTCCCCATGTGCAGCCAGGGTCAGATCACTGTGGCCAGCATCAATGACAATGAAGAGCTGGATGCCACAGACGTGAGTCAAACGAAGGGTTAACCAAACTCTGCACTGTGAAAATTCCAACTTGGTGGCAGCTGGGAATTTTCATCTATGTTTTTGTTTGATTCTGAATGCCTTGTGTTAGTAAGGTATATCCCTCAAGGAACTCTTCATGCCTTCCACAAGAGAGCACCACTAAATGCCCTGTGGAACTTTGTAAAACTCCTTGTGTTTCCATCACTAGTGTGTTGGCCAAGAGTCAAATCTATCCATCCCATTCATTCTGCAGTGAGCAGCACAGAACTGTAGTGTAACTGACCAAACTACTGTTCAGTTCATCACTGTTGTACTTCCTCTTTAATGCCAGGATGCCATTACAATCCTGGGCTTCACTAATGAAGAGAAGATAGGCATCTACAAGCTGACAGGAGCTGTACTGCACCATGGCAACTTGAAATTCAAGCAGAAGCAGCGTGAGGAGCAGGCCGAGCCAGACGGCACAGAGGGTGAGTCCCACTCATAGATAGACAATATGTAAAGCATTAGACCCATTCCCAGTCCCTAACATAGAAATAGAACACGTAATACAGACAGTGCCACAAGAAAGTCAGGCAGGAGATGTTGTGGAAAATCTTCCCTCTTTCTCTTAAAAATAAAGCACTCTCAAAGGTTCGAAAAATAACATAGACTTTATTACGCGAGTAACAAATCCGAGGAGCCTCCGGAGACCACTGATCTTCCCAGACTCCTCTCGCTCTTCTTATACAATTTTGTGGTTACAAATCATACATAGTCCCTCCCTCACGGGTAGAATGATTAACACCTCTTAACAGTCTTCCACTATCGTTTCAAAACCTTTCAATTCTGGTTCGTCTACCTCCTCTTCCTGTCAGCAGTTAAACCTTCAAGATATAAAACAATGAAACCATAGTGGCGATCCCCTAGTAATGGTGCAAAGATAAACAGACAACCACCCATGAAGTTAACCAGACACACACTCATAAAAATAAACAGACATTCACCTATAATTTGTAGTGCATGCTAAAACCTGGTGCAACCACAGCACAATACAGACACTATTTTACTCAACTATTCTAGTCATTCTTATATTATAGCTAGTGTGTGTCTAAGTGCACCCCATAAAACCATATGATTATCTTCTCTTGGGCTTCACTGACTTCACTGACTGTTGGTCTCTACTGACTGCTCTGACCTTCATTCTGTTGCTATCCTATGCCACCTTTTACGTTTACTGAATAACCTATTGTGGTTTCTAACCTTCCAATTCTGTTCTTTGGATCATAGGCCTAAATATATTGAACAAAAGCTTAAAAATATTCAACAGAGATCATTTATAGAGAACATATTCCAACCTACAAAATCTGGGTGAATCAAAACCTAACCCACAAAGAAGTTAGCCAAACTATTTTGTCAGTGTGACATCAGAAACAAGTGATCTTGTGTCCCTGAGTCTGTTGTTGTTGGTTCTCTCTCCAGTGGCTGATAAAATCGCCTACCTGCTGGGCCTGAACTCAGCTGAGATGTTGAAGGCTCTGTGCTACCCCAGAGTGAAGGTCGGCAATGAGTATGTTACCAAGGGACAGACTGTGGCTCAGGTAAGGTGGCCAAACAAAACATCTACCATTTTCTGAGCACTGGAATTATTTTGGGGACGAGTGCATTGCTTTTGTTTTTCCTAGCTTGTATCACCTTACAGTATCACTAGACATGGTCAATATCTAATGTATTAATTTGAGGTATTATCATTGCAGGTTAATAACTCAGTCAGCGCTCTAGCCAAGTCTATCTATGAGAGGATGTTCTTGTGGATGGTCATCCGTATCAACGAGATGTTGGACACCAAGAATCCAAGGCAGTTCTATATCGGTGTGCTTGACATTGCCGGGTTTGAGATCTTTGATGTGAGTATGAGACCAGAACGAGTTAGTTGTGATTGATAGGGATTACAGCCTTGTATGATTAAATTATCCATTTTAAAACTCCATCAACAGTACAACAGCATGGAGCAGCTGTGCATCAACTTCACCAATGAGAAACTGCAACAGTTTTTCAACCACACCATGTTCGTTCTGGAGCAAGAGGAGTACAAGAAGGAGGGAATCGTCTGGGCCTTCATTGATTTCGGCATGGACTTGGCTGCCTGCATTGAGCTTATTGAGAAGGTAAGCTGTCTGTGAGGAACATAATGGACCACAAAAGCAAAGCTCATAGGGACTGTTATTATCACAGTGGTACAACGTACAGTAGCAGTGCTTGGGTCAATTCACTGGGGAATCGCTGTGTGAGATTATATCCCAGTGGTACAACGAATGACAGATGAGAACTCAATATGTTTCCTATTATGTGCCTCTAAATTAATATAATCCTATAATAGTATGTTTACTAAAGGAATAAATGTGACCTTACATTATGCTAATTTGAAATAAATCTATTTTCGTAAAGCCATTAGGCATCTTCTCCATCCTTGAAGAGGAGTGCATGTTCCCCAAGTCTTCAGACACTACCTTCAAGGACAAGCTGTACGCCCAGCATCTTGGCAAAACACAGGCCTTTGAGAAGCCCAAGCCTGCCAAAGGCAAGGCAGAGGCCCACTTCTCCCTGGTGCACTACGCCGGTACTGTGGACTACAACATCACTGGCTGGCTGGAGAAGAACAAGGACCCACTGAACGACTCAGTTTGTCAACTGTACGGGAAGTCTGGAGTCAAAATGTTGGCTGCCCTGTATCCTGCTGCCCCACCTGAGGGTAAGACTAGCATCACATCAAAATATTAAATTAAGCACTAGTTATAACTTGGATCTATCCCAATATCTCAGGTTGTTTTCCCCCGGGTTAGTTTATTCATTCACATGGTTAATTAAATCATACAATAGGGGATATTTTAAACAATCTCATTGGCAGCATTTGTCTCTAGATAAGTGTGAAGTTAAGCAGAGATTCTCTGGTTTATAATTAGTGTGCTTGCTGAAGACAAGACCACTCTAGATTTCTTACATACTCTTATTATTAAACATTTATTCCATCCGCTCTAGAAAATGTACTTTTATAGTTATCTTTAACTTTTCCCCATTTTAACAGATAAAGCCAAGAAAGGAGGCAAGAAGAAGGGTGGTTCCATGCAGACTGTGTCCTCCCAGTTCAGGGTGAGCTTTTGAAGTGTCTATATTCAGTCCTTCAAAAGGTGCATTGATTATCATAAATGATGTCTGACAAAATGGTTTGTAACCCTCTTACAGGAGAACTTACATAAGCTGATGACCAACTTGAGGAGCACTCATCCTCACTTTGTACGATGCCTGATCCCCAACGAGTCAAAGACTCCAGGTACAATAAATATTGAGTTAAATATGTCCTCTTATCAGTACAGTATCAGTAACTTTAACAATCCCAATCTATAACCTGTGTATCAAAAGAGACTGTTTGTTTTACCAGGTCTGATGGAGAACTTCCTGGTTATCCACCAGCTCAGGTGTAATGGTGTACTGGAGGGTATCAGGATCTGCAGAAAGGGTTTCCCCAGCAGAATCATCTATGCTGACTTCAAGCAGAGGTACACACACACACACACACACACACACACACACACACATCTCTGCTCCAAAGGTGTTCCAACATCAGAATAGTCTACAGTCAGGTCCAAAATGATGAGCAGAAAATACTATATCAAATAAATAATACAGATACTGAGCTATATTGTATATATATTGTATGGTCAAACATTTGTGACAATTATATTATTTTACACTCAGAGAAAGAGATTTATAGATTTGTTTGATTTCTTCAGTAGGTATGGGGTTATTTTTTTGACCATACAATATAGCTCAGTATCTGTATTATTTATTTTATACAGTCTTTTTTTGCTCATCTTCATCAAGGGTGACCTCACTGTATAACCAACCAATTACAACTTGACATACTTTAAAACTGTCTCCTCATTCAGGTACAAAGTACTGAATGCCAGTGTCATCCCTGAGGGACAGTTTATGGACAACAAGAAGGCTTCTGAGAAGCTGCTTGGGTCCATTGATGTGAATCACGAAGATTACAAGTTTGGACACACCAAGGTCAGTCAAATACCTCCAGCAAAAGCTGACAACAAAACACAACTTCAATAATTTAAACCCTTACCATATAAAATTTCTCCAGTTGATCTATCCATCCTTTTATTCTTTCTTCTTCATTAACTAATGGAAAAGGTAGAAAATGTTGTAGTGTTTTTATGTTCAGTCATTCATCACAAGAGAAGAGAAACTAAACTCATTATCATGTGCATTGTGTTAGAGTGGTATGGCTGCAGTTATAAGTATATGTGTACATTATTCATCTACAACTGTACAACAACTAACAACTTAGAAACAACATATCCTTTGGTTTGTTTGTAACCATTGCAAAGGGAATGTTGTTCAAATCAATCTAGTGGTGTTTTTTCCCCTCTTTTGATTGAACCCTTTCTATCTGTCACCATCTGTGGTTCCATTAACCATGTTAACCTGTGTCTCAGGTGTTCTTCAAAGCCGGTCTGCTGGGTGTCCTGGAGGAGATGAGAGATGAGAAGCTGGCTGCTCTGGTCGGCATGGTCCAGGCTCTCAGCCGTGGATTCCTCATGAGGAGAGAGTTCACCAAGATGATGGAGAGGAGGTGAGGAATAGTAGACATCTTGGCAAAGCTTTCTGTCAACCACCTGTATCTAATGCATTTTGATTACATACTGTATTCATTCTTGAAGAATATAAAACTCCCCGTGAACTTAGCATTACCTGTCAGTCATTGCATCTAGTGAGCTGTTTATGAATTTAAGAGAAGTTACATTTCCCTAGCCCCATTCCTCAGCTGTATACAAAAAGTGGTGGGGGGCCACGTTTTGTTGTACATCGAATCACAGAATGTAGCTTTATTAAGCATGTCACTCCCCATGCCACTCTGTCCTTTCTGTCGACCAGAGAATCTGTTTACGCCATCCAGTACAACATCCGCTCATTCATGAATGTGAAAACCTGGCCATGGATGAAGTTGTACTTCAAGATCAAGCCCCTGCTGCAGAGCGCTGAGACTGAGAAGGAGCTGGCCAACATGAAGGAGAACTATGAGAAAATGACAGCAGACCTGGCCAAGGCTCTGTCCACGAAGAAGCAAATGGAGGAGAAGTTGGTGGCTCTGATGCAGGAGAAGAATGACCTGGCACTCCAAGTGGCATCTGTGAGTGAGCAACAACCTTCATAAGGTCACATTTACACACACATGAATACACACAAAAACACACACAAACACAAGCACTGTTATTGCCCATGTTATATATATATATATATTTCATGAATTTATTTCGATTTGAGTCTATATTTTCATGCACAAAGTCAGGCCGCTGATTTTTTTCTCTTGCTCTGAAACCAGGAAGGAGACAGTCTGAACGATGCTGAGGAAAGGTGTGAGGGGCTCATCAAGAGCAAGATCCAGCTGGAGGCCAAACTCAAAGAGACAACCGAGAGGCTGGAGGATGAGGAGGAGATCAATGCTGAGTTGACTGCCAAGAAGAGGAAGCTGGAGGATGAGTGCTCTGAGCTGAAGAAGGACATTGATGACCTGGAGCTCACCCTGGCCAAAGTGGAGAAGGAGAAGCACGCCACTGAAAACAAGGTGTTGTGTCTTACCATAGACAGTCTAACCAAACAATAATCAACTCAAAACATAGCTGAACAGAAATGAAATGTAAGTTGTATTGTGGCTGCAGGAAGAATTAAGACAGTGGAATTTCAGTTTCTCCCCACATTCATTGCATGTTCTGCTCCCAATCATTTATGACTTCATTCAGGACACTAGTATGGTGTACACTGACATCTAGTGTTGCATCTATAGTACAGTACTTGTTGACACATTTCTAATATAAATTAAATTAATGGAATATATAACAAACTAAATCTCCCCTTTATGGTGAAGTATAATTATGTTGTGTCCATTTACAGGTTAAAAACCTGACAGAGGAGATGGCGTCTATGGATGAGAGTGTTGCCAAGCTGACCAAGGAGAAGAAAGCCCTCCAAGAGGCCCACCAGCAGACACTGGACGACCTGCAGGCAGAGGAGGACAAAGTCAACACTCTGACCAAGGCCAAGACCAAGCTGGAACAGCAAGTGGACGACGTGAGTGGAGTTTGACATTTTGGCCATGATAGTGTGTAAGATGATATTATCTTCAGTTGTTTAGATTTGAACAATATATGTGTTTATCTTATAGCTTGAGGGTTCTCTGGAGCAAGAGAAGAAGCTCCGTATGGACCTTGAGAGATCCAAGAGAAAGCTGGAGGGAGATCTGAAACTGGCCCAGGAGTCCATAATGGACCTGGAGAATGACAAGCAGCAAGCTGATGAGAAAATCAAGAAGTAAACACAAACAAATGACTACAGTATTACCATTATTATTGTTGTTCTTGACTAATTCTTGTTATTATGAATCAGCATATACATGTGAATCTTTAAAGCAACGTGAATGGTATAATACTCTCCCTTTACACTATCTGACCAAAACCAACTCTGCAATCAATGTGTTATTGTTTCTTAGGAAGGAGTTTGAGACCACTCAGCTCCTCAGCAAGATTGAGGATGAGCAGTCTCTGGGAGCTCAGCTGCAGAAGAAGATCAAGGAACTCCAGGTACAGTACAGGATAAAAGCTCCAGAACAGAAAAGCACACACCTGAATCATTTCTTGTAAAACATTATTCTGGTAGCAGACATTTTTCACAATGGCTTCTGATGGCTGAGTAGGTTGGAAGATGGTGCTTCTTGCTGGGGCTTCTAACCATTGTAAAGATGGTGCTTCTTAATTGTGGTTTGCGTTCGCACATTGGACACTGTCTACTGAATAGATTAACTGTCTTTGTATTAACACATTTATGTAAAATATACATACTATTAAAATTTTGTGAGGTTCAATTGTTTCAACTGTATTGTAGAGTTCATCCTCCCTGCTCCTGCCCTCTGTTCTAGGCCCGTATTGAGGAGCTGGAGGAGGAAATTGAGGCTGAGCGTGCTGCCAGGGCTAAGGTTGAGAAGCAGAGGGCCGATCTCTCCAGGGAACTTGAGGAGATCAGCGAGAGGCTGGAGGAGGCCGGAGGCGCCACTGCTTCTCAGATTGAGATGAACAAAAAGCGTGAGGCTGAGTTCCAGAAGCTGCGTCGTGATCTTGAAGAGTCCACCCTGCAGCATGAGGCCACAGCCGCCGCTCTGCGCAAGAAGCAGGCCGACAGTGTGGCTGAGCTCGGGGAGCAGATCGACAACCTGCAGCGCGTTAAGCAGAAGCTGGAGAAGGAGAAGAGTGAATACAAGATGGAGATTGATGACCTCTCCAGCAACATGGAGGCTGTCGCCAAGTCTAAGGTGAGTAGTGATGTTTTGGTCAAGCAGTGTTGAGGAGTGTCAACTACATTACCATTCAAGTGAATTGAAGTTAACAGAAGACATATATAAAGTAATGATGGTACATGTTTCATTAACAGGGCAATCTGGAGAAGATGTGCCGTACTCTTGAGGACCAGCTGAGTGAGCTCAAGACTAAGAATGATGAAAATGTTCGCCAGGTCAACGACATCAGCGGACAGAGGGCCAGACTCCTGACAGAAAATGGTACCATCAACAATTAACAACAAACTAATGCTTTACTTCAGTAAAACACAATAACATGTGTTGGCGGATGTATCCACATAATTTATACTGAACTATTCACCACCTAACAATGCCCTACGATACGTCCAAATACATGTTCAATCTTGGAGAACAGAGACCAAATTAACAAGATATCCCTCTATCCCTGCAGGTGAGTTTGGACGTCAGCTGGAGGAGAAGGAAGCCCTAGTGTCTCAGCTGACCAGAGGAA
Source organism: Thymallus thymallus (assembly GCA_023634145.1). Classification (NCBI taxonomy): domain Eukaryota; kingdom Metazoa; phylum Chordata; class Actinopteri; order Salmoniformes; family Salmonidae; genus Thymallus; species Thymallus thymallus. The sequence goes on along the minus strand of CM042394.1, from coordinate 21,352,379 downwards.
AACAGGCCTTCACCCAGCAGGTGGAGGAGCTGAAGAGGGCGATTGAAGAAGAGGTCAAGGTAAGGAACCCTCCACCGTCCACAGAGTTTAGAGCCATATCTTTGTATAGATGGTAACTACGCCACCCTCAGAGACTCCTACTGTCTCTCCACCATCAGAGACTCCTGCTGTCTCTCCACCCTCAGAGACTCGTACTGTCTCTCCACCCTCAGAGACTCGTACTGTCTCTCCACCCTCAGAGACTCGTACTGTCTCTCCATCCTCAGAGACTCCTACTGTCTCTCCACCCTCAGAGACTCCTGCTGTCTCTCCACACTCAGAGACTCCTACTGTCTCTCCACCATCAGAGACTCGTACAGTCTCTCCACCATCAGAGACTCCTACTGTCTCTCCACCCTCAGAGACTCCAACTGTCTCTCCATCCTCAGAGACTCCTACTGTCTCTCTACCCTCAGAGACTCCTACTGTCTTCTATCGTAATCTCTCTAATCTCTTTGTCATTCTCTATCACAGGCTAAAAATGCACTGGCCCACGGTGTTCAGTCTGCCCGCCATGACTGTGACCTCCTGAGGGAGCAGTTTGAGGAGGAACAGGAGGCCAAGGCAGAGCTGCAACGCGGCATGTCAAAGGCCAACAGTGAGGTGGCTCAGTGGAGGACTAAGTATGAAACTGATGCCATCCAGCGCACAGAGGAGCTGGAGGATGCCAAGTGAGTCGCACGCAACAGCAAACACTCAAATATAGGGTGTGGATGTTGAGGGTGGTAGGGGGAATCTGAGAAGATGTTACGTCAATATATATTGTACAATTTGTTTTGAAAACACAAAACCACCCTCTGTTGTCTAACAGGAAAAAGCTGGCCCAGCGTCTGCAGGAGGCTGAGGAGACCATCGAGGCGACCAACTCCAAGTGTGCCTCCCTGGAGAAGACCAAGCAGAGGCTGCAGGGAGAGGTGGAGGACCTCATGATTGACGTTGAGAGGGCCAATGCATTGGCTGCCAACCTCGACAAGAAGCAGAGGAACTTTGACAAGGTCAAAATCTAAACCTAATTTTCTGCAATATAATCACTTTAGTCAATTGTAGTATAATTGTAGCATATTTCTAATTTAAAAACTCTTCATCTATCACTTCTAATGAAAAGCCCATGGATTTCCCTAGGTTCTGGCAGAGTGGAAGCAGAAGTATGAGGAGGGCCAGGCTGAGCTGGAAGGAGCTCAGAAGGAGGCTCGCTCTATGAGTACTGAACTCTTCAAGATGAAGAACTCCTACGAGGAGGCTCTGGATCATCTGGAGACTCTGAAGAGAGAGAACAAGAACCTGCAACGTGAGCATTTAATTGCTATTCCTTTTAACAACCCAAGGAAGTGGAGGGCAATTAGATTTGCAAGACCATATGAAGTGCTGTTGTTTAACTGTTATTATGATTCAATGTCAACTTCAGTGCACTGGCTATATACACTGAAAATCTCCAAAGTCTAAACTGATCCTGTGTGTGTGCATCTGCAGAGGAGATCTCTGACCTGACTGAGCAGATCGGAGAGACTGGCAAGAGCATCCATGAGCTGGAGAAGGCCAAGAAGACTGTGGAGACAGAGAAATCTGAGATCCAGACTGCTCTGGAGGAGGCTGAGGTACAAACTACAGCTGTTTGATGGGATAAGCAGTGTTACACTAGCCAACGCCAGCTACAGTCTAACGCTCCCTGTACTGGTGTTCATTGTAGTCATATATATTTAATTCCTACATCCAGATGTACTGAACACAATTGGCCTGACTGCTTCTCTTTGTCCAGGGAACACTGGAGCATGAGGAATCCAAGATTCTGCGTGTGCAGCTGGAGCTGAACCAGATCAAGGGTGAGGTGGACAGGAAGATCGCTGAGAAGGACGAGGAGATGGAGCAGATCAAGAGGAACAGCCAGAGGGTGGTCGACTCCATGCAGAGCACCTTGGACTCTGAGGTCAGGAGCAGGAATGACGCCCTGAGGGTGAAGAAGAAGATGGAGGGAGACCTGAACGAGATGGAGATCCAGCTGAGCCACTCCAACAGGCAGGCCTCTGAGGCCCAGAAACAGCTGAGGAACGTCCAGGGACAGCTCAAGGTAAAGGGACTGGGACATCAGGCTCAAAGACCTGAACATGGAGAGGGATTTGTTTGTGAATTTGTAGAACAATTTTTAACATAGGAATTGTATAGAGTGGACTAATATACTATAGAAAGGTAGGGATACTGGGGAAACTCTCACCAATTAACAATTCTCTCACCCATCCAATAGAGTACCTCAGTGTGAGTCATAATACCCATATGACTTAGCGGTCAAACAAGGAAATGGTTCCAATCTTTTTTCTACCATTAATGTTTCACATAGGGGATTTTAGAAACACTTAAAATAAGGGCAGTGTTTTAAATAGGCTTACCCTGGCGTGACTTTTTGGCAACCTTGTAAATATCTCTAGAACAAGGTGACCTTTATCAATATATTTGCCTTTATTTACTCTCAAAAAATGAAATGCTAATTACCTGCTAATGTGGCTATCATAAAGAACTAGAAATACCATAATGATCTGGATGAGACTGTCAAATCGAGGCAAAGGTAATAATCTCTGTATTAACTATCTAATGATAGATACATTTAGTATTTCAGAAATTGGCTTCATTTCTTTAATTTACAATACTTTGAAATGTCTTGTGCAAGTTTTAAATTGACACAGTACCTTTAAGCGAAGGTGTCAGCTAGAGATGACTTGCAAGAGCTTGCATGGATTTGTAGTCTTGCATGATGTCTACTTTGATGCTAATTAGCATTTTCGAATCTGAGAGTAAATAGAGCCGAATATATTGATAAAAGACACCTTGTCCAAGAGACAAGTTCTAATGAACCTATGTCATTGTGAACCCCAGGATGCCCAATTGCACCTTGATGACGCCGTCCGTGTCGCAGAGGACATGAAGGAGCAGGCAGCCATGGTGGAGCGCAGAAACGGTCTGATGGTGGCTGAAATCGAGGAGCTAAGAGTTGCTCTGGAGCAGACAGAGAGAGGCCGCAAAGTGGCTGAGACTGAGCTGGTAGACGCCAGTGAGCGTGTTGGACTGCTGCACTCCCAGGTATGTGTCAAAATACATTTCCAATTAAACTCAACCAAGCATACCGTTTAACCACGCCTGGAATTTGACTGTGCTTGCTTTTGGATTTTCATAATTTCAGTGTTGTGACTTGTAAGTACTCTTGAGAGTCAAACAACTCATCTTGTTTCCTCCTTCAGAACACCAGCCTTCTGAACACCAAGAAGAAGCTGGAGACTGACCTGGTGCAGGTGCAGGGAGAGGTGGATGACATCGTCCAGGAGGCCAGGAATGCAGAGGAGAAGGCCAAGAAGGCCATCACTGACGTGAGTCCTTGAATTACATCAACTTGATTTGTCCCCAAGGGCCAATGGGAGCTGGGCTGGTTAAGAACAACAAAGATCTCAGAGGGACGTTATGATTGGTCCAATTGGTGCATGAATTAAACAAACTACCATTCCAGGCGGCCATGATGGCTGAGGAGCTGAAGAAGGAGCAGGACACCAGCTCTCACCTGGAGAGGATGAAGAAGAACCTGGAGGTCACAGTCAAGGACCTGCAGCACCGCCTGGATGAGGCTGAGAATCTGGCCATGAAGGGAGGCAAGAAGCAGCTCCAGAAACTGGAGTCCAGGGTGAGTTACCAGCAGGGTGGATTGAAATACTGATAGATGGAAATGTATTTGATCATATAAAATTACACAGGAGCATTGTTTAATGACTTTTTCTCTCAATAACACACCTAGACGTTTATTAATCTAGTTTCTTAGTTCAGGCTTGTACAGTTGTCTCAACTTTTTCTAAACTGCCATTTCATTCATATATAATAAGAATTGTGATAATAATTGAAATAATAATACAAATGCAAATTCACAATAAAGATCATATGATATATATTCATTCATTTGTTAATATTAATCATTTTTAATAATTTGTTACATCTAGTTACATTTGTTTAATTTCTCTCTCTAAAGCTACATCTCATTCACCGGCTGTTGCTATGGAAGCTAGCGTTGCTATGCGGGGCTACCAGCTAGCAGGCTAACGGCTGAATTAGCTTGTAGGCCTGCGGACTTTAATACGTTTCATAAAACCTCAAAACACAACATAACATGTTAACAAATATATGTACATACTCCAGAAATATTACCGTCCTGAATATGGTGCTTTTCCAGTCACTTACCTTCAAAATAAAGATATAGAAATGTATTTATGTCGGAGCTTTCGTCTTGCTGTTAGCTGACTTGGCAAACTTCCTCTCAACTGCCATAGCGCGAGCCCTCAATAATAGAAGAAATCTCATAACATTAAAACGTGCGAGAGGCGTCCTCTAGTGGCCTTACTGGTACTGCACCACACACTGCTAAATGCTTTCCAAAATGGATAAATAGTCATATAGCCTCCCAGACCCGTTGTTTATCTAAGAGTTAAGAACACAAATTGTGGATTAATAATATTACATTGTACTGTATTGCACCATCTAAACTTTTTCCACAGATCCCTGGTTGTTTAATATGTTCTTGCTAGAAATATTCATAAACAAATTTAAATGTAATTTCCACTTTTGGGAAACACTGACCTGGATAACGAAAAGTTGTTATTATTACAGACCCCTTCAATTAAACTTTTGAAAGTACATAGGAACAGACAACAATTTTGCCTCCTTGACTGGGTAGAAGACTATACCTCTGTTTTACAAAGATTTGTTACGTATGATTTCACCACCTCAAACAAATGCCTACGTTTATTTCTTCCACAAAGGTGCGTGAGCTCGAGACTGAGGTGGAGGCCGAGCAGAGAAGAGGTGTTGACGCAGTCAAGGGAGTCCGCAAGTATGAACGCAGAGTCAAGGAGCTCACTTACCAGGTAAGAGAAAGTGTCTTCTTCACACACTTGACACTAAAACAGACAGGTTTGTGTATAAAACTATACTGACATTGATTCTTTGATCTTCTCCCACAGACTGAGGAGGATAAGAAGAACGTTGGCAGACTTCAGGATCTGGTAGATAAACTGCAGTTGAAAGTAAAGGCCTACAAGAGGCAGGCTGAGGAAGCGGTGAGTCACAGACTCTGAAAGCATACAATCGAAAATGTGTTTTCTCCCTTCAAACGTAATGCCAATACAGTTTAGTTGAAGTGTTGCTACAGCACATCAGTCAACAATGACTCAATGAAATTATACACATTTCTGAGTGCCTCCTATATGTGTTACCAATTTAACGGAGAGGTGGTTGAATAATAATTTTCTTGTCTAGTGGTAGTGCTGGAGTCAGCGATTTGATCTTCTGTTCCACCACTCACGTTCTCTGCTGTATCATCCATCTCCTTATATACATTGCTACCCTAAATCTGACAATATTTGTTTTGTTGAAAATAATATTGAAATTTGCTACCTGAAGCTCCAAACTTTAAATGCTGATGTTCTGCTCTCCCTCTCTTTTCCTCACCCAGGAGGAAGCAGCCAATAGCCACATGTCTAAGTTCAGGAAGGTTCAGCATGAGCTGGAGGAGGCTGAGGAGCGTGCTGACATCGCTGAGACTCAGGTCAACAAGCTCAGAGCCAAGACCCGTGACTCTGGAAAGGTACAGAACTGCTGCTAAACCTATAACTGACTCATGTTTAAATATGACCACATCAACACCACCTATGATTCAGTCTTCACAGAGGGAAATACTGACCTTTTACACTCACTCAACTGTATTTAACACCTCTAAGAACGTTTCAAGCATGGCAACAACAACAAAAACATTATTTCAAACTAAGTTGGTACTTCAAAATTGAAAATCCAAGCTGAGCACTTAGCCTTAAAATGCTTGATCCATTATATTCTATCCAAGTCTATCCATATATTTATCATGTTCATTATTATTACTGATCCATTATATTCTATCCATATATTTATCATGTTCATTATTATTACTGATCCATTATATTCTATCCATATATTTATCATGTTCATTATTATTACTGATCCATTATATTCTATCCATATATTTATCATGTTCATTATAATTACTGATCCATTATATTCTATCCATATATTTATCATGTTCATTATTATTACTGATCCATTATATTCTATCCATATATTAATCATGTTCATTATTATTACTGATCCATTATATTCTATCCATATATTTATCATGTTCATTATTATTACTGATCCATTATATTCTATCCATATATTTATCATGTTCATTATTATTACTGATCCATTATATTCTATCCATATTTTTATCATGTTCATTATTATTACTGATCCATTATATTCTCTCTTTCTTCTTACAGGGAAAAGAAGTTGCTGAATAAACAAGATCAAAGTCTTATCATTTTCCTGTGTTGCATAAAATATGATTTTCATGGTGAAATGTTGAGCATTGATTAAAAACATGTAGGCCTTTGTGACTGTGGACTTATTATTCAACAAACAACTTTAAAACCATAAAAATATTGTACTTTAATTAAAGGAGCAATCTGGGATTCCAACATCAACAAAGTGCGTAGCCCAACAAAGCGGCAACTTTTTTTGGTAAATATCCGAGTGATGAGGCTTCACAAATTCTCAAACTGAGTTTCTAATATATTTTCGGCAGTTATACACTTCTGTAATGATTAGGGTTCTTATGGTATTACAAGTTCTATATAATTTCTTATGGAAATTATGGTAATACACAATATAAACACAGTAATACACATTACAAACACAACCATACACATTACAATATGGTAATACACATTATAAACATAATAATACACATTATAAACATGGTGATACATATTATAGACACGGTAATACACATTATAAACAATGATACACATTAAAAACACAATAATACACATTATCATAATATGCATTATAAACGCGTTAATACACATACCGATGGTAATACACAGTATAAACATTGTAATACACATAACATGGTAATACACATTATAACATATGATACACATTATAACATGTAATATCAAATCAACTCAAATTGATTTATAAAGCCCTTTTTACATCAGCCGATGTCACAAACTGCTATACAGAAACTCAGCCTAAAACCCCAAACAGCAATCAATGCAGATGTAGAAGCACGGTGAAAATCTCCCTAGAAAGGCAAAACCTAAAAAAAAAAACCTAGAGAGGAACCAGGCTCTGAGGGGTGGCCAGTCATCTTCTGGCTGTGCCGGCTGGAGATTATAACAATTCATGGACATTAAGGCCAGTTCTTTCTTCAAGATGTTCAAATGTTCATAGATGACCAGCAGGGTCAAATAATAATAGTAGTTGTGGAGGTTGCAACAGGTAAATACATCAGGAGTGAATGTCACTTGGTTTTTCATAGCCGGGCATTTAGATGCGGTAGAGAGCGCAGGTACGGTGCGATAGAGCGCAGGTGCAGTAGAGAGAGAGCGAGAGGAAAACAGCATGTCTGGGACAAGGTGGCACGTCCAATGAACAGGTCAGGGTTCCATAACCGCAGGCAGAAGAGTTGAAACCGGTGCAGCAGCACGACCAGGTGGACTGGGGACAGCTAGGAGTCATCAGGGCAGGTGGTCCTGAAGCATGGTCCTCCGGGTAGGCTCAGGTCCTCCGGGAGAGGAGGTAGAGTGGGAGAGAGAGAGAATTATAGGGAGCATACTTAAAATCACATTCACTCAATTCAGATTTAACAAACTGACCCTAGCCCCCCGGCACATAGATTAGCAGGATATAACCCCACCCACTCTGCCAAAGCACAGCCCCCACACCAATAGAGGGATATCAACAACCACCAACATACTACCCTGAGACAAGGCTGAGTATAGTCCACGAAAGATCCCCTCCACTGCAATACACATTATAAACATGGTAATACACATTATAAACGTGATAATATACATTATGAACACAGTAATACAGATTATAAAACATGCTAATACACATTATAAACATGCTAATACACATTATAAACACAGTAATACAGATTATAAACATGCTAATACACATTATAAACATGGTAATACACATTATAAACGTGATAATATAAACACAGTAATACAGATTATAAACATGCTAATACACATAAACATGGTAATACAGTTTATAAACGTGAAAATATACATTATAAACACAGTAATACAGATTATAAACATGCTAATAAACATTATAAACATGCTAATAAACATTATAAACATGCTAATACACATTATAAACATGCTAATACACATTATAAACATGATAATATACATTATAAACATGCAATAGTCTTTTGCAAGTATCAGATGGATAAATTTACCTTTTATGAGGAAAATACTCTGTTAAAGTGACGTTGTCCTTCATCATACTTCATGGTAATTTCCCCTAATCTTTTGAATGGGCTTGATGATTATATCATCAAATTTGTTAAAACGTGGTAATTTAAGATATATACTGAACAAAAATATAAATGCAACATGCAACAATTTCAAACATTTACTGAGTTCCAGTTCATATTAGGAAATCAGTCAATTGAAATAAATTCTTCAGGCTCTAATATATGGATTTCACATGACTGGGAATACGGGTATGCATCTGTTGGTCACAGATACCTTAAAACAAAGGTAGTGGTGTGGATAAGAAAACCAGTCATTATCTGGTGTGACCATCATTTGCCTCATGCAGCGAGACACACCTCCTTCGCATAGAGTTGATCAGGCTGTTGATTGTGGCCAGTGGAATGATGTCCCACTCCTCTTCAATGGCTGTGCAAAGTTGCTGGATATTGGTGGGAATTGGAATCCCAAACATGCTCAATGGGTGACATGTCTGGTGAGTATGCAGGCCATGGAAGAACTGGGACATTTTCAGCTTCCAGGAATTGTGTACAGATCCTTGCGACATGGGGCCATGCATTATCATGCTGAAACATGAGGTGATGGCTGCAGATGAATGGAACGACAATGGGCCTCAGGATCTCGTCACGGTATCTCTGTGCATTCCACTTGCCATTGATAAAATGCAATTGGCTTTGTTGTCCATAGCTAATGCCTGCCCATACCATAACCACACCGGCACCATGGGGCACTCTGTTCACAACGTTTACATCAGCAAACTGCTCGCGCACACTACGCCATACACATTGTCTTTGCTTGTGTGGCCAATTGGACGTACTTCCAAGTTCTCTAAAACTACGTTGGAGTTGACTTATGGTAAAGAAATTAACATTACATTTTTTAGCAACAGCTCTTCTGGACATTCCTGCAGCCAGCATACCAGTTGAGACATCTGTGGCATTGTGTTGTGTGACAAAGCTGCACATTTTGGAGTGGCCTTTAATTGTCCCCAGCACAAGGTGAACCTGTGTCATGATCATGATCTTGTTGTTTAATCATCTTCTTGATATGCCACACCTGTCAAGTGGAAGGATTATGCTGGCTCACTAACAGGGATGTAAACTTCCTTTTGCACAATATTTGAGAGAAATAAGCTTTTTGTGCATATGGAACATTTCTGAATAATTTGTCAGCTCATTAAACATGGAACCAACACTTTATATGTTGCGTTTATATTTTTATTCAGTGTAAATACAATCATATTTGTATTTGTGGATGAATTTAATTTTGCTAGATGCCTTTTATTTAGTTTTTGCACTGAAGACTATTGCGCTACGTTTTTGCCTGTTGAAGAATACAACAATTCATAAACTACCAAGGTTACTTCCTGGAAAATGACATATCACTTTCAAAGGGTATAGAACAGTCTGATTAGTCCTCACGAATACAAAACAATTACAAAAAAATTAACTCGGAATTCCAAGTGGGAAACTCTGGCATATTTCTACAGCGCCGACTTTCCGACCTGAAGATCACTAACGTCATGATTTGACCTAGTTTTTTTTTCAAGTTCCCAGTTGAAAGCACCATATTAGCTAGCTTTTTTTTTTAACCTTTTGCTTTTGTGGAACACTTCCTGTATAATTTTCATTGACACGATGAGGCCAGGTTTTAGACCTGCGTGAAGTTGGCCCCCCACCCAACGCAAAACGTCGGGAAAATAGTCTCAATCGTTAGTGCTCGGTTTGTGCTGCAATTATTTTTGTTTGTGCTGTTTTAATTTTTTAGATATAAAAAAATACTTTATAGGTCATTCAGAGGTCACTCAGCCCCCCACATGCTCAGAATTAACCCAAAATAGTGTTGATTGTTGGTGCTCCGTTTGTGCTGGTTTGTGCCGTTAAAGATTGTGGTTTGTGCTGTTGCAGTATTTTTTATATTAGACATTTAATTACGGGTGATGACGTCACCAGCCCCCCACTTGCTCCAAATGAACTGAAAATAGTCTCAATCGTTAGTGCTCCGTTTGTGCCGTTACAAGTTTTGTTTGTGCTGCTGCTGTATTTTTTATATTAGACATTTACTTATGACCGATGACGTAACCAGCCCTCACCACCTGCTCCAAATTGACTCCAAATACTCTAATTGTGTTTTGTGATTGTCTTTTTTACTAATACAGTTGAAGACGTAACATGGTAAGAGCCAAACGACAAACCAAATCGTTACCTAATCCACTGTGCCTTTTCAACTGGCAACGGACACAGCGAGGCTCACAGAATGTGTGTAATGTAACGCCATCTCCAAGGTAAATGGTTAATGAATATATCCCCTGCATAAGAAATGCAGTTATCAACGTTATGTCATAAACACACTTGTTATGTTTTCCCCATACATTCAAATAATCTCATTACCTAACTTGTAAGACCGTTTTATCGATGTGTTTCCAGTTTTTGAACCAACATTTTTAAGTGTTTCTCACCAACGTGTTTAACTAAGTGCACTTTAGGTTAGTGTTAGCTAATTTTTGGTGCATAAATGTAACTATACAGGTAAGTATTTTATATCATGTATATAGTTAAATGTATTAATTTGATACATGTTATTATGCTGCATACTGAGTCCATGCAAAGATGATGCTCCATTTAATGTTTTCTGTAGCTGAGTGTTAATACATACGTATATATATATATATATGGAAACTAATGACTCCAGGAATTAACAAAACATTTGTTTAATTGTGAAATTGAATTACTGTGTGCAATCAAATCCATTTACACAAACAACGAACCTTTTTCAAAGAGGAAAATTGCACATTGAACAACTGTCACAGTGCTGAGTATGTCATCCTTTTTATTTGATGAGGTGTTCTCACAAGGCATACAAATAAACAAGGAGAGTGAAACAAACAAAAACTCTAAAAAGGCAAAGTGTACTTGCTGATACACAAGGCAGACAAGCAGGAACAATGACCCACACACAGGTGGATGTGTGGGGAGCTTAAATACAATCCCCAATCAGAGACAACCCTGTACAGCTGTCTCTGATTGAGGATCATTTCTCCCCTAGTTAGGGTGCGAGGGCCTGATTGTGGCACCTCCACTCCCCCTGGTGGGAGTAAGAGGCTATACCACAACCCTGCCCTCACAACAACAACATCTTCATCAACCACACAATTATGATTTTGTGTATAACACAGCATGTGGGCATATTTTGTTTTTTTCTGATGCTCCCGTCACTCCACTTCTCAGGTCGTCATACATCTCCCAGACACATGGAGACCTCTTGCAGTAGGCCACATAATGACCAAGAGCCTCCTGGGTTAAGCCTCCTTGGAAAGCAATGCCAGGAGGTAAATTCACACAATGGAAATTCTCTTGGGCAGGAATTCCTTTGAGTTGGAGTGGCTGTGGAATCGTTTCCAAGGTCAGTATCAATCCACAGAGGTTCTCCTAGACTGTAACTGTGAGAAACTTTCCCTGCACAGAGCACTTTTCCTGAGGTAGATTCTGTCTTGAATGCAGAGGGACACTGAGACAGACTTTGGATTGGCCTGAGGCAGGAAAGTGGAAGGTTAAGTCCTTGTTCCACTGCGGTCTGAAGATGAGCCAGTACAGCAACAGAAGTAGAAACAAATGGAATTTCCCTTATGACTTGTGTGTTGAGGCTGCAATACTGTGAGGAGCACTGTTTTGTGAAGTAAACACTTGAGAGTTTTCTCATTGTCTTTTCAATGATAGCAGAGATGTGGCACTGTGCATCAATTTGGAGAGCACCAGACTTCAATTGGACAGCTTTGAATATTCCACTTAGCAGCTCTGCCCTCTGAATGTAGGCCTGTGGGGTAAGACCCTTTGTGGTGATGCTTTTCACTAGCTGGAGGAGGTTGTTGGAGGCTTCACTGCGAACAATATTTCCAAAAGTGTTACTGTCGCAGAAAGCACAACATAAGCATTGACAGAAAGCACCAAATGCACGTGTGTTAAGCACAGAGACTCTTGACTTGCTGAGTTTAACAGGCTGTTGATTGTTTCCATTTTTTAACAGTTCCATTTTCATTTTTCCCCCCCCTCACATATGGATCTGCATGGAGCCATTCAGGACAAGGAGAAAGGTATGAATTAATCTTCCTCTTTTTTGGTGGAACAGCTAGGCCTCTCCAGTTTTTAACAACGTCTTCGTTTGTTGAATGGATGTTTGTGTCAGACGACTCCCTAGAACAGGAAGCATCCATTTTTTTTTTCATCTACACTGCAGGTTGCAGTGGGTAGTGGATTGGGTCTTGTGACCATCACTGTTTCAACATGAGCATTTTCTGTACTTTTTTGTTTTGCAGAACAAATGCGCATGTTGCCTTCAATGTAGGAATGAATCGATCCACCCGAATAGGAAAGTTTTCATGCTTGAAAAGGCAGTGTCTGATGTTTTTAAACTCTGCTTCCCCCTAGGGGTGGGATGTGTATCATAGTAGTGTGATGAATAACTGGCTCTGCCTCCACTGCCCCCTAGGGGTGGGATGTGTATCATAGTAGTGTGATGAATAACTGGCTCTGCCTCCACTGCCCCCTAGGGGTGGGATGTGTAGATAGGTAGATAGATAGATAGATAGATAGATAGATAGATAGATAGATAGATAGGTACTTTATTGATCCCCCGGGGGGAAATTTCATAATCATAGTAGTGTGATGAATAACTGTGGTCTACCACTCCTACCTACCCACCTCATGGGCTTTGCTATTTATATCAAATCTCTACCGTGGTGTTTTCATCTCACTCTTTCTCTACCGTACCTGCGCTCTCTACCGCATCTAAATGCCTGGCTATGAAAAGCCAAGTGACATTCACTACTGGATGTATTTACCTGTTGAAACCTCCACAACTACTATTAATATTGTTTGACCCTGCTGGTCATCTATGAACATTTGAACATCTTGGAGAAAGAACTGGCCTTAATGTCCATGAATTGTTATAATCTCCATCCGGCACAGCCAGGACTGGCCACCCCTCAGAGCCTGGTTCCTCTCTAAGTTTCTTCCTAGGTTTTGCCTTTCTAGGGAGTTTTTCCTAGCCACCGTGCTTCTACATCTGCATTGCTTGCTGTTTGGGGTTTTAGGCTGGGTGTCTGTATAGAACTTTGTGACATCGGCTGATGTAAAAAGGGCTTTATAAATACAATTTGATTGTGTGTGTGTGTGTGTGTGTGTGTGTGTGTCTACATAACATAGTAGAATTGCTCAGAGAAAGAGATTTCATTTAACAAGTAATTAAACAAAATGTAAAAAAAATAACATCTACAGGGGATTGAAAATTATGCAGACAATTACATTGATGGAAGCTACAATCTACAGTATATGCAATATTAAAGCTGATCTATTCCAAGAGGTTTTGGTCATTGACTGCAGGAAAGGGTTACAATGTCTATAGACAACACCAGTAGAAACCTGCCTGGATTTACAACTATTGTGCCAATCAGGAAGTTACAGAATGTAAGAAGCAACATTGGCAGAGGAACTGCTAGCTATTCAGAAGCACAAGTGGAGACACTTCAGAGTGAGGAGTGAGTTTCACTGATTCCCATCTGCTACACAAGCAATAACAAGTCTATAGACGTTTAGGAAAAAAGCATTTCAATGTATTCTGTAATGTTATACTTATGCAGATTTACTAGAGGCTTTAAATTGCAATGAGTTGCTAGATAGCTTTGTCAGCATAGCGGAGGCTTCACACTTTATGAGAAGGCTATAAATAGAATCAACAGACTGTTTGGCCTTTAGGTTGGAATAAAGGCCAAACAGACTAGAGACATGATGTTAGAAGGCAGTTGTTGGAGCAGTGAATAGTTACACACTCTGTAATCTTACTTTTAGTTACAGGTTTTGTGACATCAGTGGTTCTGAAACAGAATGGCTGCCCTCCATGTTGACTACATTACAGACACATGCCAACTGGTTGACTCTGGACTGGTTGTCAGGACTCCAGAAGGTGTCTTATCTTCTGTTGAAGCCATTCTGTTGTTGATTTACTTCTGTGTTTTGGGTCATTGTCCTCTTCCATCACCCAACTTCTGTTGAGCTTCAATTGGCGTACAGATAGCCTTACATTCTCCTGCAAAATGTCTTGATAAACTTGGGAATTCATCTTTCCATCGATGATAGCAAGCTGTCCAGGCCCTGAGGCAGCAAAGCAGCCCCAAACCATGATGCTCCCTTCACCATACTTTACAGTTGGGATGAGGTTTTGATTGTGGTGTGCTGTGCCTTTTTTTCTCAACACATAGTGTTGTGTGTTCCTTCCAAACAACTCAACTTTAGTTTCATCTGTCCACAGAATATTTTGCCAGTAGCTCTGTGGAACATCCAGGTGCTCTTTTGCAAATTTCAGACGTGCAGCAATGTTTTTTTTTGGACAGCAGTGGCTTCTTCTGTGGTGTCCTCCCATGAACACAATTCTTGTTTAGTATTTTAAGTATCGTAGACTCGTCAACAGATATGTTAGCATGTTCCAGAGATTTCTGTAAGTCTCTAGCTGACACTCTTAAGAATTCTGCTCCATGCTCTTGCAGTAATCATTGCAGGACGGCCACTCCTAGGGAGAGTAGCAACAGTGCTGAACTTTCTCTATTTATAGACAAGTTGTCTTAAAGTGGACCGACGAAAATCAAGGCTTTTAGAGATATTTTTGTAACCCTTTCCAACTTCATGCAAGTCAACAATTCTTAATCTTAGGTCTTCTGAGATCTCTTTTGTCCGAGGCATGGTTCACATCAGAAAATTATTCTTGTGAATAGCAAACTCACATTTTGTGAGTGTTTTTTATAGGGTAGGGCAGCTCTAACCTCCAATCTCATCTCATTGATTAGATTTCAGGTTAGCTGACTCCTGACTCCAATTAGCTTTTGGAGAAGTCATTGGCCTAGGTGTTCACATACTTCTTCCAACCTACACTGTGAATGTTTAAATTATGTATTCAATATAGACAAGACAAAATACAATAATGTGTGTGTTATTAGTTTGTTGTGACTTAGAAGAAGATCAGATGAAATTTTATGACCATTTTATGCAGAAATCCAGGTAATTCCAAAGGAATCACATACTTTTTCTTGCCACTGTATATTTGTTTTGGGGGGGTAAAAAAACACTAAAACACTAAAACAAAACACCAACGATACATTCCCTAAGATGGTCAACATACGATTTCAAAAGTCATATCTGAAAGCAGAATTGAGACATTTATTTATTTAACTTTTGTGAGATTTAGCGACCCTGTTAAAAATCTGGTATGTGGTTCTCGTTAACAGCTGAACGGAACATGACGAGAGGAGTGTGTTGTCTCCATCCAAGTTGATTGACTCGTTTTGGCTTAGATGGTAGAACGATTTGAGTTTAACATTGAACATTGTTCAATGCCTAAGAAGCCGGTGGCCGCATACAACATTATTGAGATGATTTGCGATTAAAGTTGACTCATATTATGACTGTTTGCCATATTATGTATTTTGGTACATGGCCCTGTTCGTGGGATAAATTGCAGAACTATAAAGCAGAGGCTGCTATCATTAAGTCTTCAGTCATCCCAGATATAACAGCGGCCATAGAGGTCAAGGCTATTATCAAAGCAGCAGTTAAATATCGACTGCCCATGAAAACCAACTTCTCCTATTGAAAACGTGGCACGATATGAGTCAGATACATTTACTCTAGTGTAAATAGGATAATTTTGTCAAAGTCAGTTTCGTCCAAAACAGAGTTTGGCAAAAAACAGAGTTTGGTAAGTGACTGCGTAACAACGTGTAAATGAAGGTTGGGTTAGGATTACAATTACTGTAAATCAACAATTCATGCCCCCTTTTGCATATTAACTAGGGGTGTGCTGATCTCGAATTAGTAATCGTATCCGTTTAATCACACTTGATACTCGGATATAATCGTGATAGGAAAACCCAGAAGTGCGCTTTAAATGATAACTCGATCCGGTGGAATACGACGATACGAGCGCATATTTCAGAGAGCGCCCCGTAAGCCACGCCCCAGTGGGCAGAGCTAGGCTTGTTGGACTGGGACACGTTTTAATATCATAAAAATACTCTCATTTTACAGTGGGTCCGCAGTGGTTCTGTGTAGCTTAGTTATGCTAATATATTTCAGACCAGTGTATTGCAGTACATTTCGTTTTTGACTTACAACGAGTCCCAGATAGTTCGCAATGGAACATACCAGAGTGCGGCATCGTTTACTAGGATTATTGTTGGGATCATCTGGTTACCAAATGTGTTTGGAATACTTTGAGCTCTTTGACAAAACAGACCATGAAACGCATTTTCACTCGAAGGTCCGCGGTGGGTCTGTGTAATTTATGCGATTATATTGGAGGCTGGTTTATAGCAGTGAATGTCATCTATTAATATTAATTTACTCTTACAGTATTTCTAAGTAGCAACCGTATCAGCCTGGGAAACGAGTTGTTCTCACTTTATGATAGAACATTCAGATTTGTCTGCCTGAATGTGGGGCTCTTTACCTGATTTATTCAGATTTTGCTCAAATAAAGATATAACTGGGCCTGTCTGAGAATAGACCATTCCGTGTTCTGCCTGAGTGTGGCGCTGTTTACCGCATTCTTCTGGATTATCTTGTGACCCAAAAAAACCGACTGTTTTTAATTTTTTAATTATGGGGTATTATGTGTAGTATGATGAGGGGTATTATGTGTAGTATGATGAGGGGTATTATGTGTAGTATGATGAGGGGTATTATGTGTAGTATGATGAGGGGTATTATGTGTAGTATGATGAGGGGAAAAACGATGTCATCAATTTTAGAATAATGCTGTAATGTAACAACATTTTGAAAACGTCAAGGGATCTGAATACTTTCCGAATGCACTGTACATTCTCCCACTAATAACCATTCAATTCAATTGAATCAGTAGACCTTCCCGCAACATTGTATCATATGCTTTTTCTATGTCAAAATATGCTACTGACATCACTTCCTTCATTGCCAAAGCTTTGGTCACCTCAGTACTAACTTTAACCAATACATCAATGGTAGTCCTTCCTTTTCTGAATCCACTCTAGTATGGACTTAATAAACCCCCATGTTCCATAATACATAAATCTGCCTAGAATCAACCTTTCCATTCATTTACAGAGATTTGATCTAAGTGCAATAGGTCTATAACTAGCAGGACTGGATAGATCTTTACCAGGCTTCACAAAAGGCAACACCACAGCATGTTTCCATCCTGATGGTAGCACTCCTGTCCTCCATATTCTGTTAAATAAACTCAAAATCTTTCCCACAACTTCTGCAGGTATATATCTGTACGGTCAGTCATAACATCTTCCTCAGCTAACACAGGTATCAGGTATATATCTGTACTTTCAGTCATAACATCTTCATCAGCTAACACAGGTATCAGGTATATATCTGTACTGTCAGTCATAACATCTTCCTCATCTAACACAGGTATCAGGTATCTATCTGTACCGTCTTTCCTTTCCCCATCATCCTCTTTGACATTTTCCACACATCCCCTAGTTGTGTTTCCCTTCCTATAGAAGAACAGAATTCCCACCATGCACCTTTCTTTGCATTCTTAATGACTTTCCTAGCCAATGCACTCTTTCTCTGACTATCATTCTATTAAATGTCAAATTATACTTCAAAGTTTTAAAAGCATTATCACGATTATCGATGGCCTTATTACATGCTTCAGTCCACCAAGGAACTATCTTTCGTCTACCACCTTGTATTCAACTCCTTGTATTCAACTCCTTGTATTCAACTCCTTGTATTCAACTCCTTGTATTCAACACCTTGTATTCAACACCTTGTATTCAACTCATTCACAGGCAGACAGGAACACTTTCCTTTTTTCCTATGATTTAAATCAGTCTTCCAATTGTGAGACTGAATGTGAAGTGTTTCTTTTCTAAACATTGATCATTGGTGGGTCCATCTAGTGGGCTGTCACTTGTCCTGACTCTTCCAAAAGGCTTGGCTAGGACGAGTCCCCTGCTCTCCCAGAGACACTTGTGTTCCAATGCCTGCAGCTGAAGGGAGGGTGTGGGATTCACAGTTTTATTGATGTTCTCTGTTATGGACTTTACTTTTCTTGTCCTTGACTGTGTCTGTTGTTTTTACATTTGAAAGTCTAAAAAGAAGCTGTCCAAAAAGAAGCAGGTATTTGACTGGTCCGTTTAAAGGCCATATCAAGTATAAGTCTATTTCATATATGGTGATATCCTCTGCTGCACGGCTCAAATTGCAGCAGATCTGCCAATAAAGCAATGACAAATTCCCTAGATATATTGCTGTGGAAGCTAGATGTATTTCTGACACACCCGTCTCTAAACATGGCCATTTTGTGCTTGTAAATTATCTGTTGCTTTGGTATACTTCTTGTGACTCTATCATCGACTGTATGGGATCAAATTTGAGTTTCACAAACAGCTGAGCAGATGTGGTTTGATACCATCTCTATGACGGAGGGTCATAAAGTAATCCCAAACAACTTTAGGCTGCACATATTTCTGACACCCAGTTTGGGATCATGGTTGGAGGTCACTGTCAGGGGGTAATAATTTGGACTACTTGTTTGTCCAGATATAAAGCTTGCTGAAAAACACAACACCTCCCCATTTGATACAAGTTTTTAATCCCTGTACAGATTTTTGATTAATATTACTTATAGCTCTCCGTTAACTTCAAATCGCATGCTGAAAAGTGAAGACCTCATACCTATAGTGTGTACCACAGAGAGATCCGATACAGGCCAGCACAATTATTTTGACCTTATTAGTCGACCAAGAGGTCCTCACATTGCTGACACTGTAATATTTAAAGCGAGATATGTGATCTGTAAAATAATATCTGAATTAACCGAGCCAAGCTCGGTTGTTTTGTGGATACATGCCACACCACATCCAGATTTAGATTTTTATTGGCTTTGACATTTTAATGGATTGAGACATGTCAAAAGAAATATGCTGACGTGAGCCAAGGTGCTGGGGTGTCTCAGGCTAAACTACTTGGCGAGCACATACTGAGTTGTTTTACAGAGCAAAATATAAGAGTTACTATCTGATCCTCCCAAGACCCTGCTAAAATACGTAGAATATATACAATAATGGTTTTATAATGACAGTTTACTCAACTGCTTAATGACATCTGTCAGTTAATAACAGTATATCAGGGGCCTGCCACTCCTGTTCTGGACAGCCCATCCACATGGTGTGCAGGCTCTTGTTCCAGTAGCAGGTTCAGCTAGATCAACTTGTTGTGAAGGGTCATGCCACTCCTACAGAACTCCCAATTGCTCCTAATTACCCTAGGCCACGCCCCTTCCCTCCACACCTGTTCCTACTGCCTAATCAGCTCTCCACCCACTGGTTTCAATCAGCGATAACCACAAAGGACTTTCAAGACTATCAGAAACCATATTCACCCGTCTGTGAAGACGCCACAACATCCTCAATAATTCTCTCCATAAGATAGGAAAAACATAACAGGCTCATGTCTCAACTGTCCAGCAGCAGAAACTACATGTCCCATCTGTCCAGCAGAAGAAACTACATGTCCCAACTGTCCTGAAGCAGAAACTACATGTCCCAACTGTCCAGCAGCAGAAACTACAGATCACATCCTCCATGGTCAAACTTATGAACATCAAAGGGCAACGCTCAGAAGAACGATCACATCCCTGGGAATAAGCTCCACCCTCCTCAATTTACTCAAAACCCATCCAGAACAAACTTTAATTCATTGTAGAAGTAAATCCAATATATAATGCTGCCTTATGTTAATCCTTATATTCATGCCTTCAGTTTATGCTAAATGCTATTGCTCCTTTGTTATGTTTATGACATGATAGACAGTAGCCATACTATGCCACTCCTTGGTTTACACAGAAGCAAAGTGGAGCTCCAAAATGCTAACATGCTGACTAGACCATCGTGTGTATGTTGATATTGCTCATCCACACCAGACGCGATCAGGACACGCAGGTTGAAATATCAAAATGAACTCTGAACCAACTATATTAATTTGGGGACAGGTCGAAACACATGAAACATTAATGGACATTTAGCTAGCTAGCTTGCTGTTGTGAGCTAATTTGTCCTGGGATATAAACATTTGAGTCACACAAAATTGTGTTTTCTGTACAACAATTAATCCACAGATAAAAGGGGAAACCGAGTTAGTTTCTAGTAATCTCACCTCCTTCTGTCTTCTTCTTTGGACTTTATATGGCGGTTGGCAACCAACTTTATGGTGAATTACCCCCACCAACTGGACTGGAGTGTGCACCTCAGTTCATCTTTCAATCCCCCACATGGGTATATGCTACTAAAAACCAATGAGGAGATGGGACAGGCGGGACTTGCAGCGCGTCAAGTGGCAAAAATAGTACCAAGTTCTATTTTAATAGAACCAAGTTCTATTTTAATAGAACCAAGTTCTATTTCTGTGCCTGACTATGCAGACACTCGTTGACGCATGAGAACAGTTTGGATGAAATGATTGAATAACATGTATGTGTAAATTTATTTTGCAACGCTCAGGCACGAATGCGGGCAGTGTGGTCAGCATGTAAGATGTAAGGTTCCCAACAGAAGCCTACCAACTGAATGATAGAAGTACACCAAAATATCAAAAAATAGCTTATATTGTGCTTTTGATGAGCAATGGTTAAGTGCTAATCTTTGATAGGGAAATCTTTTAATGTAAGGGAGAACCGGGACGAAAGTAACATGCTGGCTAAAGTAACCCCCATTTCTCAGAAGCTAGAATGGCGTGGTGAAGACAGCACATTTCTAATGTGGAGGACGACCTCCCTCCAAAAAAATAGCACAGTCTGACCATGTTTCGCCGGGTTCTCAACAAAAAGTTATTTTGAGTGATGTAAGAAAATAAAACGGACCCAGAAGTGTTTTTCGGTTGTAGAGTTGTGTGTAGTTGTTTAAGGTTCCAAACTTATGTCATTTTCCTAACCCATCTAGTGACTAAATGACAGCCTGAAGTTACAGAAGAACGATGTAAAACTTACACAAGTAACACAATGTAAACTGATGACCAGGAATAAAATAAATACATATTTAAAGGCCATTGTCTCTTCTAGCTTTTTTTATGTTAGCAAAATATCAACAAGGGACTGAATGTTTTACAATTATACACAACATCATTAGAATTATACCTTAATGAATTGACTTGATGGATCAACTTCTCACATAAGCTTTTTTTGACAGGTTAGTGGATAAAAATATCTTTATGATTCTGGTGGTCAATTACCTGATGTAATGAGCATGAGGAGTTTGCAGTTTGTGAAGAGAATAAAGACGTTTATTCTATCAAGAGCGAGCATGACAAGGACAGCTGGAGCGCACCTGATTGGTAGGGTGTGCCAGTGCAGGGCTACAACAAATATGTGAAACATCTGGTGTGAAGTATTAATGAACATGACCCACCTCAAGGGCCTTGCTTTTTATTGCAAAAATACTCTGCAAAACTACTCTTCAATAGAGGGCACTAAAGGCCCAGGGCCTTTTTATGCCACTGAAAAGGTTATTGGAGGTGCCTGAAAGAAATCATTGAGGGGAATCGGAGGAGCCTAAAGCATTGAGGAATTGGAGGAGCCTAAAGCATTGAGGAATCGGAGGAGCCTAAAGCATTGAGGAATCGGAGGAGCCTAAAGCATTGAGGAATCGGAGGAGCCTAAAGCATTGAGGAATCGGAGGAGCCTAAAGCATTGAGGAATCGGAGGAGCCTAAAGCATTGAGGAATCGGAGGAGCCTAAAGCATTGAGGAATCGGAGGAGCCTAAAGCATTGGGGAATCGGAGGAGCCTAAAGCATTGAGGAATCGGAGGAGCCTAAAGCATTGAGGAATCGGAGGAGCCTAAAGCATTGGGGAATCGGAGGAGCCTAAAGCATTGGGGAATCGGAGGAGCCTAAAGCATTGGGGAATCGGAGGAGCCTAAAGCATTGGGGAATCGGAGGAGCCTAAAGCATTGGGGAATCGGAGGAGCCTAAAGCATTGGGGAATCGGAGGAGCCTAAAGCATTGCCAAAACAAACAGTTAATAATAGCCACAGTTAACCTCTCCACCCTGACTGTCCGTGAGTCAGCATGTAGTGAGGGATTTTCCTGACAGTTGGTTGGCTATCATATTTATAGACAACATGTGTGAGTGTTTAAGGAAACTGGGGATCACTGCAGTACTCAGCGAGGGCTTCCCCTGGGCTGGCAGGAAGTATTTATGGACTACCGTAGTGTGTGTGTGTGTGCTCTTTAGGAAACAGGCAGGGGATCACCGCAGTAGAAACAACAAGAAGGACAACCATCTCTGCAGCACTTCACCAATTAGGACTTTATTGTAGTGAGTGGCAAGACGGAAGCACATGACAGCCTGCTTAGAGTTTACCAAAAGGCACCTAAAGAAATCAGACCATGAGAAACAAGATTCTCTGATCTGATGAAACCAACATTGAACTATTTGGCTTGAATGCCAAGCTTCACGTCTGGAGGATAACTGGCACCATCCCTACGGTGAAGCATGGTGGTGGCAGCATCATGCTGTGTGGATGTTTTTCAGCGGCTGGGACTGGGAGACTAGTCAGGATCGAGGGAAAGATGAATGGAGCAAAGTACAGAGAGATCCTGCTTCAGAGCGCTCAGGACCTCAGACTGAGCCGAAAGGTTAAATTTCCAACAGGACAACGACCCTAAGCACACAATCAAGACAATGCAGGAGTGGCATCAGGACAAGTCTTGGAATGTCCTTGAGTGGCCCAGCCAGAGCCCAGACTTTAACCTGATCGAACATCTCTGGACAGACCAGAAAATAGCTGTGCAGCGACACTCCCCATCCAACCTGACAGAGCTTGAGAAGACCTTTAGAGAAGAATGGGGGAAACTCCCCAAATACAGGTGTGCCAAGCTTGTAGTGTCATACCCAAGAAGACTGGAGGCTGTAATCGCTGCCAAAGGTGCTTCCACAAAGTACTGAGTAAAGTGTCTGAATACTGATGTAAATGTGATATTTCCATTTATTATTTTGCAAGAATTTCTTAAAACCTGTTTTGCTTTGTCATTATGGGGTATTGTGTTTTTAATCAATTTTAGAATAAGGCTGCAACATAACAAAATGTGGAAAAGGTCAAGGGGTACAGCAATGTATTGCTGTAGAAGCTGCATGTATTTCTGACACAACCGTTTCTGGGCATGGCCATATTGGGCTTGTAAATGATCTGCTTTAGTTTGCTTCCTGAAACTCTGCCATGGACTCTATGGGATCAAATTGGAGTTTCAAGAACAGCTCAGCAGATGATACCATCTTTATGACGGGTCATGAAGAAATCCCAAATGTCTTTAGGCTGCATGTATTTCTGACAGCCAGTTTGGATCATGGCCATGGTTGGAGTAGGTCACTGACAGGGTAATCATTTTGGAGTTGTTTGTCTAAAGATATGTAAAACTCCCCATTTGATCCAAGTGTTTATCCTTGTAAATGTATTAGATTAATATGTATTTTAGAGGTCCTCACATTGCTGACACCGTAATAGATTTATAGCGAGATATGTGATCTGGAAAATAAGTTCTGAATTACCCGAGCCAAGCATGTGACATTTCACACCCAGATTTAATTTTGTACTGTCTGTGACATTTTAATGGATTGAATCATGTAAAAGAAATGCTGACGTGAGCCAAGGATCTGGGGTGTCCCAGGCAAACTACTTTGAAGGTTGTTTTACAGAACAAAATGTATTGGATCAACAGTTACTATCCGATCTCCCCAAGGCCCTGCTAAAATACAAATGTACAATAACAGTTTTATAATGACAGTTTACTCAACTGTTTAATAACATCTGACAGTTAATAACAGTATATCAGGGGCCTAAAATTGCTGTTCTGGATGTCCCATCCGCATGAGGTGCAGGCTTTTATTCCACCCTAGCACTAACACAGTGGGATCAGCTGAATCAAATGATCATAACCTTCAATTTAGCCCTTAATTACTTGAAATCAGGTTGGGATTCCTATGAGTTGGGAGCCATCAGCCAATGAAGAAGAAAATAACTTCTGCCAAATATGTATTGAGACCAATACATTTTGATTTACAACTATTTATAATCTTAAATTTATCCCTTAATTACTTGAAATCAGTTCAAGTATGTTAGTGCTGGAGTGGAAGAAATACAATTCAGTTCAATCAGGAAATAAACTGAAATTCAACATTTTCACAATGCATTTAATAAAAAAAAAAAATGTCAGTTCACTTCCTGAATTGACTTGAAATTATCCCTGATCTGCATTATGAGAAGACCAAAGGCTGTAAAGTCAGTTGAGGTCATTGTGGCCAAATGCACAGTTGTCTAGTTGGGTATGACAGCTGTACATGTTCCTCTGACACTGATCTAAGGTCAGATCCCTCAAATACAAAAACACAGGTCATAGATCATGCAAGGTCTTTGCACATTAAAACAACTTAATGTCATAAATGTTTAGTCTGCATGGTGCGAATGTTCTCTCCACCCACAAACACGCCAAGTAAATATATTGTCTAATAACAGTGGCATCAGTGCCAGAATAAGACTGTGTTGGCAGATATATCAAACAATAAACCTTGGCTGCAGTGAAGACGAGAGCACAGTACAAGAAATGAAAAGGCTTTGATGGGATCCTTCCAGATGATCAGCCCAGCCCCCTCCACAACTAGTGCATCCAGCAGCTATGAGGCTTTTTGTACTGATGTGCTGGGTGGACACTGAGCATAAAGAATGAATCAGTATCAATACATAATAGTAGATAAGGTTATCCAAGCAATAAAAATAACCCTAGAGAGGTAACAAATAAATAAAAACAAATACATTAAACGGAAGGCATTTAAATCCGTTTTGACACATAGAGAAGAACCAGGTGTGAGAGATATAGGACTACTCAATCTATACATACATGGACTTTGCTATATGTCTGGAGTAAATATTTTATATAATTATAGGTCACCCTTTTTTCTTTTATTTCACGAAAATACACAACGGACAAAAAAAAAACATTTCAATTTCTCATAGTTCAGTCACATAATGCCAGGGTATATCTGGTGGGCTTTCTGGAATAAGGACCAGTATATATGGCGATAGAAAGGACAATAGGTGAGAACATGTATTTCATTCTCTTTGAGGTCACAATTTTTACCCGTTTATTTTCATATTGCATTGTCATTAATAGCAGCAATTTTGAGGTCACAATAGTCTTACCAACCTGATTCAATTCGCAGGGTAAATGTCCCTTATCTTACCTGTGCACATAGCGATCTCTTGCTTTTAGGTAGGTTGTACATAATATACACTACATGACCAAAAGTATGTGGACACTGGCTCATCGAACATCTCATTCCAAAATCATGGGCATTAATATGGAGTTAGTCCCCCCTTTGCTGCTATAACAGTCTCCACTTCTGGGAAGGCTTTCGACTAGATGTTAGAACATTGCTGCGGGGACTTTCTTCCATTCCGCCACAAGAGCGTTACTGAGGTCGGGCATTGATGTTGGGCGATTTGGACTGGATCGAGGTCGGATTTCAAATTCCAATCAATCAATCAATCAATCACATTTATTTATAAAGCCCTTTTGACATCAGCCGATGTCATAAAGTGCTATACAGAAACCCAGCCTAAAACCCCAAACAGCAAGCAATGCAGATGTAGAAGCATGGTGGCTAGGAAAAACTGCCTAGAAAGGCAAAAACCTATGAAGAAACCTAGAGGAACCAGGCTCTGAGGGGTGGCCAGTCATCTTCTGGCTGTGCCGGGTGGAGATTATAACAATTCATGGACATTAAGGCCAGATCTTTCTCCAAGATGTTCAAATGTTCAGAGATGACCAGCAGGGTCAAATAATAATCATAGTGGTTGTAGAGGTTGCAACAGGTAAATACATCAGGAGTAAATGTCACTTGGCTTTTCAATTCATCAATGGGGTCGAGGTCAGGGCTCTGTGCAGGCCAGTCAAGTTCTTCCACACCGATCTCAACAAATCATTTCTGTATGGACCTCGCTTTGTGCTCTGGGGCATTGTCATGCTGAAACAGGAAAAAGCGTTAACTGCCAAACCCAGATTCATTCGTCGGACTGCCACTTTTATATATCTAGTGTATCTCTCAGTGAGTGTCCACATACTTTTGTATACATAGTGTATCTCTCAGTGAGTGTCCACATACTTTTTTATACACAGTGTATCTCTCAGTGAGTGTCCACATACTTTTGTATACATAGTGTATCTCTCAGTGAGTGTCCACATACTTTTTTATACACAATGTATCTCTCAGTGAGTGTCCACATACTTTTGTATACATAGTGTATCTCTCAGTGAGTGTCCACATACACTGTGTATAAAAAAGTATGTGGACACTCACTGAGAGATACACTATGTATACAAAAGTATATGGACTCTCACTGAGAGATACACTGTGTATAAAAAAGTATCTCTCAGTGAGAGTCCATATACTTTTGTATACATAGTGTATCTCTCAGTGAGTGTCCACATACTTTTTTATACATAATGTATCTCTCAGTGAGTGTCCACATACTTTTGTACACATAGCGTATCTCTCAGTGAGTCTCCACATACTTTTGTACACATAGTGTATCTCTCAGTGAGTGTCCATATACTTTTGTACACATAGCGTATCTCTCAGTGAGTGTCCACATACTTTTGTACACATAGTATATCTCTCACACATGAATCTGTTTGTGTTCATGATTATTCTCCTCCACCATTTATTGTCATTGTCATTAATAGCATCATCCATGTCTTCCTTAATTAGTTTTCATACAGATGTTCACAGTCAGTCTGTTGGAAAAGGTCAGACATTTTGTTGCCCAGGCTCCTCTCATGGAGAGATCCCATTGAAAAACGTTGATGGCTATTCTAGCAATTGGCATATCCAACATCCAAAGTCTCACCATGCACACCTTTCATTTCACCTCACAGGGTTCCCAGCCCATGTCCCCAGTTATTGCCATTATAGGGGCAAACTTGTGGACACCTAAAAAATAACTCTGTTATGGACATGTTTGTTTTAAAACCCCACACTCCTGCTGAATAGTCCAGAACAGGACACATGTCTGGTACACCTTGGAATACATGGCATAACCATGTATTCCAGACTCACATCAACCATCTCCAATCCAAAATTAAATCCAGAATTGGCTTCCTATTTCGCAACAAAGCCCACTCATGCTGCCAAACATGCCCTTGTAAAACTGACTATCCTACCGATCCTTGATTTCGGCGATGTCATTTACAAACTAGCCTCCAACACTCTACTTAGCAAATTGGATGTAGTCTATCACAGTGCCATCCGTTTTGTCACCAAAGCCCCATATACTACCCACCACTGCGACCTGTATGCTCTCGTTGGCTGGCCTTCATTATATATTCGTCGCCAAACCCACTGGCTCCAGGTCATCTACAAGTCTTTGTTAGGTAAATCCCCGCCCTATCACAGCTCACTGGTCACTATAGGAACACCCACCCGTAGCATGCGCTCCAGCAGGTATATCTCACTGGTCACCCCCAAAGCCAACACCTCCTTTGGCCGCCATTCCTTCCAGTTCGCTGCTGCCTATGACTGGAACGAAATGCAAAAATCATTGAAGCTAGAGGTTCCTATCTCCCTCAATAACTTTAAGCATCAGTTGTCAAAGCTGCTTATATAGCCCTTCTGTAAATAGCCCACACTACTACCTCATCCCCATATTTATTTTTGTTTATTTTCACTAATCTTGCACTCCAGTATCTCTATTTGCACATCATAATTTGCACATCCTTCATTCCTGTGTTAATGATGATAATTCTGTAATTTATTTCACCACTATAGTCTATTTATTGTCCTACCTCCTAACCTTACTGCATTTTTGCACTACATTTTGCACTCTGTATATAGATTTTCTATTGTGTTTTTTGACTTTGTTTAATGTGTAACTCTGTGTTGTTTTTTGTCGCACTGCTTTGCTTTGTCTTGGCCAGGTCGCAGTTGCAAATGAGAACTTGTTCTCAACTGACCTACCTGGTTAAATAAAGGTGAAATAAAAAATAAAATAAAAAAAACAATATCTTTGAGTGTTTATGTTTTTCCTATAATTTTCCCAAGGGTTCCTACTAATCACCCCAAACCCTAACCCTAAAGTACACAAAACAACCCCAAACAGGTACCTACAGAACCCACCAGAACCCTAAAGTACACAAAACAACCCCAAACAGGACCTACAGAACCCACCAGAACCCTAAAGTACCCAAAACAACCCCAAACAG
Source organism: Thymallus thymallus (assembly GCA_023634145.1). Lineage (NCBI taxonomy): Eukaryota > Metazoa > Chordata > Actinopteri > Salmoniformes > Salmonidae > Thymallus > Thymallus thymallus. Next base: position 21,323,721 of record CM042394.1, on the reverse strand, counting down.
GTACCTACAGAACCCACCAGAACCCTAAAGTACACAACACAACCCCAAACAGGTACCTACAGAACCCACCAGAACCCTAAAGTACACAAAACAACCCCAAACAACCCCAAACAGGTACCTACAGAACCCACCAGAACCCTAAAGTACACAAAACAACCCCAAACAGGTACCTACAGAACCCACCAGAACCCTAAAGTACCCAAAACAATCCCAAACAGGTACCTACAGAACCCACCAGAACCCTAAAGTACACAAAACAACCCCAAACAGGTACCTACAGAACCCACCAGAACGCAAAACAACCCCAAACAGGTACCTACAGAACCCACCAGAACCCTAAAGTACACAAAACAACCCCAAACAGGTACCTACAGAACCCACCAGAACCCTAAAGTACCCAAAACAATCCCAAACAGGTACCTACAGAACCCAACAGAACCCTAAAGTACACAAAACAACCCCAAACAGGTACCTACAGAACCCAAAACAACCCCAAACAGGTACCTACAGAACCCACCAGAACCCTAAAGTACCCAAAACAACCCCAAACAGGTACCTACAGAACCCAACAGAACCATAAAGTACCCAAAACAACACCAAACAGGTACCAACAGAACCCAACAGAACTATTAAGTACCCCACTGTAAGAGACACATAATAACCCACGATCTAACCGCGCTTCATCAAATTTATTCACTTTGACGTGAAGGGTCACAGAAAATCAATTGCCATATTTATTTTATATGTTTATTTTTTACATTTAGCCCTTTGCAGGGTTTGTATATTTTGCCCTGAGTGATGCTGAGTAATTGCTCAGAAAATTAATGGCCAACAGAAAAGCCAGCTCAGCTGAAGCCAGCTCTGCTGCTAAGAGGTTTACTTCAGAGTGTAATAAAAGTCTGAGGCAGTTATATCGCTGTCAGCAATATGAGTGGATAAGATTGTTGAAATACTGTACTGGTGTTATGTAAGTCATAAGAATCCTACTGGACCGTTTTAGCCAGCTGAAATGTGAGACAAATAAAAGCACCTCCAGCATCTTCAATAGATCAAGGGTCGTTCCACGTACAGTGGGGAGAACAAGTATTTGATACACTGCCGATTTTGCAGGTTTTCCCACTTACAAAGCATGTAGAAGTCTGTAATTTCTATCATAGGTACTCTTCAACTGTAAGTGACGGAATCTAAAACAAAAATCCAGAAAATCACATTGTATGATTTTTAAGTAATTAATTTGCATTTTATTGCATGACATAAGTATTTGATACATCAGAAAAGCAGAACTTAATATTTGGTAGAGAAACCTTTGTTTGCAATTACAGAGATCATACGTTTCCTGTAGTTCTTGACCAGGTTTGCACACACTGCAGCAGGGATTTTGGCCCACTCCTCCATACAGATCCTTCAGGTTTCGGTGCTGTCGGTGGGCAATACGGACTTTAAGCTCCCTCCAAAGATTTTCTATTGGGTTCAGGTCTGGAGACTGGCTAGGCCACTCCAGGACCTTGAGATGCTTCTTACGGAGCCACTCTTAGTTGCCCTGGCTGTGTGTTTCGGGTCGTTGTCATGCTGGAAGACCCAGCCACGACCCATCTTCAATGCTCTTACTGAGGGAAGGAGGTTGTTGGCCAAGATCTCGCGATACATGGCACCATCCATCCTCCCCTCAATACGGTGCAGTCGTCCTGTCCCCTTTGCAGAAAAGCATCCCCAAAGAATGATGTTTCCACCTCCATGCTTCACGGTTGGGATGGTGTTCTTGGGGTTGTACTCATCCTTCTTCTTCCTCCAAACACGGCGAGTGGAGTTTAGATCAAAAAGCTCTATTTTTGTCTCATCAGACCACATGACCTTCTCCCATTCCTCCTCTGGATCATCCAGATGGTCATTGGCAAACTTCAGACGGGCCTGGACATGCGCTGGCTTGAGCAGGGGGACTTTGCGTGCGCTGCAGGATTTTAATCCATGACGGCGCAGTGTGTTACTAATGGTTTTCTTTGAGACTGTGGTCCCAGCTCTCTTCAGGTCATTGACCAGGTCCTGCCGTGTAGTTCTGGGCTGATCCCTCACCTTCCTCATGATCATTGATGCCCCACGAGGTGAGATCTTGCATGGTGCCCCAGACCAAGGGAGATTGACCGTCATCTTGAACTTCTTCCATTTTCTAATAATTGCGCCAACAGTTGTTGCCTTCTCACCAAGCTGCTTGCCTATTGTCCTGTAGCCCATCCCAGCCTTGTGCAGGTCTACAATTTTATCCCTGATCCTTACACAGCTGTTTGATTGAGTGTGTGGAGTCCGTTTGATTGAGTGTGTGGACAGGTGTCTTTTATACAGGTAACGAGTTCAAACAGGCGCAGTTAATACAGGTAATGAGTGGAGAACAGGAGAGCTTTTTAAAGAAAAACTAACAGGTCTGTGAGAGCCGGAATTCTTACTGGTTGGTAGGTGATCAAATACTTATTTCATGCAATAAAATGCAAATTGATTATTTAAAAATCATACAATGTGATTTTCTGGATTTTTGTAAGTAGGAAAACCTGCAAAATCGGCAGTGTATCAAATACTTGTTCTCCCCACTTTAAATGAGTCCCTTCTGGGTAGTAAAACGTTTTATTTCACCTAAGTTTAACATTCCGTCATAGAGAGCATATGTTCAACTTAATAAAACACATGTTTAACCATCTCAAGGTTCAACAAAAGAAATACTATAGTAAGTGCCAAGGTAACAGGGTGGACCGTAACAGGGTTGAGGTTTTCATCTGAAATCAGCCATTAATCTCCTGAAAACGTGTGTGCAACAGGGAAGGTCAATTGAATGCATGCTTCACCAACAAAATGTAGTTGTTAAAACATTTCTACCCTGTCTATCTACGCTCTTAGAAGTAAAGGTGCTATCTATAACCTTAAAGGGTACTTCAGCTGTCCCCATAGGAGAACCCTTTGAAGAACCCTTTTTGGTTCCAGGCAGAACCTTTTTGGTTCCAGGCAGAACCTTTTTGAGTTACATGTAGAACCCTTTACAAAGAGGGTTCTACATGGAACCCCAAATAGTTCTGCCTGGAACCAAAAAGGGTTCTTCAAAGTTTCTCCTGGGGACAGCTGAAGAACCCTTTTTTCTTAGAGTGTATGGGTAACAGGAATGACGTGTTGTTCTCGACCCACTCAGTTTTCCACCACAAAAATTGCCAAAAAGAGTAGAACCAGCTCACCTGCTTTTACACAAGACTTGACTAGTAGATGTTCAATGTTTGCTGTGAAAAAAATATTTTAAAAGGAATAGATTCATCATATTAAAAATGAGAATTCAGTTCACGTTGACCTTAAAATGTATCAAAAATCACATGAAATAAATCATAATCTAAGCAACAAAATAACTAGCAATGATAAAATGATGATGAAAACTTGGGAGACATTTGGGGGTTAAGGGGGTTCAAATCTTGTGTTAGAAATCAGAGTCCCTCATTTAATATAACGGGCTTTTAAAATACAATAGTGCACAATTATTACCTAAAATATCAAAGGGATGCTAAAGGGACTCATTTCGTGGAACGACTATCAAACTCTAGATAAATACACTACATGAACAAAAGTTTGTGGACACCTGCTCGTCAAACAACTAATTCCAAAATCGTGGTCATTAATATGGAGTTGGTCCCCGCTTTGGTGCTATAACAGCCTCCGCTCTTCTGGGAAGGCTTTCCACTAGATATTGGAGCATTGCTGTGGGGACATGCTTCCATTCAGCCGCAAGAGCATTAGTGAGGTCGGTACAGATGTTGGGTGATAAGGCTCGGCTCCCAGTCGGCATTCCAATTCATCCCAAAGGTGTTCGATGGGTTGAGGTCAGGGCTCATTGCAGGCCAGTCAAGTTCATCCACACCAATCTCGATAAACCATTTCTGTACGGACCTTGCTTTGTGCACGGGGGCATTGTCATGCTGAATCAGGAAAGGGCCTTCCCCAATCTGTTGATACAAAGTTGGAAGCACAGAATGTCATTGTATGCTGTAGCGTTAAGATTTCCCTTCACTGGAACTAAGAGGCCTAGCCCGAACCATGAAAAAAAGCCCCAGACTATTGTTCCTCTTCCACCAGTCTTTACAGTTAGCACGATGCATTGGAGCAGGTAGCGTTCTCTTGGCATCCACTAAACCCGGATTCATTCGTGGGACTTTCAGATGGTGAAGCGTGGTTCATCATTCCAGAGAATGCATTTCCACTGCTCCAGACTCCAATGGCGATGAGCTTTACACCGCTCCAGGCGATGCTTGGCATTGGGTATAGTGATCTTAAGCTTGTTGTGCGGCTGCTTGGACGTGGATACCCATTTTATGAATCTCCATCGAAAAGTTATTGTGCTGACGTTGTTTCGAGAGGCAGTTTCGACCTTGGTAGTGAGTGTTGCAACCGAGGACAGACAATTTTTTCGCGCTGCACGCTTCAGCACTCACCGGCACCATTTTGTGAGCTTGTGCAACCTACCATGTTGCGGCTGAGCCATTGTTGCTCTTAGACGTTTCCACTTCACAATAACAGCCACTACAGTTGACTGCGGCAGGTCTAGCAGGGCAGAAATTTGACAAACTGACTTGTTGGAAAGGTGTATGACGCTGCCACCTTAAAAGTCACCGAGCTCTTCAGTAAGGAGATTCTACTGCCAATGTTTGTCTATAGAGATTGCATGGCTGTGTGCTCGAATTTATACACCTGTCAGCAACGGTTGTGGCTGAAATAGCCAAATCCACTAATTTGAAGTGGTGTCCACATACTTTTGTATATATAGTGTAACTACACATTAGATTTAATAGTTTTATGAGCTTTAATTGAAAGCCTAAATGTTACTGTTCTAGCTTTTAAATATAAATGTTATATGGTTCCACCAGGGTGATAAATCATACTAAGCAAATTAAGAGGTAACGGCACCTCTGTCACAAGCATGAGGTGAGGAGACAGTTCAGATATGTTTACAAGCTAAATAATAGGTGAACATACACTTTATTAGGTACACCTGCGTGTTAACGCAAATAGCCTGCTCCTTCGAACAGCGAATCATGCGGCTGCCTGCAACTCAATATATAGAGTATATAGAGTAGAGAGCTTTAGTTGTTGTTCGACCAAACATTAGAACGGGCAAGATGGGTAATCTAAGCAACTTTGACCCTGGTATGATTGTTGGTGCCACACATGGTGGTTCCAGCATCTCAGAAACAGCTGGGATTTTTTACGCACTAATCCCTCCTGGGATTTTTACGCACTACAGTCTCTAGAGTTTACAGAGAATGGTGCGATAAACAAAACATATTAAATTAGCGGCAGTTCTGTGGGAAAAAACACCTTGTTAATGAGAGAGGTCAGAGGAGAATGTCCAGACTCGTTCAAGCTAACAGAAAGGCCACAAATGCTCAAATAACAGGCGTTTAAAACAGTGGTGTGCAGAAGGGGGTCCTACCCAGTACTAGATAGGTGTACCTAATAAAGTGAGTCAGTGTATATATATACAGTATTTACAGTGTATTTACACTGCATTCAGAAAGTATTCAGACCCCTTTACTTTTTCCACATTTTATTACTTTACAGACTTATTCTAAAATGGATTAAATTGTTGTTGTTTTTCTCATCAATCTACACACAATACCCCATAATGACAAAGCAAAAAGCAATTTTTTTTTAGCAAATTTATTTAAAAAAACAAACTTATTCAGACCCTTTACTCAGTACTTTTTTGAAAAACCTTTAGCAGCGATTACAGCCGCAATTAACGTCTTCTTGGGTACACCTGTATTTGGGGAGTTTCTCCTATTCTTCTCTGCAAATTCTCTCAAGCTCAGTCAGGCTGGATGGGGAGTTTCTCATCACAGCTATTTTCAGGTCTGTCCAGGGAAATTAGATCAGGTTCAAGTCCGGGCTCTGGCTGGGCCACTCAAGGACATTCAGAGATTTGTTCAGAAGTAACTCCTGCGTTATCTTGGCTGTGTGCTTAGGTACATAAGTATTTGATACATCAGAAAAGCAGAACCTAATATTTGGTACAGAAACCTGATGAATGTGTACTTCTTGGAGGACCCTGTGAAACATTAGGTTGTTCCGTAAGAAGCATCTCAAGGTCCTGGAGTGGCCTAGCCAGTCTCCAGACCTGAACCCAATAGAAAATCCTTGGAGGGAGCTGAAAGTCCGTATTGCCCAGCGACAGCCCTGAAACCTGAAGGATCTGTATGGAGGAGTGTGCCAAAATCCCTGCTGCAGTGTGTGCAAACCTGGTCAAGAACTACAGGAAACGTATGATCTCTGTAATTGCAAACAAAGGTTTCTGTACCAAATATTAAGTTCTGCTTTTCTGATGTATCAAATACTTATGTCATGCAATAAAATGCAAATCAATTACTTAAAAATCATACAATGTGATTTTCTGAATTTTTGTTTTAGATTCTGTCACTCACAGTTGAAGAGTACCTATGATAAAAATTTGACTTCTACATGCTTTGTAAGTGGGAAAACCTGCAAAATCGTCAGTGTATCAAATACTTGTTCTCCCCCACTGTATATATATATATATATATATATATATATATATATATATATATAAGTTTAACTAAATAGACTTTCATGAAAACTATTTTAGTAATAGTGGGGCAACATGGTCAGTGGTAGTAACATAATATTAGAACCAATTTGATAAATACAACTTTTGTGATTGTCATTATTAGTAATGTTATCTCTCATTTACGTAAAGTTTAGTTAAATTCAAGTCAGAGACACATATGACATTAAAAAGTAATGTAATGGGAGTGTGGTGCTCCTGGAAGTGGGAGGTGCTAGTGAGACACAGACACACAGAGGTCTCTCATCCAATTCATTTCCTTTCCCAGAGCGGTCCATAATTAACTTTTGCTTGGTTAGCACTTCCAACCAGATATAAGGAGGCTGAGGCCCCAGCATCCATAAGTCAGATACATTCTTCCTCTGTGGTAAGACCTCTCCACCTCCTTACATTTTTACATTTGTCTCATCTTTGTACTCAGCATCTGAGGCAGTAGCTAACTGCACTGTTTGAATTGACTTCTGCATGTCTCTTGTAAGATTTGACAATATGCAATCAAGTGGCATTAATTAAAAATGTTTTATTTCAAACCTTTCATTTACATAAACTGGTCTAGAATGTAACTGCGTTTTCAGGGTTATTTATTTTGAATTCTTGACAGAATGTGTAGTAAAGTGAGTTGCCACTAGGAACATGAAAGTTATCAGTTCCACCTGTAGTTGAATTTGACAAGGCTGTAATGATTTAGTTTAATTATATTTTCTAGCCCTTTTGGGGCTAAATGATAAGGCTTTAGACTTGTGTGTTTTCACAACAACCTAATGTTTCACAGGGTCCTCCAAGAAGTACACATTCATCTGTAGGAGGGGAAAAAGAAGGTGAGACATGGTTTGAGTCTTCACATAAAAAGTGATGAGAATATTCTGAGAGATACCGCTCAGCTAACTCTGTTGACCGGGGAGGAAGCACCACAGAGTCAATCATGTTTCTTGTTTCATCTCTTTCCTAGTTATCCGTCACCATGAGTACGGACGCGGAGATGCAAATCTACGGCAAGGCTGCCATATACCTTCGTAAGTCTGAGAAGGAGAGGATGGAGGCACAAGCCTTACCCTTTGATTCAAAGAACTCCTGCTATGTGACAGACAAGGTGGAGCTGTACCTCAAGGGTTTAGTCACTGCCAGGGCCGACGGGAAGTGTACTGTAACAGTCACGAAACCTGACGGCAGTAAGGAGGTAAGCCTGATCTGAAATGTACTCAAGTTTGTGCAATTACTCAAATTTTTTAAAAAATCAACTAAATGCAAAAAAGCTCATGTCAATATCAGTAACAAAAAATATATTAATAAGCATTTCATTGTTTTTTGTAGGCAGTATATAACCTTTAAACACTTCATTTTTATTGCTGCTATTTAAAAATGACATGGAAAATGTTATATTGACTAGTCAAGAATCACCAGTTATGTGTCAGTGGCTGGATTATCCAAGTAGTTGGATTAAATGTGGAAATGCATTTTTTATGAATTTTTAGTTGTATTTAATAGGCAAAAAATGACTGTTTCAGGAAGGAAAAGAGTTCAAAGATGCAGACATCTACGAGATGAATCCCCCTAAGTATGACAAGATTGAGGACATGGCCATGATGACCTACCTGAATGAAGCCTCTGTGTTGTATAACCTCAAAGAGCGTTATGCAGCATGGATGATCTATGTAAGAAACCTGTACATACATACAACCACATACATGAACAGAAGAAATACACACATACAGTACTAAACATAAATGAATGGTAGAAACCAAAACGTATCAATACAGTACAACATCAGTATACCAAAGTACACCCACATCCTCACATAAATCCAGGTAAAAGTCCAACTGACTTTGATAATTTAATTTAATCACTTTCATCCAGACCTACTCTGGGCTCTTCTGTGCCACGGTGAACCCCTACAAGTGGCTCCCCGTGTACGACGAAGAGGTTGTCAACGCCTACAGAGGGAAGAAGAGGATGGAGGCTCCACCTCATATCTTCTCCGTCTCTGACAACGCCTTTCAGTTCATGATGATTGGTACGAGATCTCATGGATGGATGGATGGATGAATGGATGGATGGATTGGATTGGATGTATGGATCAATCAATCACATGTATTTATAAAGCCCTTTTTACATCAGCAGATGTCACAAAGTGCTTATACAGAAACCAAGCCTAAAACCCCAAACAGCAAGCAATGCAGATGAAGAATGCACAGTTGCTAGGAAAACCTCCCTATATAAAGGCAGGAACCTAGGAGACACCTCGAGAGGAACTAGGCTTTGAAGGGTGGCCAGTCCTCTTCTGGCTGTGCCGGGTGCATATTATAAGAGTATATGGCCATTAAGGCCAGAACGTTCTTCAAGATGTTCAAACGTTCATAGATGATCAGGAAGGTCAAATAATAATCACAGTGGTTGTAGAGGGTCAGCACCTCAAGAGTAAATATCGGTTAGCTTTTAATAGCAGAGCATTGAGAGGTCGAGACAGCAGGTGCGGTAGAAAGAGAGAGAGAGAGCAATAGAGAGAGAGAACGTGATTAAAAAAAGCAGGTCCGGAACAAGGTTGCACGTCCGGTGAACAGGTCAGGCTTCCATAGCAGCAGGCAGAACAGTTGAAACCGGTGCAGCAGCAAGACCAGGTGGACTGGGGACAGGAAGGAGTCATCAGGCCAGGTAGTCCTGAGGCATGGTCCTAGGACTCAGATCCTCAGAGAGAGAGAGAGAATACTGAAGTTCATACAGGACACAAGATAAGACAGACTGACCCTCGCCCTAGTCTTCAATAAAGACTTAAAGGTCGAGACCGAGTCTCTCACATGGATAGACAGACCAATCCATAAACATTTCCATAAGTGCATATGGATATCAAAGTCCATAAGTGCTGATGGATGGATGGATGGATAGATTGATATTAAAATATGCTTTAGAGAGGTATCTACTGTTTTCTAGTCTAGGTTAGAACAGTTTGCTGGGAATATTGGATTTCTGATTTTGAATCGGAAATGTTCCAAAATGAAATTCATGCTATGAATGCAATAATGTCCCCATAATGTTGCTTGAGTATGATAAGAAATATGTTATCTGGTTACAGATAAGGAGAACCAGTCAGTCCTGATTACGTAAGTTGTTTACTAAAATGTCACTATTGTAATATGTTGTAATATGTTGGGTCACTTGGTGTGATGAAATACATGACATTATGAATGGATTAGAGCATTAGACTTTAAGTAATAATGAGTTGATGAGAAGGAGTATATGTTCATGTTTACTTATGTTACAAAACAGGTCAATAGTGTCATTTTCTATGCTATTAGTGAACGCCAATCAAAAATGGAACTAAAACCCCTCTTTCTATCTCATAAACCAGTGGAGAATCCGGTGCAGGAAAGACTGTCAACACCAAGCGTGTCATCCAGTACTTTGCCACCATTGCAGTGTCTGGAGCCAAGAAGGAAGTAGACCCCAGTAAAATGCAGGTAGGTTGTTCTTCTGTTTTCCTTTTTAACACATTTCAGTTTGGTTGGCTGTGGTAAAATAAATCCAGTAGTCAATCCTGTTTCAAGAAAAGTGTTCAAGCAATCGAGAAAAAAACTAACTTTAACACTTTTCCAGTTTCTGAGTAACTTGTGTTTGTCTCAATCAGGGGTCTCTGGAGGATCAGATCATTGCAGCTAACCCTCTGCTGGAGTCTTACGGTAATGCCAAGACAGTGAGGAATGACAACTCGTCTCGCTTTGTAAGTATGAAGGGCATACTGTGGAAGTTACCTTGTATTGGAAAAATGTAATTCATTAGTTCCCTATTGTTATACAGATGTAGGATCTTATTTTGATCAATATTTTGTTGCTGAACATTTGAAATTCAAACTTGTATTGTATTCAAGGTTCTTCAAATGTCCTGTTGCTGCAGGATTATTTTCCTGCTGTAAAAAACTGGATCCTACATCAAGATCCAACATCTGTCCAACAAACTGTAACATTTAAAGGATCTATCAAAGTAAAATGTTAGATTTATTTGTTGACCTATTTCTAACCCCATGCTCTACTATAGGGTAAATTCATCAGGATTCACTTCCAAGGTGGTAAACTGGCTAAAGCTGACATTGAGACCTGTGAGTTGGTTCCTAAATTCACACATTGGAGATCATCAAATTTAGATGTCATGTTCTCTCTCTTGCTCTCTCCCTCTCTCTCTCTCTCTTGTTCACTCTCTCTCCTCTTTCTCGGTCTCTTTATGTCATTCATTCTCTCTCTCCTTCTCCCTCAGACCTACTGGAGAAGTCCAGAGTGTCCTTCCAGCTGCCCGATGAGAGAGGCTACCACATCTTCTTCCAGATGATGACAGGCCACAAACCTGAGCTAGTTGGTACGGCAAAGTAGAGGTTCAGAGGAAATCTTTCCCACCCCAATCTATGGATTTTTTTTTTTTTAAATCATAATCCACACTAATAATACTATTACAATGATTACATCCAAGGTAACACATCATCTAGACATGAATCAGGTTTTTGGGAAAGATCTATACAGTAATGCACTGTGATCACATAGTCCACAAGTCTCAGTCTCCTCCTTTGATGCTATTTATTATATACTACATGTATCTACTGAGTAAAGGAGGGAGAGATACTGTAAAGGTTCAGCAGAATTCTAAGAGATTTAACTGACAAGCTGTTCTCTGTTGTCCACAGAAATGGCTCTCATCACCACCAACCCCTACGACTTCCCCATGTGCAGCCAGGGTCAGATCACTGTGGCCAGCATCAATGACAATGAAGAGCTGGATGCCACAGACGTGAGTCAAACGAAGGGTTAACCAAACTCTGCACTGTGAAAATTCCAACTTGGTGGCAGCTGGGAATTTTCATCTATGTTTTTGTTTGATTCTGAATGCCTTGTGTTAGTAAGGTATATCCCTCAAGGAACTCTTCATGCCTTCCACAAGAGAGCACCACTAAATGCCCTGTGGAATTGTGTAAAACTCCTTTTGTGTTTCCATCACTAGTGTGTTGGCCAAGAGTCAAATCTATCCATCCCATTCATTCTGCAGTGAGCAGCACAGAACTGTAGTGTAACTGACCAAACTACTGTTCAGTTCATCACTGTTGTACTTCCTCTTTAATGCCAGGATGCCATTACAATCCTGGGCTTCACTAATGAAGAGAAGGTAGGCATCTACAAGCTGACAGGAGCTGTACTGCACCATGGCAACTTGAAATTCAAGCAGAAGCAGCGTGAGGAGCAGGCCGAGCCAGACGGCACAGAGGGTGAGTCCCACTCATAGATAGACAATATGTAAAGCATTAGACCCATTTCCAGTCCCTAACATAGAGATAGAACACGTAAGACAGACTGTGCCACATGAAAGTCAGGCAGGAGATCATTCATAGAGAACAAATTCCAACCTGGGTGAATCAAAACCTAACCCACAAAGAAGTGAGCCAAACTATTTTGTCAGTGTGACATCAGAAACAAGTGATCTTGTGTCCCTGAGTCTGTTGTTGTTGGTTCTCTCTCCAGTGGCTGATAAAATCGCCTACCTGCTGGGCCTGAACTCAGCTGAGATGTTGAAGGCTCTGTGCTACCCCAGAGTGAAGGTCGGCAATGAGTATGTGACCAAGGGACAGACTGTGGCTCAGGTAAGGCGGCCAAACAAAACATCTATCATTTTCTGAGCACTGGAATTATTTTGGGGACGAGTGCATTGCTTTTGTTTTTCCTAGCTTGTATCACCTTACAGTATCACTAGACATGGTCAATATCTAATGTATTAATTTGAGGGATTATCATTGCAGGTTAATAACTCAGTCAGCGCTCTAGCCAAGTCTATCTATGAGAGGATGTTCTTGTGGATGGTCATCCGTATCAACGAGATGTTGGACACCAAGAATCCAAGGCAGTTCTATATCGGTGTGCTTGACATTGCCGGGTTTGAGATCTTTGATGTGAGTATGAGACCAGAGCGAGTTAGTTGTGATTGAGATGGATTACAGCCTTGTATGATGAAATTATCCCTTTTAAAACTCCATCAACAGTACAACAGCATGGAGCAGCTGTGCATCAACTTCACCAATGAGAAACTGCAACAGTTTTTCAACCACACCATGTTCGTTCTGGAGCAAGAGGAGTACAAGAAGGAGGGAATCGTCTGGGCCTTCATTGACTTCGGCATGGACTTGGCTGCCTGCATTGAGCTTATTGAGAAGGTAAGCTGTCTGTGAGGAACATAATGGACCGCAACAGCAAAGCTCGTACGGAGTGCTGTGTGAGATATTATCACAGTGGTACAACGCATAGTAGCAGTGCTTGGGTAAATTCACTGGGGAAGCCAAGCCAATCAAAATGATCCAAATTACAACCTGTGTTTTTTGCTCTATAACCTGTTAGTTCATATGCCTTGACACTGTGATATAAAGGCCTAAGGTCCAGACAATAAGAAGACAGTGGTAGAATAAATTCAACCACACCTTTCTCAAAACCGGAGAGCAACATCTACAGTCATGAGAAAAAGTAAGTACACCCCCTGGAAAGTTGTAATTTGTTTTACATATTTGTACAGATGGATATGTGATCTTCACTTCAACACTATAAACAGATAAAGGAACCTAATTTAATAAATGACACTGAAAGATTATACTTTACAATCATTTATTCATCAAAAATCTACAGAAATGCAATTCCATAGTTTAGATAAAGTAAGTCCACCTCTAGCTTCAATAGCTGGTGTTTCACCCTTTGGATGAAATAACTTCATGTAGACGTTTCTTGTAACTGTCTATCAGTCTCTTACATCGACTGGGAGGAATGTTTCCCACTCTTCTTTACAGTACTGCTTCAACTGTGTCATGTTCCAGGGCTTTCTTGCATGTACAGCCTGCTTCAAGTCCCCCCACAGCATTTCAATAGGATTGAGATCTGGGCTTTGACTCGGCCATTCCATAACCCTCCATTTCTTCTTCTTGAGCCATTCTGTTGTAGCTTTGCTTTTGTGTTTTGGATCATTGTCCTGTTGCAAGATCCATGTTTGGTTTAGCTTCAGCTCTTTGACAGAAATAGAATTCATGGTTGACTCAATGATGGCAAGTTGGCCAGGCCCTGAGGCAGCAAGGCAGCCCCAAACCATAATGCTACCGCCTCCATGCTTTACGGTTGGTATGAGGTTCTTCTGTTCATAGGCAGTGTTTCGTTTTCGCCAAACATGGCGTCTGGCATTGCGGCTAAACAACTCCACCTTTGACTCATCTGCCCAGAGCACATTGTTCCAGTAGATTTAGTCTTTACCCAGGTGCTGTCTGGTAAACGTCAGTAGTGTCTTGATATTCTTTTTTGAGAGCAGAGGCTTCTTCCTTCCTGACCTCCCATGTAGGCCAAGTTTATGCTGTCTCTTTCTGACAGTTGACTCATAAACTTCGACATGGATTGTGGCAAGAGAGACATGTAGATGCCTTGATGTTACCCTGAGGTTCTTAGAGACTTCTATGAGCATCTTTCGGTCAGCTCTGGGGGTGAATTTGGTGGGACGACCTGTCCTAGGTAGCTTGCCAGTGGTCTGAAATTTTCTCAATTTGTAGATGAGACGTCGAACAGTGGAATGATATTCTTCGAATTGCTTGGAAATTGATTTGTAACCCCTCCCAGACTCATGGGCATCAATAATCTTTCTTCTGAGGGCCTCGGGTAGGTCTTTTGATCTTGGCATGATGTGTTACCACACACCCATATGGTTAAGACCAAACCAGACCAAGTTCCTAATCTTTATGGAAGGCTGGACCCTGAAGTTTCTCTTTAATGATTTCCCAATAATTTTCACTTGTTTTGGTACACCTAATTCTAATTTTAGCCATTTTATGTGATGGTAAAGGTAGGGGTGTACTAACTTTTTCCGTACGATTTGTTAAAATGGGTTACCTTTATCAATGAATGTGGTGGGACTAAAGCTCAAATATCCATGTGTCCAAATTCTTTTTTTTTTCAAAGACCATTTTCCAGTACTTAGTTACTTACTTTTTCACATGACTGTATCTGGTGGAGACCACAAAACATATTGCATGATCTACAGCATGGTCAGTCAAGTACTTTTTTCTGCAATTTTCAGACTACTAAACATCTATTGATTTAGAACCATGGAGTGTTAAAGAAAACAGGAGATGCCTCCCTCCACTATTCCAGCACCATTTCAACTTCAACATTTCAAAATCATCAAATAACCCATGCTTAGTCTAATACAGTGACGACTAAAATATTCCAAAAACTATTTTAGTCCAATCAACGTAAGCTAAATATAACGTGGCTGTCCATGGTACTAATATCTGTGTGTGTAAGTAGAAAGAACATGTTGACTCCCACTGGTTGTAGAGAAACACCAATGCCATCCTCCTCTCTTTCATGTTACTGTCATACAGTACATGCTTGTATTTTTGTTATCCTAGGCTACCTGGTTAAAACGCTTGCTCTCTAATCTAACTTATTTTAATGGAAAACGATTAGCTAGATAACATTAGCCTACTACATCTAGCTACATATTGAACTTCCATCCTCTCAGGCCAGGGGCACAATTTATGAATTTATGGTTGGATCAGAATCGTTGTTAAAATCATTGGTCAGTATGGAAAATTAAGTAAAACTACGAGTACAAATCCGTATCTCCGGCCAAGGCTAATTTAGGAAAGGGACAATTTTAGCTAGCTAGCTATCCACCAGAGGACAACAACACAACAAGATTCAACAATTGAAGTTTTTTTTTTCTGTCAATGATGTTTGGCTTGATGTGATGTGATTGGTGTGAAGCCAAATCCAAACTGGCTTCACTTGACACATTTCTTTTGGTGCGCCAGGACCATTCACAGATTAGCTCACTCAGTTTAGCTCAACTCTGATTCGTTGTTAATGTCTAAAAACAATTATTAAGGGAGGCAAAGTTCTTGCTGGCTTCCCTTGCATTCAATGCTACAATAACATACTCTTTTTGACCAGACAACATCAGGTAGAAGGGCTAAACTTACAGAGACAGAGGGGAGCATTTTGGCTCTCTAGGATGCTTTACCTGGTGAGATACATTCAGCCTGTTGCTAAGAGAGAGAAATATACATTATTTTATATGTCAATTATTTTGGGGAAGCCTGGTTTCCCTTGGCACCCATGAATATATGCCACTGACAAGTTATCTGACTGTTCTCCTCAATATGGTTCCTATTATGTGCCCCTAAATGAATATAATCCTATAATAGTATGTTTGCTAAAGGAATGAGTGTGATTCTAAATGGAATATCATTAATTTGATATACATCTCCTTTCGTAAAGCCATTGGGAATCTTCTCCATCCTTGAAGAGGAGTGCATGTTCCCCAAGTCTTCAGACACTACCTTTAAGGACAAGCTGTACGCCCAGCATCTTGGCAAAACACAGGCTTTTGAGAAGCCCAAGCCTTCCAAAGGCAAGGCAGAGGCCCACTTCTCCCTGGTGCACTACGCCGGTACTGTGGACTACAACATCACTGGCTGGCTGGAGAAGAACAAGGATCCCCTGAACGACTCAGTTTGTCAACTGTACGGGAAGTCTGGAGTCAAAATGTTGGCTGCCCTGTATCCCCCTCCCCCTCCTGAGGGTAAGACTAGCATCACATCAAAATATTAAATTAAGCACTAGTTATAACTTGGATCTATCCCAATATCTCAGGTTGTTTTCCCCCGGGTTAGTTTATTCATTCACATGGTTAATTAAATCATACAATAGGGGATATTTTAAACAATCTCATTGGCAGCATTTGTCTTTAGATAAGTGTGAAGTTAAGCAGAGATTGTCTGGTTTATAATTAGTGTGCTTGCTGAAGACAAGACCCCTCTAGATTTCTTACATACTCTTATTATTATAACATTTATTCCATACGCTCTAGAAAATGTACTTTTCTAGTTATCTTTAACTTTTCCCCATTTTAACAGATAAAGCCAAGAAAGGAGGCAAGAAGAAGGGTGGTTCCATGCAGACTGTGTCCTCCCAGTTCAGGGTGAGCTTTTGAAGTGTCTATATTCAGTCCTTCAAAAGGTGCATTGATTATCATAAATGATGTCTGAGAAAATGGTTTGTAACCCTCTTACAGGAGAACTTACATAAGCTGATGACCAACTTGAGGAGCACTCATCCTCACTTTGTACGATGCCTGATCCCCAACGAGTCAAAGACTCCAGGTACAATAAATATTGAGTTAAATATGTCCTCTTATCAGTACAGTACCAGTAACTTTAACAATCCCAGTCTATAACCTGTGTATTAAAAGAGACTGTTTGTTTTACCAGGTCTGATGGAGAACTTCCTGGTTATCCACCAGCTCAGGTGTAATGGTGTACTGGAGGGTATCAGGATCTGCAGAAAGGGATTTCCCAGCAGAATCATCTATGCTGACTTCAAGCAGAGGTACACACACAAACACAAACACTATTATTTATTTTATACAGTCTGTTTTTGCTCATCTTCATCAAGGGTGACCTCACTGTATAACCAACCAATTACAACTTGATATACTTTAAAACTGTCTCCTCATTCAGGTACAAAGTACTGAATGCCAGTGTCATCCCTGAGGGACAATTCATGGACAACAAGAAGGCTTCTGAGAAGCTGCTTGGGTCCATTGATGTGAATCATGAAGATTACAAGTTTGGACACACCAAGGTCAGTCAAATACCTCCAGCAAAAGATGACAACAAAACATTAGTTAATGATAATTTAAACCCTTACCATATAAAATCTCTCCAGTTGATCTATCCATCCTTTTATTCTTTCTTCTTCATTAACTAATGGAAAAGGTGGAAAATATTGTAGTGTTTTTATGTTCAGTCATTCATCACAAGTATAGAAGAGAAACTAAACTCATTATCATGTGCATTGTGTTAGAGTGGTATGGCTGCAGTTATCAGTATCTGTGTACATTATTCATCTACAACTGTACAACAACTAACAACTTAGAAACAACATATCCTTTGGTTTGTTTGTAACCATTGCAAAGTTAATGTTGTTCAAATCAATCTAGTGGTGTTTTTCCCCTCTTTTGATTCAACCCTTTCTATCTGTCACAATCTGTGGTTCCATTAACCATGTTAACCTGTGTCTCAGGTGTTCTTCAAAGCCGGTCTGCTGGGTGTCCTGGAGGAGATGAGAGATGAGAAGCTGGCCGCTCTGGTCGGCATGGTCCAGGCTCTCAGCCGTGGATTCCTCATGAGGAGAGAGTTCACCAAGATGATGGAGAGGAGGTGAGGAATAGTAGACATCTTGGCAAAGCTTTCTGTCAACCACCTGTATCTAATGCATTATGATTACATACTGTATTCATTCTTGAAGAATATAAAATGCCCCGTGAGCTTAGCATTACCTGTCAGTCATTGCATCTAGAGAGCTGTTTATGAATTTAAGAGAAGTTACCTAGCCCCATTCCTCAGCTATATACAAAAAGTGTTTGTACATCGAATCACAGAATGTAGCTTTATTAAGCATGTCACTCACCATGCCACTCTGTCCTTTCTGTCGACCAGAGAATCAGTTTACGCCATCCAGTACAACATCCGCTCATTCATGAATGTGAAAACCTGGCCATGGATGAAGTTGTACTTCAAGATCAAACCCCTGCTGCAGAGCGCTGAGACTGAGAAGGAGCTGGCCAACATGAAGGAGAACTATGAAAAGATGACAGCAGACCTGGCCAAGGCTCTGTCCACGAAGAAGCAAATGGAGGAGAAGTTGGTGGCTCTGACGCAGGAGAAGAATGACCTGGCTCTCCAAGTGGCATCTGTGAGTGAGCAACAACCTTCAAAAGGTCACATTTACACACACATGAATACACACTTGAACAAACACAGTCCAGCATACTCAAGCTACAGGTAAATACAGGCTTGTTGCATCATACCCAATAACCACCACTTGACTTTTCCCACATTTTGTTATGTTACAGCCTTATTCTAAAATTGATTATTTATTTTTTCTCAATCTACACAAAATACCCCATAATAAAAAAGTTAAAAACAGGTTTTCAGAAATGTTTGCAAACAGAAATACCTTATCAAAGTATTCAGACCCTTTGCTATGAGATTCAAAATTGAGCTCAGGTCAATCCTGTTTCCATTGATTGCTAAATCACATTTTTATTGTCCATGCTGTATATCTTTCATATATATTTCATGAATGTCTATTGATTTGCTCTGACCTCTTTGACTAAAGTCTATATTTTGATACACGAAGTCAGGCCGCTGATTTTTTTCTCCTGCTCTGAAACCAGGAAGGAGACAGTCTGAACGATGCTGAGGAAAGGTGTGAGGGGCTCATCAAGAGCAAGATCCAGCAGGAGGCCAAACTCAAAGAGACGACTGAGAGGCTGGAGGATGAGGAGGAGATCAATGCTGAGTTGACTGCCAAGAAGAGGAAGCTGGAGGATGAGTGCTCTGAGCTGAAGAAGGACATTGATGACCTGGAGCTCACCCTGGCCAAAGTGGAGAAGGAGAAGCACGCCACTGAAAACAAGGTGTTGTGTCTTACCATAGACAGTCTAACCAAACAATAATCAACTCAAAACATAGCTGAACAGAAATGAAATGTAAGTTGTATTGTGGCTGCAGGAAGAATTAAGACAGTGGAATTTCAGTTACTCCCCACATTCATTGCATGTTCTGCTCCCAATCATTTATGACTTCATTCAGGACACTGGTATGGTGTATACTGTCATCTAGTGTTGCATCTATAGTACAGTACTTGTTGACACATTTCTAATATAAATTAAATTAATGCAATATATAACAAACTAAATCTCCTCTTTATGGTGAAGTATAATTATGTTGTGTCCATTTACAGGTTAAAAACCTGACAGAGGAGATGGCGTCTATGGATGAGAGTGTTGCCAAGCTGACCAAGGAGAAGAAAGCCCTCCAAGAGGCCCACCAGCAGACATTGGACGACCTGCAGGCAGAGGAGGACAAAGTCAACACTCTGACCAAGGCCAAGACCAAGCTGGAACAGCAAGTGGACGACGTGAGTGGAGTTTGACATTTTGGCCATGATAGTGTGTAAGATGATATTATCTTCAGTTGTTTAGATTTGAACAATATATGTGTTTTTATCTTATAGCTTGAGGGTTCTCTGGAGCAAGAGAAGAAGCTCCGTATGGACCTTGAGAGATCCAAGAGAAAGCTGGAGGGAGATCTGAAACTGGCCCAGGAGTCCATAATGGACCTGGAGAATGACAAGCAGCAAGCTGATGAGAAAATCAAGAAGTAAACACAAACAAATGACTACAGTATTACCATTATTATTGTTGTTCTTGACTAATTCTTGTTATTATGAATCAGCATATACATGTGATTCTTTAAAGCAACGTGAATGGTATAATACTCTCCCTTTACACTATCTAACCAAAACCAACTCTGCAATCAATGTGTTTGTGTTTCTTAGGAAGGAGTTTGAGACCACTCAGCTCCTCAGCAAGATTGAGGATGAGCAGTCTCTGGGAGCTCAGCTGCAGAAGAAGATCAAGGAACTCCAGGTACAGTACAGGATAAAAGCTCCAGAACAGAAAAGCACAGACTTTAATCATTTACTGAAAAACATTATTCTGGTAGCAGACATTTTTCACAATGGCTTCTTATGGCTGAGTAGGTTGGAAGATGGTGCTTCTTGCTGGGGCTTCTAACCATTGTAAAGATGGTGCTTCTTAATTGTGGTTTGGGTTCGCACATTGGACACTGTCTACTGAATCGATTAACTGTCTTTGTATTAACACATTTATGTAAAATATACATACTATTTTTATTTTGTGAGGTTCAATTGTTTCAATTGTATTGTAGTGTTCATCCTCCCTGCTCCTGTCCTCTGTTCTAGGCCCGTATTGAGGAGCTGGAGGAGGAAATTGAGGCTGAGCGTGCTGCCAGGGCTAAGGTTGAGAAGCAGAGGGCCGATCTCTCCAGGGAACTTGAGGAGATCAGCGAGAGGCTGGAGGAGGCCGGAGGCGCCACTGCTTCTCAGATTGAGATGAACAAAAAGCGTGAGGCTGAGTTCCAGAAGCTGCGTCGTGATCTTGAAGAGTCCACCCTGCAGCATGAGGCCACAGCCGCCGCTCTGCGCAAGAAGCAGGCCGACAGTGTGGCTGAGCTCGGGGAGCAGATCGACAACCTGCAGCGCGTCAAGCAGAAGCTGGAGAAGGAGAAGAGTGAATACAAGATGGAGATTGATGACCTCTCCAGCAACATGGAGGCCGTCGCCAAGTCTAAGGTGAGTAGTGATGTTTTGGTCAAGCAGCGTTGAGGAGGGTCAACTACATTACCATTCAAGTGAATTGAAGTTAACAGGAGACATATATAAAGTAATGATGGTATATGTTTCATTAACAGGGCAATCTGGAGAAGATGTGCCGTACTCTTGAGGACCAGCTGAGTGAACTCAAGACTAAGAATGATGAGAATGTTCGCCAGGTCAACGACATCAGCGGACAGAGGGCCAGACTCCTGACAGAAAATGGTACCATCAACAATGAACAACAATCTAATGTTTTACTTCAGTAGAACACAATAACATGTGTTGGGGGCTGTATCCACATAATTTATACTGAACTACCTAACAATGCCTAACAATGCCCTACGATACGTCCAAATACATGTTCAATTTTGGAGAACAGAGACCAAATTAACAAGATATCCCTCTATCCCTGCAGGTGAGTTTGGACGCCAGCTGGAGGAGAAGGAAGCCCTGGTGTCTCAACTGACCAGAGGAAAACAGGCCTTCACCCAGCAGGTGGAGGAGCTGAAGAGGGCGATTGAAGAGGAGGTCAAGGTAAGGAACCCTCCACCGTCCACAGAGTTTAGAGCCATATCATTGTATGGATGGTAACTACGCCACCCTCAGAGACTACTACTGTCTCTCCACCATTAGAGACTCCTACTGACTCTCCACCCTCAGAGACTCCTAACGTCTCTCCACCCTCAGAGACTCCTACTGTCTCTCCACCCTCAGAGACTCCTACTGTCTCTCCATCCTCAGAGACTCCTACTGTCTTGTATCGTAATCTCTCTAATCTCTTTGTCATTCTCTCTCACAGGCAAAAAATGCACTGGCTCACGGTGTTCAGTCTGCCCGCCATGACTGTGACCTCCTGAGGGAGCAGTTTGAGGAGGAACAGGAGGCCAAGGCAGAGCTGCAACGCGGCATGTCAAAGGCCAACAGTGAGGTGGCTCAGTGGAGGACTAAGTATGAAACTGATGCCGTCCAGCGCACAGAGGAGCTGGAGGATGCCAAGTGAGTCGCACACAACAGCAAACACTAAAATATAGGGTGTGGATGTTGAGGGTAGTAGGGGGAATCTGAGAAAATGTTACGTAAATATA
Source organism: Thymallus thymallus (assembly GCA_023634145.1). Classification (NCBI taxonomy): domain Eukaryota; kingdom Metazoa; phylum Chordata; class Actinopteri; order Salmoniformes; family Salmonidae; genus Thymallus; species Thymallus thymallus. Next base: position 21,301,795 of record CM042394.1, on the reverse strand, counting down.
TATTGTACAATTTGTTTTGAAACCACAAAACCACCCTCTGTTGTCTAACAGGAAAAAGCTGGCCCAGCGTCTGCAGGAGGCTGAGGAGACCATCGAGGCGACCAACTCCAAGTGTGCCTCCTTGGAGAAGACCAAGCAGAGGCTGCAGGGAGAGGTGGAGGACCTCATGATTGACGTTGAGAGGGCCAATGCATTGGCTGCCAACCTCGACAAGAAGCAGAGGAACTTTGACAAGGTCAAAATCTAAACCTAATTTTCTGCAATATAATCACTGTAGTCAATTGTAGTATAATTGTAGCATATTTCTAATTTAAAAACTCTTCATCTATCACTTCTAATGAAAAGCCCATGAATTTCCCTAGGTTCTGGCAGAGTGGAAGCAGAAGTATGAGGAGGGCCAGGCTGAGCTGGAAGGAGCTCAGAAGGAGGCTCGCTCTATGAGTACTGAACTCTTCAAGATGAAGAACTCCTACGAGGAGGCTCTGGATCATCTGGAGACTCTAAAGAGAGAGAACAAGAACCTGCAACGTGAGAATTTAATTGCTATTCCTTTTAACAACCCAAGGAAGTGGAGGGCAATTAGATTTGCAAGACCATATGAAGTGCTGTTAATTTACTGTTATTATGATTCAATGTCAACTTCAGTGCACTGGCTATATACACTGAAAATCTCCAAAGTCTAAACTGATCCTGTGTGTGTGCGTCTGCAGAGGAGATCTCTGACCTGACTGAGCAGATCGGAGAGACTGGCAAGAGCATCCATGAGCTGGAGAAGGCCAAGAAGACCGTGGAGACAGAGAAGTCTGAGATCCAGACTGCTCTGGAGGAGGCTGAGGTACAAACTACAGATGTTTGATGGGAAAAGCAGTGTTACACTAGCCAACGCCAGCTACAGTCTAACGCTCCCTGTACTGGTGTTTATTGTAGTAATATATATTTAATTCCTACATCCAGATGTACTGAACACAATTGGCCTGACTGCTTCTCTTTGTCCAGGGAACACTGGAGCATGAGGAATCCAAGATTCTGCGTGTGCAGCTGGAGCTGAACCAGATCAAGGGTGAGGTGGACAGGAAGATCGCTGAGAAGGACGAGGAGATGGAGCAGATCAAGAGGAACAGCCAGAGGGTGGTTGACTCCATGCAGAGCACCTTGGACTCTGAAGTCAGGAGCAGGAATGACGCCCTGAGGGTGAAGAAGAAGATGGAGGGAGACCTGAACGAGATGGAGATCCAGCTGAGCCATTCCAACAGGCAGGCAGCTGAGGCCCAGAAACAGCTGAGGAACGTCCAGGGACAGCTCAAGGTAAAGGGACTGGGACATCAGGCTCAAAGACCTGAACATGGAGAGGGATTTGTTTGTGAATCTGCAGAACAATTTTTAACATAGGAATTGTATAGAGTGGACTAATATACTATAGAAAGGTAGAGATACTGGGGAAACTCTCACCAATTAACAATTCTCTCACCCATCCAATAGAGTACCTCAGTATGAGTCATAATACCCATATGACTTAGCGGTCAAACAAGGAAATGGTTCCAATCTTTTTTCTACCATTAATGTTTCACATAGGGGATTTTAGAAACACTTAAAATAAGGGCCGTGTTTCACATAGGCTTACCCTGGCGTGACTTTTTGGCAACCTTGTAAATATCTCTAGAACAAGGTGACCTTTATCAATTTATTTGCCTTTATTTACCCTCAAAAAATGAAATGCGAATTAGCTGCTAATGTGGCTATCATAAAGAACTACAAATACCATAATGATCTGGATGAGACTGTCAAATCGAGGCAAAGGTAATAATCTCTGTATTAACTATCTAATGTTAGATACATTTAGTATTTCAGAAATTGGCTTCATTTCTTTAATTTACAATACTTGGAAATGTCTTGTGCAAGTTTTAAATGGACACAGTACCTTTAAGCGAAGGTGTCAGATAGAGATGACTTGCAAGAGCTTGCATGGATTTGTAGTCTTGCATGATGTCTACTTTGATGCTAATTAGCATTTTCTAATCTGAGAGTAAATAGAGCAGGATACATTGATAAAAGTCACCTTGTCCAAGAGACATTGTCCAAGAGACAAGTTCTAATGAACCTATGTCATTGTGAACCCCAGGATGCCCAATTGCACCTTGATGACGCCGTCCGTGTCGCAGAGGACATGAAGGAGCAGGCAGCCATGGTGGAGCGCAGAAACGGTCTGATGGTGGCTGAAATCGAGGAGCTAAGAGTTGCTCTGGAGCAAACAGAGAGAGGCCGCAAAGTGGCTGAGACTGAGCTGGTAGACGCCAGTGAGCGTGTTGGACTGCTGCACTCCCAGGTATGTGTCAAAAGACATTTCCAATTAAACTCAACCAACCATACAGTTTAAACACGCCTGGAATTTGACTGTGCTTGCTTTTGCATTTTCATAATTTCAGCCTTGTGACTTGTAAGTTCTTTTGAGAGTCAAACAACTCATCTTGTTTCCTCCTTCAGAACACCAGCCTTCTGAACACCAAGAAGAAGCTGGAGACTGACCTGGTTCAGGTGCAGGGAGAGGTGGACGACATCGTCCAAGAGGCCAGAAATGCAGAGGAGAAGGCCAAGAAGGCCATCACTGACGTGAGTCCTTGAATTACATCAACTTGATTTGTCCCCAAGGGCCAATGGGAGCTGGGCTGGTTAAGGGACGTTATGGGACGTTATGATTGGTCCAATTGGTGCATAAATTAAACAAACTACCATTCCAGGCGGCCATGATGGCTGAGGAGCTGAAGAAGGAGCAGGACACCAGCTCTCACCTGGAGAGGATGAAGAAGAACCTGGAGGTCACAGTCAAGGACCTGCAGCACCGCCTGGATGAGGCTGAGAATCTGGCCATGAAGGGAGGCAAGAAGCAGCTCCAGAAACTGGAGTCCAGGGTGAGTTACCAGCAGGATGGATTGAAATACTGATAGATGGAAATGTATTTGATGATATAAAATTACACAGGAGCATTGTTTAAACTTTTCGGTCCCTGATAAATTCGCTATCACTTTAATGATAGCGAATTTATCAGGTACCGCCTCATAAAATCAGAATACAACTGTTACTTTAGAGTGATAAAAATAGCCTCCATGCAGGTTTACTGTTACTTCTGCAGTGCATGGCTGGACTAATCAAGTCTCTGGTCCTGGGAAAATAAAAATGTTAAGTCCCCCCTCTTTGCATCAGAGAGAAAATGTTGCAGTTTTAAAGCTAATTTCTTGCAATTCTACACATTTTGCCATGGGGCGGAGTGAAAACATTACAGTTTTAAAGCTTAAATTACAGTTAATTTATGTTCATAACCAAAAAATATATAATCATTTAACACTTATTTAGTGGAGTTGAGCCAAGACCTTCAAATAAATAAACATTTATTAATCTAGTTGCTTCGTTCAGGCTTGTACAGTTGTCTCAACTTTTTCTAAACTGTCATTTAATTCATATATAATAATATTTGAAATAATAATACAAATGTAAATTCACAATAAAGATAATATGATACATTCATTCAATTCATGTCATAGTAATAATTTGTTACATCTAGTTACATTTGTTTAATTTCTCTCTCTAAAGCTACATCTCATTCACCGGCTGTTGCTATGGAAGCTAGCGTTGCTATGCGGGGCTACCAGCTAACAGGCTAACGGCTGAATTAGCTTGTAGGCCTGCGGACTTTAATACGTTTCATAAAACCTCAAAACACAACATAACATCTTAACAAATATATGTACATACTCCAGAAATATTACCGTCCTGAATGTGGTGCTTTTCCAGTCGCTTACCTTCAAAATAAAGATATATAAATGTATTTATGTCGGTCCTTTCGTCTTGCTGTTAGCTGACTTGGCAAACTTCCTCTCAACTGCCATAGCGCGAGCCCTCAATAATAGAATAAATCTCATAACATTAAAACGTGCGAGTGGCGTCCTCTAGTGGCCTTACTGGTACTGCACCACACTCTGCTAAATGCTTTCCAAAATGGATAAATAGTCATACAGCCTCCCAGACCCGTTGTTTATCTAAGAGTTAAGAACACAAATTGTGGATTAATAATATTACATTGTACTGTATTGCACCATCTAAACTTTTTCAACAGATCTCTAGTTGTTTAATCTGTTCTTGCTAGAAATATTCATAAACAAATTTAAATGTAATTTCCACTTTTGGGAAACACTGACCTGGATAATGAAAAGTTGTTATTATTACAGACCCCTTCAATTAAACTTTTGAAAGTACATAGGAGCAGACAACAAATTTTCCTCCTTGACTGGGTAGAAGACTATACCTCTGTTTTACAAAGATTTGTTACGTCTGATTTCACCACCTCAAACAAATGCCTACGTTTATTTCTACCACAAAGGTGCGTGAGCTCGAGACTGAGGTGGAGGCCGAGCAGAGAAGAGGTGTAGACGCAGTTAAGGGAGTCCGCAAGTATGAACGCAGAGTCAAGGAGCTCACTTACCAGGTAAGAGAAAGTGTCTTCTTCACACACGACACTAAAACAGACAGGTTTGTGTATAAAACTACACTGACATTGATTCTTTGATCTTCTCCCACAGACTGAGGAGGATAAGAAGAACGTTGGCAGACTTCAGGATCTGGTAGATAAACTGCAGTTGAAAGTAAAGGCCTACAAGAGGAATTCTGAGGAAGCGGTGAGTAACAGACTCTGAAAGCATACAATCGAAAATGTGTTTTCTCCCTTCAAAACGTAATGCCAATACAGTTTAGTTGAAGTGTTGCTACAGCACATCAGTCAACAATGACTCAATGAATATTATAAATCATTGTTGAAGAAATTATACACATTTCTAAATGCCTCCTATACGTGTTACCAATTTAACGGAGAGGTGGTTGAATAATAATTTGAAATTTGCTACCTGAAGCTCCAAACTTTAAATACTGATGTTCTGCTCTCCCTCTCTTTTCCTCACCCAGGAGGAAGCAGCCAATAGCCACATGTCTAAGTTCAGGAAGGTTCAGCATGAGCTGGAGGAGGCTGAGGAGCGTGCTGACATCGCTGAGACTCAGGTCAACAAGCTCAGAGCCAAGACCCGTGACTCTGGAAAGGTACAGAACTGCTGCTAAACCTATAACTGACTCATGTTTAAATATGACCACATCAACACCACCTATGATTCAGTCTTCACAGAGGGAAATACTGACCTTTTACACTCACTCAACTGTATTTAACATCTCTATGAAGAACGTTTCAAGTATGGCAACAACAACAAAAACATGAAAATCCAAGCTGAGCACTTAGCCTTAAAATATATGATCCATATTCTATCCAAGTCTATCCATATATTTATCATGTTCATTATTATTACTGATCCATTATATTCTATCCATATATTTATCATGTTCATTATTATTACTGATCCATTATATTCTATCCATATATTAATCATGTTCATTATTATTACTGATCCATTATATTCTATCCATATATTTATCATGTTCATTATTATTACTGATCCATTATATTCTATCCATATATTTATCATGTTCATTATTATTACTGATCCATTATATTCTATCCATATATTTATCATGTTCATTATTATTACTGATCCATTATATTCTATCCATATATTAATCATGTTCATTATTATTACTGATCCATTATATTCTCTCTTTCTTCTTACAGGGAAAAGAAGTTGCTGAATAAACAAGATCAAAGTCTTATCATTTTCCTGTGTTGCATAAAATATGATTTTCATGGTGAAATTTTGAGTATTGATTAAAAACATACAAGTCTACATACACTTCCTTTGTGACTGTGGACTTATTACTCAGCAAACAGCTAAAACATATTTTACTTTAATTAAAGGAGCAATCTGGGATTCCAACATCAACAAAGTGCGTAGCCCAACAAAGCGGTCACTTTTTGGGGTAAATATCTGAATGATGAGGCTTCACAAATGTAACCACTCTCAAATTCTCAAACTGAGTTTCTAATATATTTTCGGCAGTTATACACTTCTGTAATGATTAGGGTTCTTATGGTATTACAAGTTCTATATAACTTCTTATGGAAATTATGGTAATACACATTATAAACACAGTAATACACATTACAAACACAACCATACACATTACAATATGGTAATACACATTATAAACACGGTAATACGCATTATAAACATATTAATACACATAAACATGGTGATACATATTATAGACATGGTAATACACATAACATGGTAATACACATTATAAACAATGATACACATTAAAAACACAATAATACACATTATAATCATAATATGCATTATAAACGCGTTAATACACATTATATCGATGGTAATACACAGTATAAACATTGTAATACACATAACATGGTAATACACATTATAACATATAATACACATTATAATGTCACAAACTGATATACAGAAACCCAGCCTAAAACCCCAAACAGCAAGTAATGCAGACGTAGAAGCATGGTGGCTAGGAAAAACTCCCTAGAAAGGCGAAACCTAGGAAGAAAACTAGAGAGGAACCAGGCTCTGAGGGGTGGCCAGTCCTCTTCTGGCTGTGCCGGGTGGAGACTATAACAATTCATGGACATTAAGGCCAGTTCTTTCTCCAAGATGTTCAAATGTTCATAGATGACCAGCAGGGTCAAATAATAATAATAATAATAATAATAATAGTAGTTGTAGAGGTTGCAACAGGTAAATACATCAGGAGTAAATGTCACTTGGCTTTTCATAGCCAGGCATTTAGATGCAGTAAAGAGCGCAGGTACGGTGCAATAGTGCGCAGGTGCAGTAGAGAAAGAGTGAGATGAAAACACAATTTTTAAACTCCGGTGAAACAGGAAGCCATGGAAGCACACAACACAGTTCCTGAGATTCACTAAAAAAGTACAATGTTAATGCAGATTTTATTTTGTTTGATTGTATTTATAAGAATGTTTAGGGATTTTTGAGAAAAAAAGTATTGCAAAATGTCTTTCTCTGAAGCATCTTCTTTATGAATTCTGAAAAATATTAGTAACATTCCACCCATGATGCGAAAAAAGGTTTTGGTCATTGACTGCAGGAAAGGGTTAGAATGCCTATAGACAACACCAGTAGACCACCTGCCTGGATTTACAACTAATGTGCCAATCAGGAAGTTACAGAATGTAAGAAGCAACATTGGCAGAGGAACTGCTAGCTATTCAGAAGTACAAGTGGAGACACTTCAGAGTGAGGAGTGAGTTTCACTGATTCCCATCTGCTACACAAGCAATAACAAGTCTATAGACGTTTAGGAAAAAAGCATTTCAATGTATTCTGTAATGTTATACTTATGCAGATTTACTAGAGGCTTTAAATTGCAATGAGTTGCTAGATAGCTTTGTCAGCATAGCGGAGGCTTCACACTTTATGAGAAGGCTATAAATAGAATCAACAGACTGTTTGGCCTTTAGGTTGGAATAAAGGCCAAACAGACAAGAGACATGATGTCAGAAGGCAGTTGTTGGAGCAGTGAATAGTTACACACTCTGTAATCTTACTTTTAGTTACAGGTTTTGTGACATCTGTGGTTCTGAAACAGAATGGCTGCCCTCCATGTTGACTACATTACAGACACAGGCCAGATCTCAGAATGCCTGGATTGATGTTTATTAACATATCAGCTAACTACATCATGTGGTATAGTAATCTGACGTGGCACACAACCATTGGTTGATCATGGTTCTAGGGACTCTGGAACCATGATCCTATATGTCCTAAAGAGAAAGGTTCTGCCCCAGGGCTATGGAGTGTGAGGGAAGTTGATCAGACACATTGGTCCCACACTGATGTGATTTCCATGTTGTGATTTTGAACAGATTCAGTGTTCAACATGTAAATAGGAAGAAGGAAGTGGATTATGAATAGGTTCTGAAAGAGGAAGCATTAACTACTTGAGAAAGGAAGGTTAGCTACAAAGTCACAGTCTGTATGCCATATTATTGTAGCTATTAGAAAGCTATTAGGGTGATTCCTCACCAAACTAGAACAACAAAATACAATTATTTTGTGATTTTTACAACATTTAATCCATAGAAGGGTCCTTTGGAGGAAGGACTGTTGACATATATTTGGCATTTATATATACAGTGGCAAGAAAAAGTATGTGAACCCTTTGGAATTACCTTGATCTTCATATAAGTCACAACAATAGACAAACACAGTCTGCTTAAACTAATAACACATGTCTTTATTGAAAAAGTATGTGAACCCTTGGATTTGATAACTGGTTGACTCTGGACTGGTTGTCAGGACTCCAGAAGGTGTATTATCTTCTGTTGAAGCCATTCTGTTGTTGATTTACTTCTGTGTTTTGGGTCGTTGTCCTCTTCCATCACCCAACTTCTGTTGAGCTTCAATTGGCATACATTCTCCTGCAAAATGTCTTGATAAACCTGGGGATTCATCTTTCCATCGATGATAGCAAGCTGTCCAGGCCCTGAGGCAGCAAAGCAGCCCCAAACCATGATGCTCTCTTCACCATACTTTACAGTTGGGATGAGGTTTTGATGGTGGTGTGCTGTGCCTTTTTTTCTCAACACATAGTGTTGTGTGTTCCTTCCAAACAACTCAACTTTAGTTTCATCTGTCCACAGAATATTTTGCCAGTAGCTCTGTGGAACATCCAGGTGCTCTTTTTCAAATTTCAGACGTGCAGCAATGTTTTTTTTGGGACAGCAGTGGTTTCTTCTGTGGTGTCCTTCCATGAACACCATTCTTATTTAGTATTTTAAGTATCGTAGACTCGTCAACAGATATGTTAGCATGTTCCAGAGATTTCTGTAAGTCTTTAGCTGACACTCTTAAGAATTCTGCTCCATGCTCTTGCAGTAATCTTTGCAGGACGGCCACTCCTAGGGAGAGTAGCAATAGTGCTGAACTTTCTCTATTTATAGACAAGTTGTCTTAAAGTGGACCGACGAAAATCAAGGCTTTTAGAGATATTTTTGTAACCCTTTCCAACTTCATGCAAGTCAACAATTCTTAATCTTAGGTCTTCTGAGATCTCTTTTGTCCGAGGCATGGTTCACATCAGAAAATTATTCTTGTGAATAGCAAACTCACATTTTGTGAGTGTTTTTTATAGGGTAGGGCAGCTCTAACCTCCAATCTCATCTCATTGATTAGATTTCAGGTTAGCTGACTCCTGACTCCAATTAGCTTTTGGAGAAGTCATTGGCCTAGGTGTTCACATACTTCTTCCAAACTACACTGTGAATGTTTAAATGATGTATTCAATATAGACAAGACAAAATACAATAATGTGTGTGTTATTAGTTTGTTGTGACTTAGAAGAAGATCAGATGAAATTTTATGACCAGTTTATGCAGAAATCCAGGTAATTCCAAAGGAATCACATACTTTTTCTTGCCACTGTATATTTGTTTTGAGGGGGTAAAAAAACACTAAAACACTAAAACAAAACACCAACGATACATTCCCTAAGATGGTCAACATACGATTTACAAAGTCATATCTGAAAGCAGAATTGAGACATTTATTTATTTATTTAAGTTTTGTGAGATTTAGCGACCCTGTTAAAAATCTGGTATGTGGTTCTCGTTAACAGCTGAACGGAACATGACGAGAGGAGTGTGTTGTCTCCATCCAAGTTGATTGACTAGTTTTGGCTTAGATGGTAGAAAGATTTGAGTTTAACATTGAACATTGTTCAATGCCTAAGAAGCCGGTGGCCGCATACAACATTATTGAGATGATTTGCGATTAAAGTTGACTCATATTATGACTGTTTGCCATATTATGTATTTTGGTACATGGCCCTGTTCGTGGGATAAATTGCAGAACTATAAAGCAGAGGCTGCTATCATTAAGTCTTCAGTCATCCCAGATATAACAGCGGCCATAGAGGTCAAGGCTATTATCAAAGCAGCAGTTAAATATCGACTGCCCATGAAAACCAACTTCTCCTATTGAAAACGTGGCACGATATGAGTCAGATACATTTACTCTAGTGTCAACATTTACTACAATGTGTAAATAGGATAATTTTGTCAAAGTCAGTTTCGTCGAAACAGAGTTTGGTTAAAAAACAGAGTTTGGTAAGTGACTGCGTAACAACGTGTAAATGAAGGTTGGGTTAGGATTACAATCACTGTAAATCAACAATTCATGCCTCCTTTTGCATATTATCTAGGGGTGTGCTGATCTCGGATTAGTAATCGTATCCATTTAATCACACTTGATACTCGTACTCGGATATAATCGTGATAGGAAAACCCAGAAGTGCGCTTTAAATGATAACTCGATCCGGTGGAATACGACGATACGAGCGCATATTTCAGAGAGCGCCCCGTAAGCCACGCCCCAGTGGGCAGACCTAGGCATGTTGGACTGGGACACGTTATAATATCATAAAAATACTCTCATTTTACAGTGGGTCCGCAGTGGTTCTGTGTAGCTTAGTTATGCTAATATATTTCAGACCAGTGTATTGCAGTACATTTCGTTTTTGACTTACAACGCGTCCCAGATAGTTCGCAATGGAACATACCAGAGTGCGGCATCGTTTACTAGGATTATTGTTGGGATCATCTGGTTACCAAATGTGTTTGGAATACTTTGAGCTCTTTGACAAAACAGACCATGAAACGCATTTTCACTCGAAGGTCCGCGGTGGGTCTGTGTAATTTATGCGATTATATTGGAGGCTGCTTTATAGCAGTGAATGTCATCTATTAATATTAATTTACTCTTACAGTATTTCTAAGTAGCAACCGTATCAGCCAGGGAAACGAGTTGTTCTCACTTTATGATAGAACATTCAGATTTGTCTGCCTGAATGTGGGGCTCTTTACCTGATTTATTCAGATTTTGCTCAAATAAAGATATAACTGGGCCTGTCTGAGAATAGACCATTCCGTGTTCTGCCTGAGTGTGGCGCTGTTTACCGCATTCTTCTGGATTATCTTGTGACCAAAAAAAACGACTGTTTTTAATTTTTTAATTATGGGGTATTATGTGTAGTATGATGAGGGGTATTATGTGTAGTATGATGAGGGGTATTATGTGTAGTATGATGAGGGGTATTATGTGTAGTATGATGAGGGGTATTATGTGTAGTATGATGAGGGGTATTATGTGTAGTATGATGAGGGGTATTATGTGTAGTATGATGAGGGGTAGTATGATGAGGGGTATTATGTGTAGTATGATGAGGGGTATTATGTGTAGTATGATGAGGGGTATTATGTGTAGTATGATGAGGGGTATTATGTGTAGTATGATGAGGGGTATTATGTGTAGTATGATGAGGGGTATTATGTGTAGTATGATGAGGGGAAAAACGATGTCATCAATTTTAGAATAATGCTGTAATGTAACAACATTTTGAAAACGTCAAGGGATCTGAATACTTTCCGAATGTACTGTACATTCTCCCACTAATAACCATTCAATTCAATTGAATCAGTAGACCTTCCCGCAACATTGTATCATATGCTTTTTCTATGTCAAAATATGCTACTGACATCACTTCCTTCATTGCCAAAGCTTTGGTCACCTCAGTACTAACTTTAACCAATACATCAATGGTAGTCCTTCCTTTTCTGAATCCACTCTAGTATGGACTTAATAAACCCCCATGTTCCACAATACATCAATCTGCCTAGAATCAACCTTTCCATTCATTTACAGAGATTTGATCTAAGTGCAATAGGTCTATAACTAGCAGGACTGGATAGATCTTTACCAGGCTTCACAAAAGGCAACACCACAGCATGTTTCCATCCTGATGGTAGCACTCCTGTCCTCCATATTCTGTTAAATAAACTCAAAATCTTTCCCACAACTTCTGCAGGTATATATCTGTACGGTCAGTCATAACATCTTACTCAGCTAACACAGGTATCAGGTATCAGGTATCTATCTGTACTGTCAGTCATAACATCTTCCTCAGCTAACACAGTTATCAGGTATATATCTGTACTTTCAGTCGTAACATCTTCCTCAGCTAACACAGGTATCAGGTATCTATCTGTACTGTCAGTCATAACATCGTCCTCAGCTAACACAGTTATCAGATATCTATCTGTACTTTCAGTCATAACATCTTCCTCAGCTAACACAGTTATCAGGTATATATCTGTACTGTCAGTCATAACATCTTCCTCATCTAACACAGGTATCAGGTATCAGGTATATATCTGTACTGTCAGTCATAACATCTTCCTCAGCTAACACAGGTATCAGGTATCTATCTGTACTGTCAGTCATAACATCTTCCTCAGCTAACACAGGTATCAGGTATCTATCTGTACTGTCAGTCATAACATCTTCCTCATCTAACACAGGTATCAGGTATCTATCTGTACCGTCTTTCCTTTCCCCATCATCCTCTTTGACATTTTCCACACATCCCCTAGTTGTGTTTCCCTTCCTATAGAAGAACAGAATTCCCACCATGCACCTTTCTTTGCATTCTTAATGACTTTCCTAGCCAAAGCACTCTTTCTCTGACTATCATTCTATTAAATGTCAAATTATACTTCAAAGTTTTAAAAGCATTATCACGATTATCGATGGCCTTATTACATGCTTCAGTCCACCAAGGAACTATCTTTCGTCTACCACCTTCTATTCAACTCCTTATTCAACTCCTTGTATTCAACTCCTTCTATTCAACACCTTGTATTCAACTCCTTGTATTCAACTCCTTGTATTCAACTCCTTGTATTTAACACCTTGTATTCAACTCCTTGTATTCAACTCCTTCTATTCAACACCTTCTATTCAACACCTTCTATTCAACACCTTCTGTTCAACTCATTCACAGGCAGACAGGAACACTTTCCATTTTTCCTATGATTTAAATCAGTCTTCCAATTGTGAGAATGAATGTGAAGTGTTTCTTTTCTAAACATTGATCATTGGTGGGGTCATCTAGTGGGCTGTCACTTGTCCTGACTCTTCCAAAAGGCTTGGCTAGGACGAGTCACCTGCTCCCCCGGAGACACTTGTGTTCCAGTACCTGCAGCTGAAGGGAGGGTGTGGGATTCACAGTTTTATTGATGTTCTCTGTTATGGACTTTACTTTTCTTGTCTTTGATTGTGTCTTCCTGCCATCTCTGTTGTTTTTACATTTGAAAGTCTAAAAATAAAGCTGTCCAAAAAGAAGCAGGTATTTGACTGGTCCGTTTAAAGGCCATATCAAGTATAAGTCTATTTCATATATGGTGATATCCTCTGCTGCACGGCTCAAATTGCAGCAGATCTGCCAATAAAGCAATGACAAATTCCCTAGATATATTGCTGTGGAAGCTAGATGTATTTCTGACACACCTGTTTCTAAACATGGCCATATTGGGATTGTAAATGATCTGTTGCTTTGGTATACTTCTTGTAACTCTGTCATCGACTGTATGGGATCAAATTTGAGTTTCACAAACAGCTGAGCAGATGTGGTTTGATACCATCTCTATGACGGAGGGTCATAAAGTAATCCCAAACAACTTTAGGCTGCACGTATTTCTGACACCCAGTTTGGGATCATGGTTAGAGGTCACTGTCAGGGGGTAATAATTTGGACTACTTGTTTGTCCAGATATAAAGCTTGCTGAAAAACACAACAGCTCCCCATTTGATAAAAGTTTTTAATCCCTTTACAGATTTTTGATTAATATTACTTATAGCTCTCCGTTAAATTCAAATCGCATGCTGAAAAGTGAAGACCTCATACCTATAGTGTACCTGTACCACAGAGAGATCCGATACAGGCCAGCACAATTATTTTGACATTATTAGTCGACCAAGAGGTCCTCACATTGCTGACACTGTAATATTTAAAGCGAGATATGTGATCTGGAAAATAATATCTGAATTAACCGAGCCAAGCTCGGTTGTTTTGTGGATCCATGCCACAGCATGTGACATACCACATCCAGATTTAGATTTTTATTGGCTTTGACATTTTAATGGATTGAAACATGTAAAAAGAAATATGCTGACGTGAGCCAAGGTGCTGGGGTGTCTCAGGCCAAACTACTTGAAAAGCACATACTGAGTTGTTTTACAGAGCAAAATATAAGAGTTACTATCTGATCCTCCCAAGACCCTGCTAAAATACGTAAAATATATACAATAACAGTTTTATAATGACAGTTTACTGCTTAATGACGTCTGTCAGTTAATAACAGTATATCAGGGGCCTGCAACTCCTGTTCTGGACAGCCCAGCCACATGGTGTGCAGGCTCTTGTTCCAGTAGCAGGTTCAGCTAGATCAACTTGTTGTGAAGGGTCATGCCACTCCTACAGAACTCCCAATTGCTCCTAATTACCCTAGGCCATGCCCCTTCCCTCCACACCTACAGCCTAATCAGCTCTCCACCCACTGGTTTCATTCAGCGATAACCAAAAAGGACTTTCAAAACTATCAGAAACCATAATCACCCGTCTGTGAAGACGCCACAACATCCTCAATAACTCTCTCCATAAGATAGGAAAACACATAACAGGCTCATGTCTCAACTGTCCAGCAGCAGAAACTACACAAGAACCTGATTGTGAAATGCTCTTGTAATGCAGGTCTTTGGAATCAAGTGCAGGAAACAGAGTAAAGACAACTCCTTTACTTTACGGACACGAACTACTAACCCAGTAGTATTCACACCTGATCACGAACAACGGAGCACAATTTACAGAAAACAATCACTGACAAAAACCAGGGGGGAACAGAGGGATTAAATAGGACACATACAATTAGTGAAATGGGAACCAGGTGTGAATAAGCCAAGACAAACATCAAATGAGAAATGGATCGGTGGTGGCTAGAACTCCGGTGACGTCGACCGCCTGTAGCCACCCTAACCAGGAGAGGGACCGACTTCCGCGGATGTCGTGACACTGATGGTCACTCTGACAGAGCTCCAGAGTTCCTCTGTGGAGATGGGAGAACCTTCCAGAAGGACAACCATCTCTGCAACACTCCACCAATCAGGCCTTTGTGGTAGAGAGGCCAGATGGAAGCCACTCCTCAGTAAAAGACACATGACAGCTCACTTGGAGTTTTCCAAAAGGCACTTAAATGACTCTCAGACAATGAGAAACAAGATTCATCTGGTCTGATGAAACCAAGATTGAACTCTTTGGCCTGACTGCCAAGCGTCACGTCTGGAGGAAACCTGGCACCATCCAGCGGCAGGGACTGGGAAACTAGTCAGGATCGAGGGAAAGATGAATGGAGCAATCCTTGATGAAAACCTGCTCCAGAGCACTCAGGACCTCAGACTGGGGTCAGCGACCCTAAGCACACAGTCAAGACAATGCAGTAGTGGCTTTGAGACAAGTCTCTGAATGTCCTTGAGTAGCCCTGCCAGAGCCCGGACTTGAACCCGATCAAACATCTCTAGAGAGACCTGAAAATAGCTGTGCAGCAACGCTCCCCATCCAACCTGACAGAGGTTGAGAGGATTTACAGAGAAGAATGGGAGAAACTCCCCAAATACAGGTGTGCCAAGCTTGTAGCGTCATAAATGTGATATTTCTAAACACCTGTTTTGCTTTGTCATTATGGGGTATTGTGTGTAGATTGATGAGGGAAAAAACTATTTAGTCCAATTTAATAAAAAATCTTGGGCTCTGTCAGAGTGACTTTCAGGTTCTTGGTCACCTCCCTGATCAAGAACCTGAAAGTCACTCTGACAGAGCCCAAGAGTTCTTCTGTGGAGATGGTAGAACCTTCCAGAAGGACAACCATCTCTGCAGCACTCCACCAATTAGGACTTTATTGTACTGAGTGGCAAGACGGAAGCACATGACAGCCTGCTTGGAGTTTACCAAAAGGCACCTAAAGAAATCAGACCATGAGAAACAAGATTCTCTGATCTGATGAAACCAACAAAATGTGGAAAAAGTCAAGGTGTCTGAATACTTTCCGAATGCACTGTCTATAACACAAATCTATACAACAGATGTGAAGGCTATAAAACAAAGAGTAGTATACAATTTCCAAGATGTTGTCTGGCAATCAGAAACATTCTGAGGATGGGATATAGTCAGCAGGCTGAGGATTCATTAGCAGATCTCTGGTCAAAAAGGTACACAGGGATATGTTTTCCATGATGTTGCAAAATCTGAAGATGTTTTTTATTGTGTGCCCTGATTCAGGGTTTCCCAACCCTCTCCTCAGGGACCTTCCAGACGTTTCATATATTTTCTGTAGCCCTAAAATGGCACAGCTGATTCCAGTAGCCAACTATCTCCAAGCCCTTGACTAATAGAATCAGGTGTGCCAGTGCAGGGCTACAACAAATATGTGAAACATCTGGTGTGAAGTATTAATGAACATGACCCACCTCAAGGGCCTTGCTTTTTATTGCAAAACTACTCTGCAAAACTACTCTTCAATAGAGGGCACTAAAGGCCCAGGGCCTTTTTATGCCACTGAAAAGGTTATTGGAGGTGCCTGAAAGAAATCATTGAGGGGAATCGGAGGAGCCTAAAGCATTGAGGAATCGGAGGAGCCTAAAGCATTGGGGAATTGGAGGAGCCTAAAGCATTGAGGAATTGGAGGAGCCTAAAGCATTGAGGAATCGGAGGAGCCTAAAGCATTGAGGAATCGGAGGAGCCTAAAGCATTGCCAAAACAAACAGTTAATAATAACCACAGTTAACCTCTCCACCCTGACTGTCTGTGAGTCAGCATGTAGTGAGGGCTTTTCCTGACAGTTGGTTGGCTATCATATTTATAGACAACATGTGTGAGTGTTTAAGGAAACTGGGGATCACTGCAGTACTCACCGAGGGCTTCCCCTGGGCTGGCAGGAAGTATTTATGGACTACCTTGGTGTGTGTGCTCTTTAGGAAACAGGCAGGGGATCACCGCAGTAGAAACACAAACAGATTTTTATTTTTATTTAACCTTTATTTAACTATCTTTCTAAATGTTTATATCTTAATTAGCATGAGCAGCGCAACTTTAATAATAATGAATTAACATGAATACATCTCCAGGCGCTTTATAAGCAAGAAGGAGAGGAGTTCAGAGTGCTAGCCTGTCATCCTCACTGTGAGTCCTCTGCCTCAACACTGCATTCCTAAGGTATCTCCTATTCCTCTCAAGATTCAGCGGACTCCTCAAATGATCAGGAACCAGCAGCCAGGTGAAACAAGAAGCTGGTACTGTGTCCAGATGCATAATTCAAACAAAAACATAAGACAGCTAGCTAGCAATAAAGAGATAACCTGTCAGACAATCTGCCAATATGTAAATCTGTGGATACAAAGCACCAGATATATGCAATAAAAACTCAACGTTCCCAAAAACAAAACAGATGATAAAAAACTAACTAAATGTATGCATGTTTACCGAGCTCATACCAGCATGCAATTAACATAGAAAATACATATTTTAAAGATATGCATTACTCAGTGTTTTAAATGAATGAACCAATGTTACATGTATTTGCATGGTATTGAAAGGAGTAGAGAGCGTGTGACAGTGGCGGCACCAGGAGTTTCTCACAGAGGATGGCTTGGTTGTTGCGTAGGGGTCAACAATATATTATTAGACAAGCAGTATCAAGTCTATACCCGTTTAGGAAAAAGGCATTTCATGTATTCGGTAATGTTACACTTGCGTGTAAATAGGAAGGTCCCACACTGATGTGATTTCCATGTTGTGATTTTGAACAGATTCAGTGTTCAACATGTAAATAGGAAGAGGGAAGTGGATTATGAATAGGTTCTGAAAGAGGAAGCATTAACTACTTGAGAAAGGAAGGTTAGCTACAAAGTCACAGTCTGTATGCCATATTATTGTAGCTATTAGAAAGCTATTAGGGTGAATCCTCAAATAGAACAAAAAAAGATTTTGGGGATTATTAGAGAAGTGTGTTGTGTACCTACATCCAAAGTTGATTTACAAAGTTTCGTTGAAATTGTTGTCATATTGGCTTAGATGTGATGGTAGAAAGATGTTTTATTTAATTGAATTTAACATTGACCACTGGGCAATGCCTTCTTAAGAAGCCGGTGGGTGCTGGCTTCTTAATGTTTTGCTACACTGTGCCTAATGAATACAACCCTGATTCCAATCCAACAAATTACATACAACATTATTGACTTGGTTGCAATATTAAAGTTGTGTTATTATGACAGTTTGACAGAAGTCCCTCAGAACGCGTCCCTGTTCATGGGATAAACTGTAGGACTATAAAGCAGAGACTCCTATCATCAGGTCTTCAGTCATCCCAGATATAACAGCTGCCATAGAGGTCAAGGCTATTATCAAAGCAGCAGTTAGACTGGACAACCTTCTATTCAACACCTTCTGTTCAACTCATTCACAGGCAGACAGGAACACTTCATTTTTCCTATGATTTAAACCAGTCTTCCAATTTTGCTACTGAATGTGTTTCACTTCTAAACATTGATCATTGGTGGGTCCATCTAGTCTGTATGGTCATATCCTCTGGTGCAAATGTCAGCAGATCTGCCAATAAAGCAAAGCCAAATTATCTTAGATATACAGTGCATTCGGAAAGTATTCAGACCCCTTGATTTTTTCCACATTTTGTTACCTAACAACCTTATTCTAAAATTGATTAAATACATACAGTGTGGAGAACAAGTATTTGATACACTGCCGATTTTGCAGGTTTTCCCACTTACAAAGCATGTAGAAGTCTGTAATTTTTATCATAGGTACACTTCAACTGTGAGTGACGGAATCTAAAACAAAAATCCAGAAAATCACATTGTATGATTTTTAAGTAATTAATTTGCATTTTATTGCATGACATAAGTATTTGATACATCAGAAAAGCAGAACTTAATATTTGGATCAGAAACCTTTGTTTGCAATTACAGAGATCATACGTTTCCTGTAGTTCTTGACCAGGTTTGCACACACTGCAGCAGGGATTTTGGCCCACTCCTCCATACAGATCCTTCAGGTTTCGGGGCTGTCGCTGGGCAATACGGACTTTCAGCTCTCTCCAAAGATTTTCTATTGGGTTCAGGTCTGGAGACTGGCTAGGCCACTCCAGGACCTTGAGATGCTTCTTACTGAGCCACTCCTTAGTTGCCCTGGCTGTGTGTTTCGGGTCGTTGTCATGCTGGAAGACCCAGCCACGACCCATCTTCAATGCTCTTACTGAGGGAAGGAGGTTGATGGCCAAGATCTCGCGATACATGGCCCCATCCATCCTCACCTCAATACGGTGCAGTCGTCCTGTCCCCTTTGCAGAAAAGTATCCCCAAAGAATGATGTTTCCACCTCCATGCTTCACGGTTGGGATGGTGTTCTTGGGGTTGTACTCATCCTTCTTCTTCCTCCAAACACGGCGAGTGGAGTTTAGACCAAAAAGCTCTATTTTTGTCTCATCAGACCACATGACCTTCTCCCATTCCTCCTCTGGATCATCCAGATGGTCATTGGCAAACTTCAGACGGGCCTAGACATGCGCTGGCTTGAGCAGGGGGACCTTGCGTGCACTGCAGGATTTTAATCCATGACGGCGTAGTGTGTTACTAATGGTTTTCTTTGAGACTGTGGTCCCAGCTCTCTTCAGGTCATTGACCAGGTCCTGCCGTGTAGTTCTGGGCTGATCCCTCACCTTCCTCATGATCATTGATGCCCCACGAGGTGAGATCTTGCATGTTGCCCCAGACCGAGGGAGATTGACCGTCATCTTGAACTTCTTCCATTTTCTAATAATTGCGCCAACAGTTGTTGCCTTCTCACCAAGCTGCTTGCCTATTGTCCTGTAGCCCATCCCAGCCTTGTGCAGGACTACAATTTTATCCCTAATGTCCTTACACAGCTCTCTGGTCTTGGCCATTGTGGAGAGGTTGGAGTCTGTTTGATTGAGTGTGTAACGAGTTCAAACAGGTGCAGTTAATACAGGTAATGAGTGGAGAACAGGAGGGCTTCTTAAAGAAATACTAACAGGTCTGTGAGAGCCGGAATTCTTACTGGTTGGTAGGTGATCAAATACTTATGTCATGCAATAAAATGCAAATTAATTATTTAAAAATCATACAATGTGATTTTCTGGATTTTTGTTTTAGATTCCGTCTCTCACAGTTGAAGTGTACCTATGATAAAAATTACAGACTTCTACATGCTTTGTAAGTGGGAAAACCTGCAAAATCGGCAGTGTATCAAATACTTGTTCTCCCCACTGTATTTGTTCTCATCAACCACATAATGACAAAGACCCGAAAACAGGTTTTTAGACATTTTTGCACATTTATAAAAAAAGATTTTCAGACCCTTTGCTATGAGACACATTTTTTGCTCAGGTTTCCATTGATCATCCTTGAGATGCTTCTACAACTTGATTGGAGTCCACCTGTGGTAAATTCAATTGATTAGTCATGATTTGGAAAGGCACACACATGCCTATATAAGGTCCCACAGTTGACAGTGTATGTCAGAGCAACAACCAAGCCATGAGGTCGAAGGAATTGTCTGTAGAGCTCAGAGACAGGATTGTGTCGAGGCACAGATCTGGGGAAGGGTACCAAAAAATCTCTGCAGCATTGAAGGTCACCAAGAACACAGTGGCCTCCATCATTCTTAAATGGAAGAAGTTTGGAACCATCAAAACTCTTCGTAGAGCTGGCTGACCGGCCAAACTGAGCAATCGGGGGAGAAAGGACTTGGTCAGGGAGGTGACCAAGAACCTGAAAGTCACTCTGACAGAGCCCAAGAGTTCTTCTGTGGAGATGGGAGAACCTTCCAGAAGGACAACCATCTCTGCAGCACTCCACCAATTAGGCTTTTATTGTACTGAGTGGCAAGACGGAAGCACATGACAGCCTGCTTGGAGTTTACCAAAAGGCACCTAAAGAAATCAGACCATGAGAAACAAGATTCTCTGATCTGATGAAACCAACATTGAACTATTTGGCTTGAATGCCAAGCATAACATCTGGAGGATAACTGGCACCATCCCTACGGTGAAGCATGGTGGTGGCAGCATCATGCTGTGTGGATGTTTTTCAGCGGCTGGGACTGGGAGACTAGTCAGGATCGAGGGAAAGATGAACGGAGCAAAGTACAGAGAGATCCTGCTTCAGAGCGCTCAGGACCTCAGACTGAGCCGAAAGGTTAACTTTCCAACAGGACAACGACCCTAAGCACACAATCAAGACAATGCAGGAGTGGCATCAGGACAAGTCTTGGAATGTCCTTAAGTAGCCCTGCCAGAGCCCAGACTTTAACCTGATCGAACATCTCTGGACAGACCAGAAAATAGCTGTGCATCGACGCTCCCCATCCAACCTGACAGAGCTTGAGAAGATCTTTAGAAAAGAATGGGGGAAACTCCCCAAATACAGGTGTGCCAAGCTTGTAGTGTCATACCCAAGAAGACTGGAGGCTGTAATTGCTGCCAAAGGTGCTTCCACAAAGTACTGAGTAAAGGGTCTGAATACTGATGTAAATGTGATATTTCCGTTTATTATTTTGCAAAAATTTCTTAAGCCCAGTTTTTGCTTTGTCATTATGGGGTATTGTGTTTTTAATCAATTTTAGAATAAGGCTGTAACATAACAAAATGTGAAAAAGTCAAGGGGTCTGAATACTTTCCGCATGCACTGTATTGCTGTGGAAGCTGCATGTATTTCTGACACAAACGTTTCTGAACATAGCCATATTGGGCTTGTAAATTATCTGCTTTAGTTTGCTTCCTGAAACTCTGCCATGGACTCTATGGGATCAAATTGGAGTTTCAAGAACAGCTCAGCAGATGATACCATCTCTATGACGCAGGGTCATGAAGAAATCCCAAATGACTTTAGGCTGCATGTATTTCTGACAGCCAGTTTGGAACATGGCCATGGTTGGAGAAGGTCACTGACTGGCTAATAATTGTGGACTTGTTTAAAGATCTGTAAAACTTGCTGAAAAACACAACAGCTTCCCATTTGATCCAAGTGTTTATCCTTGTAAATGTATTAGATTAATATTACATTTAGCCCTCCATTAACTTCACACTGCATGCTGAAAAGTGAAGACCTCATACCTATACTGTGGACCACAGAGAGATCCGATACAGGCCAGCACATTATTTTGACCATATTAATCGACCATGAGGTCCTCACATTGCTGACACCGTAATAGATTTACAGCGAGATATGTGATCTGGAAAATAAGTTCTGAATTACCCGAGCCAAGCATGTGACATTTCACACCCAGATTTAATTTTGTACTGTCTGTGACATTTTAATGGATTGAATCATGTAAAAAAAATGCTGACGTGAGCCAAGGAACCGGGGTGACTCAGGCAAACTACTTCGAAGGTCGTTTTACAGAACAAAATGTATTGGATCAACAGTTACTATCTGATCTCCCCAAGGCCCTGCTAAAATACAATACAATAACAGTTTTATAATGACAGTTTACTCAACTGCTTAATAACATCTGACAGTTAATAACAGTATATCAGGGGCCTAAAATTGCTGTTCTGGATGTCCCATCCGCATGAGGTGCAGGCTTTTATTCCACCCTAGCACTAACACAGTGGGATCAGCTGAATCAAATGATCATAACCTTCAATTTAGCCCTTAATTACTTGAAATCAGGTTGGGATTCCTATGAGTTGGGAGCCATCAGCCAATGAAGAAGAATATAACTTCTGCAAAATATGTATTGAGACCAATACATTTTGATTTACAACTATTCATAATCTTCAATTTAGCCCTTAATTACTTGAAATCAGTTCAAGTATGTTAGTGCTGGAGTGGAAGAAATACAATTCAGTTCAATCAGGAAGTAAACTGAAATTCAACATTTTCACAATGCTTTTAATAAAATAAAAAAAAAGTCAGTTCACTTCCTGAATTGACTTGAAATGACTTGCATTGTGAGAAGACCAAAGGCTGTAAAGTCAGTTGAGGTCTTTGTGGCCAAATGCACAGTTGTCTAGTTGGGTATGACAGCTGTACATGTTCCTCTGACACTGATCTAAGGTCAGATCCCTCAAATACAAAAACACAGGTCATAGATCATGCAAGGTCTTTGCACATTAAAACAACTTAATGTCATAAATGTTTAGTCTGCATGGTGCGAATGTTCTCTCCACCCACGAACACGCCAAGTAAATATATTGTCTAATAACAGTGGCATCGGTGCCAGAATTAGACTGTGTTGGCAGATCAAACAATAAACCTTGGCTGCAGTGAAGACGAGAGCACAGTACAAGAAATGAAAAGGCTTGGATGGAATCCTTCCAGATGATCAGCCCAGCCCCCTCCACAACTAGTGCATCCAGCAGCTATGGGGCTTTTTGTACTGATGTGCTGGGTGGACACTGAGCATAAAGAATGAATCAGTATCAATACATAATAGTAGATAAGGTTATCCAAGCAATAAAAATAACCCTAGAGGTAACAAATAAATAAAAACAAATACATTAAACGGAAGGCATTTAAATCCGTTTTGACACATAGAGAAGAACCTGGTGTGAGTGATATAGGACTACTCAATCTATACATACATGGACTTTGCTATATGTCTGGAGTAAATATTTTATATAATTATAGGTCACCCTTTTTTCTTTTATTTCACGAAAATACACAACGGACCAAAAAAAAATGTTTTCTCATAGCTCAGTCACATAATGCCAGGGTATATCTGGTGGGCTTTCTGGAATAAGGACCAGTATATATCGTGATAGAAAGGGCAATAGGTGAGAACATGTATTTAATTCTCTTTGAGGTCAGAATAGTCTTACCAACCTGATTCAATTTGCAGGGTAAATGTCCCTTATCTTACCTGTGCACATAGCGATCTCTTGCTTTTAGGTAGGTTGTACACTACATGACCAAAAGTATGTGGACACTGGCTTGTCGAACATCTCATTCCAAAATCATGGGCATTAATATGGAGTTGGTCCCCCCTTTGCTGCTATAACAGTCTCCACTTCTGGGAAGGCTTTCCACTAGATGTTAGAACATTGCTGCGGGGACTTTCTTCCATTCCGCCACAAGAGCATTACTGAGGTCGGGCACTGATGTTGGGCGATTTGGACTGGATCAAGGTCGGATTTCAAATTCAATCAATCAATCAATAAATCAATCACAATCACCTTTTTACATCAGCCGATGTCACAAAGTGCTATACCGAAACCCAGCCTAAAACCCCAAACAGCAAGCAATGCAGATGTAGAAGCACGGTGGCTAGGAAAAACTCCCTAGAAAGGCAGGAACCTAGGAAGAAACCTAGAGAGGAACCAGGCTCTGAGGGGTGGCCAGTCCTCTTCTGGCTGTGCCGGGTGGAGATTATAACAATTCATGGCCATTAAGGCCAGATCTTTCTCCAAGATGTTAAAATGTTCATAGATGACCAGCAGGGTCAAATAGTTTATTTATTTTTATTTCACCTGGCCAAGACAAAGCAAAGCAGTGCGACAGAAAACAACACAGAGTTACACTTGAGAATAAAACAAACGTACAGTCAATAACACAATAGAGAATCTATATACAGAATGTGCAAATGTAGTGCAAAATGCAGTAAGGTTAGGAAGGTAGGACAATAAATAGGCCATAGTGGCAAAATAAATTACAGATTAGAATTAACACTGGAGTGATAGATGTGCAAATGATGACGTGCAAATAGAGATACTGTAGTGCAAAATGAGCTAAAAAAATAAATATGGGGATGAGGTAGTAGGGTGGGCTATTTACAGAAGGGCTATATACAGGTGCAGTGATCGATAAGCAGCTTTGAGAGCTGATGCTTAAAGTTATTGAGGGAGATAGGAACCTCTAGCTTCAAGGATTTTTGCAGTTTGTTCCAGTCATTGGCAGCAGAGAACTGGAAGGAATGGCGGCCAAAGGTGTTGGCATTGGGGGTGACCAGTGAAATATACCTACTGTAGCGCATGCTATGGGTGGGTGTTGCTACAATAATAATCATAGTGGTTGTAGAGGTTGCAACAGGTAAATACATCAGGAGTAAATGTCACTTGGCTTTTCAATTCATCCTTAAGGTGTTCAATGGGGTCGAGGTCAGGGCTCTGTGCAGGCCAGTCAAGTCCTTCCACACCGATCTCAACAAATCATTTCTGTATGGACAACGCTTTGTGCTCGGGGGCATTGTCATGCTGACCATATTAGTCCGAACCATGAAAAACAGTCACAGACCATTATTCCTCCTCCACCAAACTTTACAGTTGCCACTATTTATTTGGGCAGGTAGCGTTCTCCTGGCATCTGCCAAACCCAGATTCATCCGTCGGACTGCCACTTTTATATATCTAGTGTATCTCTCAGTGAGTGTCCACATACTTTTGTATACATAGTGTATCTCTCAGTGCGTGTCCACATACTTTTGTATGTCGATTGTATCTCTCAGTGACTGTCCACATAATTTGTTATACATAGTGTATCTCTCAGTGAGTGTCCACATACTTTTGTATACATAGTGTATCTCTCAGTGCGTGTCCACATACTTTTGTATGTCGATTGTATCTCTCAGTGACTGTCCACATAATTTGTTATACATAGTGTAGCTCTCAGTGAGTGTCCACATACTTTTGTACACATAGCGTATCTCTCAGTGAGTGTCCACATACTTCCTTAATTAGTTTTCATACAGATGTTCACAGTCAGTCTGTTGGAAAAGGTCAGACATTTTGTTGCCCAGGCTCCTCTCATGGAGGGATCCCATTGAAAAACGTTGATGGCTATTCTAGCAATTGGCATATCCAACATCCAAAGTCTCACCATGCACACCTTTCATTTCACCTCACAGGGTTCCCAGCCCATGTCCCCAGTTATTGCCATTATAGGGGCAAACTTGTGGACACCTAGAAAATAACTCTGTTATGGACATGTTTGTTTTAAAACCCCACACTCCTGCTGAATAGTCCAGAACAGGACACATGTCTGGTACACCTTGGAATACATGGCATAACCAATATCTTTGAGTGTTTATGTGTTTCCTATAATTCCCCCAAGGGGTCCTACTAATCACCCCAAACAACCCAAAATAACCTAAAAGTACACAAAACAACCCCAAACAGGTACCTACAGAACCCATCAGAACCCTAAAGTACCCAAAACAACCCCAAACAACCCCAAACAGGTACCTACAGAACCCTAAAGTACCCAAAACAACCCCAAACAACCCCAAACAGGTACCTACAGAACCCTAAAGTACCCAAAACAACCCCAAACAACCAAAAACAACACCAAACAGGTACCTACAGAACCCAACAGAACCATAAAGTACCCAAAACAACACCAAACAGGTACCTACAGAACCCAACAGAACCCTAAAGTACGCAAAACAATCCCAAACAACCCCAAACAGGTACCTACAGAACCCACCAGAACCCTAAACTACCCAAAACAACCCCAAACAACCAAAAACAACACCAAACAGGTACCTACAGAACCCAACAGAACCATTAAGTACCCAACTGTAAGAGACACATAATAACCCATGATCTAACCGCGCTTCATCAAATTTATTCACTTTGACGTGAAGGGTCACAGAAAATCAATTGCCTCATTGATTTGTTGATGTTTATTTTTTACATTTAGGCCTTTGCAGGGTTTGTATAATTTGCCGTGAGTGATGCTCAGTAATTGCTCAGAAAATTAATGGCCAACAGAAAAGCCAGCTCAGCTGAAGCCAGCTCTGCTGCTAAGAGGTTTACTTCAGAGTGTAATAAAAGTCTTAGGCAGTTATATCGCTGTCAGCAATATGAGTGGATAAGATTATTGAAATACTGTACTGGTATGTAAGTCATAAGAATCCTACTGGACCGTTTTAGCCAGCTGAAATGTGAGACAAATAAAAGCACCTCCAGCATCTTCAATAGATCAAGGGTTGTTCCATGTAAATGAGTCCCTTCTGGGTAGTAAAACTTTTTATTTCACCTAAGTTTAACATTCTGTCATATGTTCAACTTAATAAAACACATGTTTAACCATCTCAAGGTTCAACAAAAAAAATACTATAGTAAGTGCCAAGGTAACAGGGTGGACCGTAACAGGGTTGAGGTTTTCATCTGAAATCAGCCATTAATCTCCTGAAAGCGTGTGTGCAACAGGGAAGGTCAATTGAATGCATGCTTCACCAAAAATTCTACCCTGTCTATCTACGCTCTTAGAAGTAAAGGTGCTATAACCTTAAAGGGTACTTTAGCTGTCCCCATAGGATAACCCTTTGAAGAACCCTTTTTGGTTCCAGGCAGAACCTTTTTGAGTTCCATGTAGAACCCTTTACAAAGAGGGTTCTACATGGAACCCCAAATAGTTCTGCCTGGAACCAAAGGGTTCTCCTATGGGGACAGCTGAAGAACCCTTTTTTCTTAGGGTGTACGGGTAACAGGAATGGCGTGTTGTTCTCGACCCACTCAGTTTTCCACCACAGAAATGGCCAAAAAGAGTAGAACCAGCTCACCTGCTTTTACACAAGACTTGACTAGTAGATGTTCAATGTTTGCTGTGAAAAAAATATTTTAAAAGGAATAGATTCATCATATTAAAAATGAGAATTCAGTTCACGTTGACCTTAAAATGTATCAAAAATCACATGAAATAAATCATAATCTAAGCAACAAAATAACTAGCAATGATAAAATGATAGGAGAACTTGAGAGACATTTTGGGGTTAAGGGGGTTCAATGCTTTCTAGAAGTCACAGAGGGCGCACATAGGGACATTCCAAAATGGCTGAATTTTGGGTCTTTAGTAAGTCTTTATTCATGTTAGAAATCAGAGTCCCTCATTTAATATAACAGGCTTTTAAAATACAATAATGGTGCACAATTATTACCAAAAATATCAAAGGGATGCTAAAGGGACTCATTTCGTGGAACGACTATCAAACTCTAGATAAATACACTACATGAACAAAAGTTTGTGGACACCTGCTCGTCGAACAACTAATTCCAAAATCATGGCCATTAATATGGAGTTGGTCCCCACTTTGGTGCTATAACAGCCTCCGCTCTTCTGGGAAGGCTTTCCACTAGATGTTGGAGCATGCGGGGACATGCTTCCATTCAGCCGCAAGAGCATTAGTGAGGTCGGTACAGATGTTGGGTGATAAGGCTCGGCTCCCAGTCGGCATTCCAATTCATCCCAAAGGTGTTCGATGGGGTTGAGGTCAGGGCTCATTGCAGGCCAGTCAAGTTCATCCACACCAATCTCGATAAACCATTTCTGTATGGACCTCGCTTTGTGCACAGGGGCATTGTCATGCTGAAACAGGAAAGGGCCTTCCCCAATCTGTTGATACAAAGTTGGAAGCACAGAATGGTCTAGAATGTCATTGTATGCTGTAGCGTTAAGATTTCCCTTCACTGGAACTAAGAGGCCTAGCCAGAACCATGAAAAAAAGCCCCAGACCATTGTTCCTCTTCCACCAGTCTTTACAGTTAGCACAATGCTTTGGAGCAGGTAGCGTTCTCTTGGCATCCACTAAACCCGGATTCATTCGTGGGACTTTCAGATGGTGAAGCGTGGTTCATCATTCCAGAGAATGCATTTCCACTGCTCCAGACTCCAATGGCGATGAGCTTTACACCGCTCCAGTCGATGCTTGGCATTGGGTATAGTGATCTTAAGCTTGTTGTGCGGCTGCTTGGACGTGGAAACCCATTTCATGAATGGTAGTGAGTGTTGCAACCGAGGACAGACAATTTTTTTGTGCTGCACCCTTCAGCACTCACCGGCCCCATTTTGTGAGCTTGTGCAACCTACCATGTTGCGGCTGAGCCATTGTTGCTCTTAGACGTTTCCACTTCACAATAACAGCCATTACAGTTGTCCGCGGCAGGTCTAGCAGGGCAGAAATTTGACAAACTGACTTGTTGGAAAGGTGTATGACGCTGCTACCTTGAAAGTCACCGAGCTCTTCAGTAAGGAGATTCTACTGCCAATGTTTGTCTATAGAGATTGCACGGCTGTGTGCTCGAATTTATACACCTGTCAGCAACGGTTGTGGCTGAAATAGCCAAATCCACTAATTTGAAGTGGTGTCCGCATACCTTTGTATATATAGTGTAACTACACATTAGATTTAAACGTTTTATGAGCTTTAATTGAAAGTCTAAATGTTACTGTTCTAGCTTTTAAATATAAATGTTATATGGTTCCACCAGGGTGATAAATCATACTAAGCAAATTAAGAGGTAACGGCCAACTCTGCATGAGGTTAGGAGACAGTTCAGATATGTTTACAAGCTAAATAATAGGTGAACATACACTCACCTGTCACTTTATTAGGTACACCTGCGTGTTAACGCAAATAGCCTGCTCCTTCGAACAGCGAATCATGCGGCTGCCTGCAACTCAATATATAGAGTATATAGAGTAGAGAGCTTTAGTTGTTGTTCGACCAAACATTAGAACGGGCAAGATGGGTAATCTAAGCAACTTTGACCCTGGTATGATTGTTGGTGCCACACATGGTTGTTCCAGCATCTCAGAAACAGCTGGGATTTTTTACGCACTAATCCCTCCTGGGATTTTTACGCACTACAGTCTCTAGAGTTTACAGAGAATGGTGCGATAAACAAAACATATTAAATTAGCGGCAGTTCTGTGGGAAAAAACACCTTGTTAATGACAGAGGTCAGAGGAGAATGTCCAGACTCGTTCAAGCTAACAGAAAGTCCACAAATGCTCAAATAACAGGCGTTTAAAACAGTGGTGTGCAGAAGGGGGTCCTACCCAGTACTAGATAGGTGTACCTAATAAAGTGAGTCAGTGTATATATATATGCAGTGTATTTAAAGTGCATTCAGAAAGTATTCAGACCCCTTTACTTTTTCCACATTTTATTACTTTACAGACTTATTCTAAAATGGATAAAATTGTTGTTGTTTTTCTCATCAATCTACACACAATACCCCATAATGACAAAGCAAAAACAGGTTTTTAGAAATGTTAGCAAATTTAATAATAATAAAAAAAAAAAAATAATAATAATAAATAATAAAAAATGGAAATATGACATTTACACAAGTATTCAGACCCTTTACTCAGTACTTTGTTGAAACACCTTTATAAGCGATTACAGACGCAATTAACGTCTTCTTGGGTATGACGCTACAAGCTTAGTACACCTGTATTTGGGGAGTTTCTCCCATTCTTCTCTGCAAATTCTCTCAAGCTCTGTCAGGTTGGATGGAGAGTTTCGCATCACAGCTATTTTCAGGTCTGTCCAGGGAAATTAGATCAGGATCAAGCCCAGGCTCTGGCTGGGCCACTCAAGGACATTCAGAGATTTGTTCAGAAGCAACTCCTGCGTTATCTTGGCTGTGTGCTTAGGGTTGTTGTCCTGTTGGAAGGTGAACCTTCGCTCCAGTCTGAGGTCCTGAGAACTCTGGAGCAGGTTTTCATCAAGGATCTCTCTGTACTTTGCTCCGTTCATCTTTCCCTCGATCCTGACTAGTCTCCCAGTCCCTGCCGCTGAAAAACATCCCCACAGCATGATACTGCCACCACCATAGGGATGGTGCCAGGTTTCCTCCAGATGTGACGCTTGGCATTGACACCGAAAAGTTCAATCTTGGTTTCATCAGACCAGATTAATCTGGTTTCTCATGGTCTGAGAGTGCTTTATGTGCCTTTTGGAAAACCTCAAGCGGGCTGTGCCTTTTACTGAGGAATGGCTTCCGTCTGGCCACTCTACCATAAAGGCCTGATTGGTGGAGTGCTGCAGAGATGGTTGTCCTTCTGGAAGCTTCTCCCATTTCCACAGAGGAACTCTGGAGCTCTGTCAGAGTGACCATCGGGTTCTTGGTCACCTCCCTGACCAAGGCCCTTCTCCCACGATTGCTCAGTTTGGCAAGGCGGCCAGCTCTAGGAAGAGTCTTGTTGTTTCCAAACGTCTTCATTTTAAGAATGATGGAGGCCACTGTGTTTTTGGTACCCTTCCCCAGATCTGTGCCTCGACACAATCCTGTCTTGGAGCTCTACGGACAATTCCTTCGACCTCATGGCTTGGTTTTTGCTCTGACATGCACTGTCAACTGTGGGACCTTATATAGACAGGTGTGTGCTTTTCAAAATCATGTCCAACCAATTGAATTTACCAAAGGTGGACTCCAATCAAGTTGTAGAAACATCTCAAGGATGACCAATGGAAAGAGCTCAATTTCAGGTCTTTGTCATTATGGGGTATAATGACATTTATTTTTATTTTAATACATTTTAGAATAAGGCTGTAATGTAACAAAATGTGGAAAAAGTGAAGGGGTCTGAATACTTTCCGAATGCAGTGTGTATATATACAGTGGGGAGAACAAGTATTTGATACACTGCCGATTTTGCAGGCTTTCCTACTTACAAAGCATGTAGAGGTATATATATATATAGGATTAATGCCACTAAAGTTGAACTAAATAGACTTTCATGAAAACAATTTTAGTAATAGTGGGGCAACATGGTCAGTGGTAGTAACATAATATTAGAACCAATTTGATAAATACAACTTTTGTGATTGTCATTATTAGTAATGTTATCTCTCATTTACGTAAAGTTCAGTTATATTCAAGTCAGAGACACATATGACATTAAAAAGTAATGTAATGGGAGTGTGGTGCTCCTGGAAGTGGGAGGTGCTAGTGAGAGACAGACACACAGAGGTCTCTCATCCAATTCATTTCCTTTCCCAGAGCGGTCCATAATTAACTTTTGCTTGGTTAGCACTTCCAACCAGATATAAGGAGGCTGAGGCCCCAGCATCCAGAAGTCATATACCTTCTTCCTCTGTGGTAAGACCTCTCCACCTCCTTACATTTTTACATTTGTCTCATCTTTGTACTCAGCATCTGAGGCAGTAGCTAACTGCACTGTTTGAATTGACTTCTGCATGTCTCTTGTAATAAATTATAATATACAATCAAGTGGCATTAGTTTAAAAAAAAAAAATATATATATATATATATATATACACACTTGTTTGTAAATTAATTGGATGGTCTAGAATGTAACTGGGTTTTCAGGGGTATTTATTTGAATAATTGACAGAATGTGTAGTAAAGTGAGTTGCCACTAGGAACATGAAAGTTATCAGTTCCACCTGTAGTTGAATTTGACAAGGCTGTAATGATTTAGTTGAATTATGTTTTCTAGCCCTTTTGGGGCTAAATGATAAGGCTTTATACTTGTGTGTTTTCACAACAACCTAATGTTTCACAGGGTCCTCCAAGAAGTACACATTCATCTGTAGGAGGGGAAAAAGAAGGTGAGACATGGTTTGAGTCGTCACATAAAAAGTGATGAGAATATTCTGAGATACCGCTCAGCTAACTCTGTTGACCGGGGAGGAAGCACCACAGAGTCAATCATGTTTCTTGTTTCATCTCTTTCCTAGTTATCCGTCACCATGAGTACGGACGCGGAGATGCAAATCTACGGCAAGGCTGCCATATACCTTCGTAAGTCTGAGAAGGAGAGGATGGAGGCACAAGCCACACCCTTTGATTCAAAGAACTCCTGCTATGTGACAGACAAGGTGGAGCTGTACCTTAAGGGTTTAGTCACTGCCAGGGCCGACGGGAAGTGTACTGTAACAGTCACGAAACCTGACGGCAGTAAGGAGGTAAGCCTGATCTGAAAAGTACTCAAGTTTGTGCAATTACTCAATTTTTTTTTTTAAATCAACTAAATGCAAGAAAGCTAATGTCAATATCAGTAACAAAAAAAAAATGTGTAGGCAGTATATAACCTTCAAACACATTTCTATCGCTGCTATTTAAAAATGACATGTAATGTCTTATATTGACTAGTCAAGAATCACCAGTTATGTGTCAGTGGCTGATAACAAAGTAGTTGGATCAAATGTGGAAATGCATTTTTTATTTATTTTTTACTTGTATTTAATGAGCAAAAAATGACTGTTTCAGGAAGGAAAAGAGTTCAAAGATGCAGACATCTATGAGATGAACCCCCCTAAGTATGACAAGATTGAGGACATGGCCATGATGACCTACCTGAATGAAGCCTCTGTGTTGTATAACCTCAAAGAGCGTTATGCAGCATGGATGATCTATGTAAGAGACCTGTACATACACACAACCACATACATGAACAGAAGAAATACACACATACAGTACGACACATAAATTAAATGGTAGAAACCAAAACGTATCAATACAGTAGAACATCAGTATACCAAAGTACACCCACATCCTGACATAAATCCAGGTAAAAGTCCAACTGACTATGTTAATTTAATTTAATCACTTTCATCCAGACCTACTCTGGGCTCTTCTGTGCCACGGTGAACCCCTACAAGTGGCTCCCAGTGTACGACGAAGAGGTTGTCAACGCCTACAGAGGGAAGAAGAGGATGGAGGCTCCACCTCATATCTTCTCCGTCTCTGACAACGCCTTTCAGTTCATGATGATTGGTACGAGATCTCATGGATGGATGTATGAATGGATGGATTGGATTGGATGTATGGATCAATAAATCACATGTATTTATAAAGCCCTTTTTACATCAGCAGATGTCACAAAGTGCTTATACAGAAACCAAGCCTAAAACCCCAAACAGCAAGCAATGCAGATGAAGAATGAACAGTTGCTAGGAAAACCTCCCTATATAAAGGCAGGAACCTAGGAAGAAACCTCCAGAGGAACCAGGCTTTGAAGGGTGGCCAGTCCTCTTCTGGCTGTGCAGGGTGCAGATTATAAGAGTACATGAGTACATTAAGGCCAGAACGTTCTTCAAGATGTTCAAACGTTCATAGATGATCAGCGAGGCCAAATAATAATCACAGTGGTTGTAGAGGGCATGGTCCTAGGACTCAGATACTCAGAGAGAGAGAGAGAATACTTAAGTTCACACAGGACACAAGATAAGACAGACTGACCCTCGCCCTAGTCTTCAATAAAGACTTAAAGGTCGAGACCGAGTCTCTCACATTGATAGACAGACCAATCCATAAACATTTCCATAAGTGCATATGGATATCAAAGTCCATAAGTGCTGATGGATGGATGGATAGATTGATATTAAAATATGCTTTAGTCTAGTCTAGGTTAGAACAGTTTGCTGGGAATATTGGATTTCTGATTTTGAATGGGAAATGTTCCAAAATGAAATTCATGCTATGAATGCAATAATGTCCCCATAATGTTGCTTGAGTATGATAAGAAATATGTTATCTGGTTCCAGATAAGGAGAACCAGTCAGTCCTGATTACGTAAGTTGTTTACTAAAATGTCACTATTGTAATATGTTGGGTCACTTGGTGTGATGAAATACATGACATTATGAATGGATTAGAGCATTAGACTTTAAGTCATAATGAGTTGATGAGAAGGAGTATATGTTCATGTTTACTTATGTTACAAAACAGGTCAATAGTGTCATTTTCTATGCTATTAGTGAAATCCAATCTGACACTCAAACATGGAACTAAAACCCCTATTTCTCTGTCTCATAAACCAGTGGAGAATCCGGTGCAGGAAAGACTGTCAACACCAAGCGTGTCATCCAGTACTTTGCCACCATTGCAGTGTCTGGAGCCAAGAAGGAAGTAGACCCCAGTAAAATGCAGGTAGGTTGATCTTCTGTTTTCCTTTTTAACACATTTCAGTTTGGTTGGCTGTGGTAAAAAAAAAATCCAGTAGTGAATCTGTTTCAAGAAAAGTGTTCAAGCAATCGAGAAAAAAACTAACTTTAACACTTTTCCAGTTTCTGAGTAACTTGTGTTTGTCTCAATCAGGGGTCTCTGGAGGATCAGATCATTGCAGCTAACCCTCTGCTGGAGTCTTACGGTAATGCCAAGACAGTGAGGAACGACAACTCCTCTCGCTTTGTAAGTATGAAGGGCATACTGTGGAAGTTACCTTATATTGGAACAATGTAATTCATTAGTTCCCTATTGTTATACAGATGTAGGATCTTATTTTGATCACTATTTTGTTGCTGAACATTTGAAATTCAAACTTGTATTGTATTCAAGGTTCTAAAGTGTGTAATTTCCTCTTTAAAATGTCAGACTTGATTTGATGTAATATATATTTTTATCAATCCCTACAGAAACAAATCCATTATTTATAATCCACATAATAATTCACATTTCCTGTTGCTGCAGGATTATTTTCCTGCTGTAACAAACTGGATCCTACATCAAGATCCAACATCTGTCCAACAAACTGTAACATTTAAAGGGTCTATCAAAGTAAAATGTTAGATTTATTTGTTGACCTATTTCTAACCCCATGCTCTACTATAGGGTAAATTCATCAGGATTCACTTCCAAGGAGGCAAACTGGCTAAAGCTGACATTGAGACCTGTGAGTTGGTTCCTAAATTCACACATTGGAGATCATCAAATTTAAATATATCTCATGTTCTCTCTCTTGCTCTCTCTCTCTCGTTCACTCTCTCTCCTCTTTCTCGGTCTCTTTGTGTCATTCATTCTCTCCCTACTTCTCCCTCAGACCTGCTGGAGAAGTCCAGAGTGTCCTTCCAGCTGCCCGATGAGAGAGGCTACCACATCTTCTTCCAGATGATGACAGGCCACAAACCTGAGCTAGTTGGTACGGCAAAGTAGAGGTTCAGAGGAAATCTTTCCCACCCCAATCTATGGAATACATTTTTTTAAAATGTCATAATCCACACGTCATCTAGACATGAATCAGGTCTTTGGGAAAGATCTATGCAGTAATGCACTGTGATCACACTAGTCCACAAGTCTCAGTCTCCTCCTTTGATGCTATTTATTATATACTACATGTATCTACTGAGTAAAGGAGAGAGATACTGTAAAGGTTAAGCAGAATTCTAAGAGATTTAACTGACAAGCTGTTCTCTGTTGTCCACAGAAATGGCGCTCATCACCACCAACCCCTACGACTTCCCCATGTGCAGCCAGGGTCAAATCGCTGTGGCCAGCATCAATGACAATGAAGAGCTGGATGCCACAGACGTGAGTCAAACGAAGGGTTAACCAAACTCTGCACTATGAAAATTCCAACTTAGTGGCAGCTGGGAATTTTCATCTATGTTTTTCTACTGTTCAGTTTATCACTGTTGTACTTCCTCTTTAATACCAGGATGCCATTACAATCCTGGGCTTCACTAATGAAGAGAAGATAGGCATCTACAAGCTGACAGGAGCTGTACTGCACCATGGCAACTTGAAATTCAAGCAGAAGCAGCGTGAGGAGCAGGCCGAGCCAGACGGCACAGAGGGTGAGTCCCACTCATAGATAGACAATATGTAAAGCATTAGTCCCATTCCCAGTCCCTAACATAGAAATAGAACACCTAATACAGACAGTGCCACAAGAAAGTCAGGCAGGAGATGTTGTGGAAAATCTTCACTCTTTCTCTTAAAAATAAAGCACTCTCAAAGGTTCGAAAAGTAACATAGACTTTATTACGCGAGTAACAAATCCGAGGAGCCTCCGGAGACCACTGATCTTCCCAGACTCCTCTCGCTCTTCTTATACAATTTTGTGGTTACAAAGCATACATAGTCCCTCCCTCACGGGTAGAATGACGAACAACTCTTAACAGTCTTCCACTATCGTTTCAAAACCTTTCAATTCTGGTTTGTCTACCTCCTCTTCCTGTCGGCAGTTAAACCTTCAAGATATAAAACACTCTCCCGTTGGCAATAAAACCTTCAAGATACGAAACAATGAAACCATAGTAGGCGATCCCCTAGTAATGGTGCAAAGATAAACAGACAACCACCCATAAACCAGACACACACTCATAAAAATAAACAGACATTCACCTATAATTCTTAGTGCATGTTAAAACCTGGTGCAACCACAGCACAATACAGACACTATTTTATTCAACTATTCTAGTCATTCTTATATTATAGCTAGTGTGTGTCTAAGTGCACCCCATAAAACCATATGATAATCTTCTCTTGGGCTTCACTGACTTCGCTGACTGTTGGTCTCTACTGACTGCTCTGACCTCCATTCTGTTGCTATCCTATGCCACTTTATATGTTTACTGAATAACCTATTGTGATTTCTAACCTTCCAATTCGGTTCTTCGGATCATAGGCCTAAAAATATTGAACAAAATTTTAAAAATATTAAACAGAGATAATTTATAGAGAACATATTCCAACCTACAAAATCTGGGTGAATCAAACCTAACCCACAAAGAAGTTAGCCAAGCTATTTTGTCAGTGTGACATCAAAAACAATTGATCTTGTGTCCCTGAGTCTGCGGTTGTTGGTTCTCTCTCCAGTGGCTGATAAAATCGCCTACCTGCTGGGCCTGAACTCAGCTGAGATGTTGAAGGCTCTGTGCTACCCCAGAGTGAAGGTCGGCAATGAGTATGTTACCAAGGGACAGACTGTGGCTCAGGTAAGGCGGCCAAACAAAACATCTATCATTTTCTGAGCACTGGAATACTTTTGGGGACGAGTGCATTGCTTTTGTTTTTCCTAGCTTGTATCACCTTACAGTATCACTAGACATGGTCAATATCTAATGTACTAATTTGAGGGATTATCATTGCAGGTTAATAACTCAGTCAGCGCTCTAGCCAAGTCTATCTATGAGAGGATGTTCTTGTGGATGGTCATCCGTATCAACGAGATGTTGGACACCAAGAATCCAAGGCAGTTCTATATCGGTGTGCTTGACATTGCCGGGTTTGAGATCTTTGATGTGAGTATGAGACCAGAACGAGTTAGTTGTGATTGATAGGGATTACAGCCTTGTATGATGAAATTATCTCTTTTAAAACTCCATCAACAGTACAACAGCATGGAGCAGCTGTGCATCAACTTCACCAATGAGAAACTGCAACAGTTTTTCAACCACACCATGTTCGTTCTGGAGCAAGAGGAGTACAAGAAGGAGGGAATCGTCTGGGCCTTCATTGACTTTGGCATGGACTTGGCTGCCTGCATTGAGCTTATTGAGAAGGTAAGCTGTCTGTGAGGAACATAATGGACCACAAAAGCAAAGCTCATAGGGACCGTTATTATCACAGCGGTACAACGTACAGTAGCAGTGCTTGGGTCAATTCACTGGGGAATCGCTGTGTGAGATTATATCCCAGTGGTACAACGAATGACAGATGAGAACTCAATATGTTTCCTATTATGTGCCTCTAAATTAATATAATCATATAATAGTATGTTTACTAAAGGAATAAATGTGATCTTACATTATGCTAATTTGAAATAAATCTATTTTCGTAAAGCCATTGGGCATCTTCTCCATCCTTGAAGAGGAGTGCATGTTCCCCAAGTCTTCAGACACTACCTTCAAGGACAAGCTGTACTCCCAGCATCTTGGCAAAACAAAGGCTTTTGAGAAGCCCAAGCCTGCCAAAGGCAAGGCAGAGGCCCACTTCTCCCTGGTGCACTACGCCGGTATTGTTGATTACAACATCACTGGCTGGCTGGAGAAGAACAAGGACCCCCTGAACGACTCAGTTTGTCAACTGTACGGGAAGTCTGGAGTCAAAATGTTGGCTGCCCTGTATCCTGCTGCCCCACCTGAGGGTAAGACTAGCATCACGTCAAAATATTTAATTAAGCACTAGTTACAACTCAGACCCAAATATTCTTTACAGTCCTTGAATGAATTACACTTTCTCAGGGTTTATCACTAGGTTTAATTTAATCATACAATAGGTGTTTTTCTACAAAGTCTCATTGGCAGCATTTGTCTCTAGATAAGTGTGAAGTTAAGCAGAGATTCTCTGGTTTATAATTAGTGTGCTTGCTGAAGACAAGACCACTCTAGATTTCTTACATACTCTTATTATTATAACATTTATTCCATCCGCTCTAGGAAATGTACTTTTCTAGTTATCTTTAACTTTTCCCCATTTTAACAGATAAAGCCAAGAAAGGAGGCAAGAAGAAGGGTGGTTCCATGCAGACTGTGTCCTCCCAGTTCAGGGTGAGCTTTTGAAGTGTCTATATTCAGTCCTTCAAAAGGTGCATTGATTATCATAAATTATGTCTGACAAAA
The DNA here is from genome assembly GCA_023634145.1 of Thymallus thymallus. Taxonomy (NCBI): domain Eukaryota; kingdom Metazoa; phylum Chordata; class Actinopteri; order Salmoniformes; family Salmonidae; genus Thymallus; species Thymallus thymallus. Next base: position 21,262,864 of record CM042394.1, on the reverse strand, counting down.
TGGTTTGTAACCCTCTTACAGGAGAACTTACATAAGCTGATGACCAACTTGAGGAGCACTCATCCTCACTTTGTACGATGCCTGATCCCCAACGAGTCAAAGACTCCAGGTACAATAAATATTGAGTTAAATATGTAATCTTATCAGTACAGTATCAGTAACTTTAACAATCCCAATCTATAACCTGTGTATTAAAAGAGACTGTTTGTTTTACCAGGTCTGATGGAGAACTTCCTGGTTATCCACCAGCTCAGGTGTAATGGTGTACTGGAGGGTATCAGGATCTGCAGAAAGGGTTTCCCCAGCAGAATCATCTATGCTGACTTCAAGCAGAGGTACACACACACACACACACACACACACACACACACACACACACACACACACAATCACAGAAAGATCTACTCCAAGGGTTTGCCCAGCATCAGAATAGGCTTACATAATATAACCAACCTACAACTTGACATATTGTTTAACACACACACACACACACACACACACACACACACACACACACAGAGATCTGCTCCAAAGGTGTTCCAGCATCACCTTATAAGAAATACAGTCAGGTCCAAAATGATGAGCAGAAAATACTACACACACACACACACACACACTCATCTATATCAAGAGTGACCTCACTGTATAACCAATTACAACTTGACATACTTTAAAACTGTCTCCTCATTCAGGTACAAAGTACTGAATGCCAGTGTCATCCCTGAGGGACAGTTCATGGACAACAAGAAGGCTTCTGAGAAGCTGCTTGGGTCCATTGATGTGAATCACGAAGATTACAAGTTTGGACACACCAAGGTCAGTCAAATACCTCCAGCAAAAGCTGACAACAAAACACAACTTCAATGATAATTTAAACCCTTACCATATAAAATCTCTCCAGTTGATCTATCCATCCTTTTATTCTTTCTTCTTCATTAACTAATGGAAAAGGTGTAAAACATTGTAGTGTTTTTATCTTCAGTCATTCATCACAAGTATAGAAGAGAAACTAAACTCATTATCATGTGCATTGTGTTATAGTGGTATGGCTGCAGTTATCAGGATCTGTGTACATTATTCATCTACAACTGTACAACAACTAACAACTTAGAAACAACATATCCTTTGGTTTGTTTGTAACTATTGCAAAGGGAATGTTGTTCAAATCAATCTAGTGGTGTTTTTCCCCTCTTTTGATTGAACCCTTTCTATCTGTCACCATCTGTGGTTCCATTAACCATGTTAACCTGTGTCTCAGGTGTTCTTCAAAGCCGGTCTGCTGGGTGTCCTGGAGGAGATGAGAGATGAGAAGCTGGCCGCTCTGGTCGGCATGGTCCAGGCTCTCAGCCGTGGATTCCTCATGAGGAGAGAGTTCACCAAGATGATGGAGAGGAGGTGAGGAATAGTAGACATCTTGGCAAAGCTTTCTGTCAACCACCTGTATCTAATGCATTATGATTACATACTGTATTCATTCTTGAAGAATATAAAATGCTCCGTGAGCTTAGCATTACCTGTCAGTCATTGCATCTAGAGAGCTGTTTATGAATTTAAGAGAAGTTACCTAGCCCCATTCCTCAGCTGTATACAAAGTGGTGGGGGGCCACGTTTTGTTGTACATCGAATCACAGAATGTAGCTTTATTAAGCATGTCACTCACCATGCCACTCTGTCCTTTCTGTCGACCAGAGAATCCGTTTACGCCATCCAGTACAACATCCGCTCATTCATGAATGTGAAAACCTGGCCATGGATGAAGTTGTACTTCAAGATCAAGCCCCTGCTGCAGAGCGCTGAGACTGAGAAGGAGCTGGCCAACATGAAGGAGAACTATGAAAAGATGACAGCAGACCTGGCCAAGGCTCTGTCCACGAAGAAGCAAATGGAGGAGAAGTTGGTGGCTCTGACGCAGGAGAAGAATGACCTTGCACTCCAAGTGGCATCTGTGAGTGAGCAACAACCTTCAAAAGGTCACATTTACACACACATGAATACACACTTGAACAAACACAGTCCAGCATACTCAAGCTACAGGTAAATACAGGCTTGTTGCATCATACCCAATAACCACCACTTGACTTTTCCCACATTTTGTTATGTTACAGCCTTATTCTAAAATTGATTATTTATTTTTTCTCAATCTACACAAAATACCCCATAATAAAAAAGTTAAAAACAGGTTTTCAGAAATGTTTGCAAACAGAAATACCTTATCAAAGTATTCAGACCCTTTGCTATGAGATTCAAAATTGAGCTCAGGTCAATCCTGTTTCCATTGATTGCTAAATCACATTTTTATTGTCCATGCTGTATATCTTTCATGAATGTCTATTGATTTGCTCTGACCTCTTTGACTAAAGTCTATATTTTGATACACGAAGTCAGGCCGCTGATTTTTTTATCCTGCTCTGAAACCAGGAAGGAGACAGTCTGAACGATGCTGAGGAAAGGTGTGAGGGGCTCATCAAGAGCAAGATCCAGCAGGAGGCCAAACTCAAAGAGACGACCGAGAGGCTGGAGGATGAGGAGGAGATCAATGCTGAGTTGACTGCCAAGAAGAGGAAGCTGGAGGATGAGTGCTCTGAGCTGAAGAAGGACATTGATGACCTGGAGCTCACCCTGGCCAAAGTGGAGAAGGAGAAGCATGCTACTGAAAACAAGGTGTTGTGTCTTACCATAGACAGTCTAACCAAACAATAATCAACTCAAAACATAGCTGAACAGAAATGAAATGTAAGTTGTATTGTGGCTGCAGGAAGAATTAAGACAGTGGAATTTCAGTTACTCCCCACATTCATTGCATGTTCTGCTCCCAATAATTTATGACTTCATTCAGGACACTGGTATGGTGTACACTGTCATCTAGTGTTGCATCTATAGTACAGTACTTGTTGACACATTTCTAATATAAATTAAATTAATGCAATATATAACAAACTAAATCTCCTCTTTATGGTGAAGTATAATTATGTTGTGTCCATTTACAGGTTAAAAACCTGACAGAGGAGATGGCGTCTATGGATGAGAGTGTTGCCAAGCTGACCAAGGAGAAGAAAGCCCTCCAAGAGGCCCACCAGCAGACACTGGACGACCTGCAGGCAGAGGAGGACAAAGTCAACACTCTGACCAAGGCCAAGACCAAGCTGGAACAGCAAGTGGACGACGTGAGTGGAGTTTAACATTTTGGCCATGATAGTGTGTAAGATGATATTATCTTCAGTTGTTTAGATTTGAACAATATATGTGTTTTTATCTTATAGCTTGAGGGTTCTCTGGAGCAAGAGAAGAAGCTCCGTATGGACCTTGAGAGATCCAAGAGAAAGCTGGAGGGAGATCTGAAACTGGCCCAGGAGTCCATAATGGACCTGGAGAACGACAAGCAGCAAGCTGATGAGAAAATCAAGAAGTAAACACAAACAAATGACTACAGTATTACCATTATTATTGTTGTTCTTGACTAATTCTTGTTATTATGAATCAGCATATACATGTGATTCTTTAAAGCAACGTGAATGGTATAATACTCTCCCTTTACACTATCTGACCAAAACCAACTCTGCAATCAATGTGTTTGTGTTTCTTAGGAAGGAGTTTGAGACCACTCAGCTCCTCAGCAAGATTGAGGATGAGCAGTCTCTGGGAGCTCAGCTGCAGAAGAAGATCAAGGAACTCCAGGTACAGTACAGGATAAAAGCTCCAGAACAGAAAAGCACACACCTGAATCATTTCGTGAAAAACATTGTCCTGGTAGCAGACATTTTCCCAGTGTTAACTGATGGCTCTTCTTGGTAGTGCATTGCATTTACCATTGTAAAGATGGTGCTTCTTAATTGTGGATTTGGTTCCCGCATTGGACACTGTCTACTGAATATATTAACATATTTATGTAAAATATACATACTATTTATTTTTTTGTGAGGTTCAAATGTTTCAACTGTATTGTAGAGTTCATCCTCCCTGCTCCTGCCCTCTGTTCTAGGCCCGTATTGAGGAGCTGGAGGAGGAAATTGAGGCTGAGCGTGCTGCCAGGGCTAAGGTTGAGAAGCAGAGGGCCGATCTCTCCAGGGAACTTGAGGAGATCAGCGAGAGGCTGGAGGAGGCCGGAGGCGCCACTGCTTCTCAGATTGAGATGAACAAGAAGCGTGAGGCTGAGTTCCAGAAGCTGCGTCGTGATCTTGAAGAGTCCACCCTGCAGCATGAGGCCACAGCCGCCGCTCTGCGCAAGAAGCAGGCCGACAGTGTGGCTGAGCTCGGGGAGCAGATCGACAACCTGCAGCGCGTCAAGCAGAAGCTGGAGAAGGAGAAGAGTGAATACAAGATGGAGATTGATGACCTCTCCAGCAACATGGAGGCTGTCGCCAAGTCTAAGGTGAGTAGTGATGTTTTGGTCAAGCAGCGTTGAGGAGGGTCAACTACATTACCATTCAAGTGAATTGAAGTTGACAGGAGACATATATAAAGTAATGATGGTACATGTTTCACTAACAGGGCAATCTGGAGAAGATGTGCCGTACTCTTGAGGACCAGCTGAGTGAGCTCAAGACTAAGAATGATGAAAATGTTCGTCAGGTCAACGACATCAGCGGACAGAGGGCCAGACTCCTGACAGAAAATGGTACCATCAACAATTAACAACAAACTAATGCTTTACTTCAGTAAAACACAATAACATGTGTTGGCAGATGTATCCACATAATTTATACTGATCTATTCACCACCTAACAATGCCCTACGATACGTCCAAATACATGTTCAATTTTGGAGAACAGAGACCAAATTAACAAGATATCCCTCTATCCCTGCAGGTGAGTTTGGACGCCAGCTGGAGGAGAAGGAAGCCCTGGTGTCTCAGCTGACCAGAGGAAAACAGGCCTTCACCCAGCAGGTGGAGGAGATGAAGAGGGCGATTGAAGAGGAGGTCAAGGTAAGGAACTCTCCACCGTCCACAGAGTTTAGAGCCATATCATTGTATAGATGGTAACTACGCCACCCTCACAGACTCCTACTGTCTATCCACCCTCAGAGACTCCTACTGTCTCTCCACCCTCAGAGACTCCTACCGTCTCTCCATCCTCAGAGACTCCTACCGTCTCTCCATCCTCAGAGACTCCTACTGTCTCTCCATCCTCAGAGACTCCTACTGTCTCTCCACCCTCAGAGACTCGTACTGTCTCTCCATCCTCAGATTCCTGCTGTCTCTCCATCCTCAAAGACTCCTACTGTCCCTCCACCATCAGAGACTCGTACTGTCTCTCCACCCTCAGAGACTCGAACTGTCTCTCCACCATCAGAGACTCGAACTGTCTCTCCACCCTCAAGAGACTCCTACTGTCTCTCCATCCTCAGAGACTCCTACTGTCTTGTATCGTAATCTCTCTAATCTCTTTGTCATTCTCTCTCACAGGCTAAAAATGCACTGGCCCACGGTGTTCAGTCTGCCCGCCATGACTGTGACCTCCTGAGGGAGCAGTTTGAGGAGGAACAGGAGGCCAAGGCAGAGCTGCAACGCGGCATGTCAAAGGCCAACAGTGAGGTGGCTCAGTGGAGGACTAAGTATGAAACTGATGCCATCCAGCGCACAGAGGAGCTGGAGGATGCCAAGTGAGTCGCACACAACAGCAAACACTCAAATATAGGGTGTGGATGTTGAGGGTGGTAGGGGGAATCTGAGAAGATGTTACGTCAATATATATTGTACAATTTGTTTTGAAACCACAAAACCACCCTCTGTTGTCTAACAGGAAAAAGCTGGCCCAGCGTCTGCAGGAGGCTGAGGAGACCATCGAGGCGACCAACTCCAAGTGTGCCTCCCTGGAGAAGACCAAGCAGAGGCTGCAGGGAGAGGTGGAGGACCTCATGATTGACGTTGAGAGGGCCAATGCATTGGCTGCCAACCTCGACAAGAAGCAGAGGAACTTTGACAAGGTCAAAATCTAAACCAAATTTTTTGCAATATAATCACTGTAGTCAATTGTAGTATAATTGTAGCATATTTCTAATTTAAAAACTCTTCATCTATCACTTCTAATGAAAATCCCATGGATATACCTAGGTTCTGGCAGAGTGGAAGCAGAAGTATGAGGAGGGCCAGGCTGAGCTGGAAGGAGCTCAGAAGGAGGCTCGCTCTATGAGCACTGAACTCTTCAAGATGAAGAACTCCTACGAGGAGGCTCTGGATCATCTGGAGACTCTGAAGAGAGAGAACAAGAACCTGCAACGTGAGCATTTAATTGCTATTCCTTTTAACAACCCAAGGAAGTGGAGGGAAATTAGATTTGCAAGACCATATGAAGTGATGTTAATTAACTGTTATTATGATTCAATGTCAACTTCAGTGCATTGGCATATACACTGAAAATCTCCAAAGTCTAAACTGATCCTGTGTGTGTGCGTCTGCAGAGGAGATCTCTGACCTGACTGAGCAGATCGGAGAGACTGGCAAGAGCATCCATGAGCTGGAAAAGGCCAAGAAGACCGTGGAGACAGAGAAATCTGAGATCCAGACTGCTCTGGAGGAGGCTGAGGTACAAACTACAGCTGTTTGATGGGGAAAGCAGTGTTACACTAGCCAACGCCAGCTACAGTCTAACGCTCCCTGTACTGGTGTTTATTGTAGTAATATATATTTAATTCCTACATCCAGATGTACTGAACACAATTGGCCTGACTGCTTCTCTTTGTCCAGGGAACACTGGAGCATGAGGAATCCAAGATTCTGCGTGTGCAGCTGGAGCTGAACCAGATCAAGGGTGAGGTGGACAGGAAGATCGCTGAGAAGGACGAGGAGATGGAGCAGATCAAGAGGAACAGCCAGAGGGTGGTTGACTCCATGCAGAGCACCTTGGACTCTGAGATCAGGAGCAGGAATGACGCCCTAAGGGTGAAGAAGAAGATGGAGGGAGACCTGAACGAGATGGAGATCCAGCTGAGCCACTCCAACAGGCAGGCCTCTGAGGCCCAGAAACAGCTGAGGAACGTCCAGGGACAGCTCAAGGTAAAGGGACTGGGACATCAGGCTCAAACACCTGAACAAGAGGAGGGATTTGTTTGTGAATCTGTAGAACAATTTTTAACATAGGAATTGTATAGAGTGGACTAATATACTAAAGGAAAATAGGTATACTGGGGAAACTCTCACCAATTAACAATTCTCCAATAGAGTACCTCAGTATGAGTCATAATACCCATAAGCGGTCAAACAAGGAAATGGTTCCAATCTTTTTTCTACCATTAATGTTTCACATTGGCAACCTTGTAAATGTCTCTAGAACAAGGTGACCTTTATCAATATATTTGCCTTTATTTACCCTCAAAACATGAAATGCTAATTAGCTGCTAATGTGACTATCATAAAGAACTACAAATACCATAATGATCTGGATGAGACTGTCAAATCGAAGCAAAGGTAATAATCTCTGTATTAACTATCTAATGTTTGATACATTTAGTATTTCAGAAATTGGCTTCATTTCTTTAATTTACAATACTTTGAAATGTCTTGTGCAAGTTTTAAATTGACACAGTACCTTTAAGCGAAGGTGTCAGCTAGAGATGACTTGCAAGAGCTTGCAGGGATTTGTAGTCTTGCATGATGTCTACTTTTCGAATCTGAGAGTAAATAGAGCCGAATATATTGATAAAAGTCACCTTGTCCAAGAGACATTGTCCAGGGGACAAGTTCTAATGAACCTATGTCATTGTGAACCCCAGGATGCCCAATTGCACCTTGATGACGCCGTCCGTGTTGCAGAGGACATGAAGGAGCAGGCAGCCATGGTGGAGCGCAGAAACGGTCTGATGGTGGCTGAAATCGAGGAGCTAAGAGTTGCTCTGGAGCAAACAGAGAGAGGCCGCAAAGTGGCTGAGACTGAGCTGGTAGACGCCAGTGAGCGTGTTGGACTGCTGCACTCCCAGGTATGTGTCAAAAGACATTTCTAATGAAACTCAACCATGCATACAGTTTAAACACGCCTGGAATTTGACTGTGCTTGCTTTTGCATTTTCATAATTTCAAGTTCTATTGAGAGTCAAACAAATCATCTTGTTTCCTCCTTCAGAACACCAGCCTTCTGAACACCAAGAAGAAGCTGGAGACTGACCTGGTTCAGGTGCAGGGAGAGGTGGACGACATCGTCCAAGAGGCCAGGAATGCAGAGGAGAAGGCCAAGAAGGCCATCACTGACGTGAGTCCTTGAAATACATCAACTTGATTTCTCCCCAAGGGCCAATGGGAGCTGGGCTGGTTAAAAACAACAACGATCTCAGAGGGACGTTATGATTGGTCCAATTGGTGCATAAATTAAACAAACTACCATTCCAGGCGGCCATGATGGCTGAGGAGCTGAAGAAGGAGCAGGACACCAGCTCTCACCTGGAGAGGATGAAGAAGAACCTGGAGGTCACAGTCAAGGACCTGCAGCACCGCCTGGATGAGGCTGAGAATCTGGCCATGAAGGGAGGCAAGAAGCAGCTCCAGAAACTGGAGTCCAGGGTGAGTTACCAGCAGGAAGGATTGAAATACTGATAGATGGAAATGTATTTGATGATATAAAATTACACAGCAGCATTGTTTAATGATGTTACCAAACTTTTCTGTGTCGAGGACCACATTAGTGATAGCGAATTTATTAGGGACCGCCTCATAAAATCAGAATACAACTGTTACTTTAGAGTGATAAAAATAGCCTCCATGCAGGTTTACTGTTACTTCTGCAGTGCATGGCTGGACTAATCAAGTCTCTGGTCCTGGGGAAATAAAAAATGTAAGTCCCCCCTCTTGGCATCAGAGAGAAAATGTTGCAGTTTTAAAGCTAATTTCTTGCAATTCTACACACTTTGCCATTGGGCGGAGTGAAAACATTACAGTTTTAAAGCTTAAATTACAGTGCATTTAAGTTCATAACCAAAAAATATATAATCATTGAACACTTATTTAGTGGAGTTGAGCTTTCAAATAAATAAACATTTATTAATCTAGTTGCTTCGTTCAGGCTTGTACAGTTGTCTCAACTTTTTCTAAACTGTCATTTCATTCATATATAATAATAATTGTGATAATAATAATTGAAATAATAATACAAATGTAAATTCACAATAAAGATCATATGATATGTATTCATTCATTTGTTAATATTAATCATTTGTAATCATTTGTTACAGCTAGTTACATTTGTTTAATTTCTCTCTCTAAAGCTACATCTATGGAAGCTAGCGTTGCTATGCGGGGCTACCAGCTAGCAGGCTAACGGCTGAATTAGCTTGTAGGCCTGCGGACTTTAATACGTTTCATAAAACCTCAAAATATAATATAATATATTCACAAACATATGCACATACTCCAGACATATTACCGTCCTGAATTTGGTGCTTTTCCAGTCGCTTACCTTCAAAATAAAGATATATAAATGTATTTATGTCGGTCCTTTCGTCTTGCTGTTACCTGACTTGGCAAACTTTCTCTCAACTGCCATAGCGCGAGCCCTCAATAATAGAAGAAATCTCATAACATTAAAACGTGCGAGTGGCGTCCTCTAGTGGCCTTACTGGTACTGCACCACACTGCTAAATGCTTTCCAAAATGGATAAATAGTCATATAGCCTCCCAGACCCGTTGTTTATCTAAGAGTTAAGAACACAAATTGTGGATTAATAATATTACATTGTACTGTATTGCACCATCTAAACTTTTTCAACAGATCCCTGGTTGATTAATATGTTCTTGCTAGAAATATTCATAAACAAATTTAAATGTAATTTCCACTTTTGGGAAACACTGAACTGGATAATTACAGACCGCTTCAATTAAACTTTTGAAAGTACATAGGAGCAGACAACAATGTTGCCTCCTTGACTGGGTAGAAGACTATACCTATGTTTTATAAAGATTTGTTACGTCTGATTTCATCCCCTCAATCAAATGTCTGTTTATTTCTCCACAAAGGTGCGTGAGCTTGAGACTGAGGTGGAGGCCGAGCAGAGAAGAGGTGTAGACGCAGTCAAGGGAGTCCGCAAGTATGAACGCAGAGTCAAGGAGCTCACTTACCAGGTAAGAGAAAGTGTCTTCTTCATACACTTGACACTAAAACAGACAGGTTTGTGTATAAAACTATACTGACATTGATTCTTTGATCTTCTCCCACAGACTGAGGAGGATAAGAAGAACGTTGGCAGACTTCAGGACCTGGTAGATAAGCTGCAGTTGAAAGTAAAGGCCTACAAGAGGAATTCTGAGGAAGCGGTGAGTAACATACTCTGAAAGCATACAATCGAAAATGTGTTTTCTCCCTTCAAACGTAATGCCATACAGTTTAGTTGAAGTGTTGCTACAGCACATCAGTCAACAATGACTCAATGAATATTAGAAATCATTGTTGAAGAAATTATACACATTTCTGAGTGCCTCCTATATGTGTTACCAATTTAACGGAGAGGTGGTTGAATAATAATTTTCTTGTCTAGTGGTAGTGCTGGAGTCAGCGATTTGATCTCCTGTTCCGCCACTCACTTTCTCTGCTGTATCATCCATCTCCTTATATACATTGCTACCCTAAATCTGACTATTTGTTCTGTTGAAAATAATATTAAAATTTGCTACCTGAAGCTTCAAACTTTAAATGCTGATGTTCTGCTCTCCCTCTCTTTTCCTCACCCAGGAGGAAGCAGCCAATAGCCACATGTCTAAGTTCAGGAAGGTTCAGCATGAGCTGGAGGAGGCTGAGGAGCGTGCTGACATCGCTGAGACTCAAGTCAACAAGCTCAGAGCCAAGACCCGTGACTCTGGAAAGGTACAGAACTGCTGCTAAACCTATAACTGACTCATGTTTAAATATGACCACATCAACACCACCTATGATTCACAGAGGGAGATACTGACCTTTTACACTCACTCAACTGTATTTAACATCTCTATGAAGAACGTTTCAAGTATGGCAACAACAACAAAAACATGTTTTAATCAGCTGTATTTAAGATCTAAAAAAAATAATTAATTCAGTTGATACTTCAAAATGTTAAATCCAAGCTGAGCACTGAGCCTTAAAATGATCAATTATATTATTTCCAAGTCTATCCATATATTTATCATGTTCATTATTATTACTGATCCATTATATTCTATCCATATATTTATCATGTTCATTATTATTACTGATCCATTATATTCTATCCATATATTTATCATGTTCATTATTATTACTGATCCATTATATTCTATCCATATATTTATCATGTTCATTATTATTACTGATCCATTATATTCTATCCATATATTTATCATGTTCATTATTATTAATGATCCATTATATTCTATCCATATTTTTATCATGTTCATTATTATTACTGATATTTATATTCTCTCTTTCTTCTTACAGGGAAAAGAAGTTGCTGAATAAACAAGATCAAAGTCTTAACATTTTCCTGTGTTGCATAAAATATGATGTTGAGTATTGATTAAAAACATGCAAGTCTACATATACTTCCTTTGTGACTGTGGACTTATTACTCAGCAAACAGCTTTTTCATACCATAAAGATATTGTACTTCAAATAATGGAGCAATCTGGGTTTCCAACAGCAACAAAGTGGTCACCCCAACAAAACGTTCACATCAGCTGAGGGATGAGGCTGGAGAAATGTAACCCATCTCAAATTCATAGACTGACTTATGGATATAAGGACTGACCAGCTAAACATCAAAATTATAGTATTAACCCTTTACACTCATGGGATTTGGCTTATATGGACAGGCCCAAATGTAAATGTATCTGAAATAAAATGAGAAGCATATGCATAACCATGGTAACAATTGAAAAGTGAACATTTTAGAGAAGGGGAATTTAAAAAAAATAAGTTACAAGGAAAAAAATGACCGGATTTCATAATTTCAATTTTGTCACATTATGCACACATGAATCTGTTGTGGACACACTACGTAAACATAAATGGTGATCGAGCATCTGACCAAATTACGTGAGATTTGACATACACAGGCATGTCCACTTTGTCTTGTGCTCTTCAAAACTAGAACACTGGGAGGGGAAAGAAATGTGCTTATTAAACATCAGAGAAACAGACTCAATATGGCACATCCACAAGTGTTCAGAAACATCTACTTTTCTTATTTATAATAAAAGTGACTCCAAAATGACAAGACATTACTCATCATTCAGTTCCTACTGGGCAAAACATAACCAAAACAAACTGCAAGTTCATAGTCACAAGATTGATGTAGTCGTCATTGCGTGCTAGAACTATGGGACCAAATACTAAACTTTTGACTACTTTAATAAACTATGAGTGAATTTGTCCAAATATTTATGACTTCTTCAAATAGGCAGATTAGATACATAAACTGCTTTCATTTCTAAACAGCAAAACAGATATGTTTGAAAATACCCTCAAATAAAAGGTGACATTATGTATTGTCGGCTCATTTGAAACATTTGATCTCAACTCCAAAATTCCAGAGTTTAGAGACATAATTAACATTTAAAAGGCAATGTTTCATTAACGCATTGTGTGAGGTTAAAAAAACACAAAAAAGATGATAAAAAAATGTAGTGTTGTTGCTGTAAAGTCATCCACACCATAGGAATAGATGACTGATCTATCTTTATGATCCACACAGATCTCAAACACAGAAGGTACAAGCTCTTAATATAACCTGGGTGGTTCTAGCCATGAATGCTGATTGGCTAACAGCCGTGGTATATCAGACCGTGTACCACAGGTTTGACAAAATATGTATTCTTAATGTTCTAATTATGTTGATAACCAGTTTATAATAGCAATAAGACAAAGCGTGTGCGAGCAAGGCCAACAAACCTGACTCAGTTACACCAGTTCTGTCAGGAGGAATGGGCCAAAATTCCCCCAACTTATAGTGGGAAGCTTGTGGAAGGCTACCCAAAACATACTTACTGTAGATACTTTTGTACCCGTTCCCTCCAGCATCTTCACAAGGTCCTTGCTGTTGTTCTGGGATTGATATGCACTTTTCGCACCAAAGTTAATCTCTAGGAGACAGAACGCATCTCCTTCCTGAGCGGTATGACGGCTGTGTGGTCCCATGGTGTTTATACTTATGTACTATTGTTTGTACAGATGAATGTGGTACCTTCAGGTGTTTGGAAATTGCTCCCAAGGATGAACCAGACTTGTGGAGGTCTACCATTTTTTTTCTGAGGTCGTGGCTGATTTCCCCATGATGTCGAGCAAAGAGGCACTGAGTTTGAAGGTAGGCCTTGAAATACATCCACAGGTACACCTCCAATTGACTCAAATGATGTCAATTAGCCTATCAGAAGCTTCTAAAGCCATGACATCATTTTCTGGAATTTTCCAAGCTGTTTAAAGGCACAGTCAACTTAGTGTATGTAAACTTCTGACCCACTGGAATTGTGATATAGTGAATTATAAGTGAAATAATCTGTATGTTAACAATTGCTGGAAGAATTACTTGTGTCACGCACAAATTAGATGTCCTAACCGACTTTCCAAAACTATAGTTTGTTAACATGAAATCTGTGGAGTGGTTGGAAAAGGAGTTTTAATGACTTCAACCTAAGTGTATGTAAACTTCCGACTTCAACTGTACATATGGACCACAGAGTCAGGAACCAGACTGTTGAACCATGTCATTTGTATGTAGTAGAAAGTGATTGAGAAATAGAAAGTTATTCAGCACCAGAGGGGTCAGGGTTACAGGTGTTTACTACCAAGCAGGATCAATGACTTATCCAGCCAATGTGTTTTATAGAAATATAGAAAGGCCATGGTATAATACATCAACCCACAACTCAGATGTAAGTTTAGCTTTCTTAATGAACCAGAAAATCTAACTTTATTTCTGGTTGTTTATCAAAGTTAGCTGGCTAACTCATTGATCCTGATTTGTAGTAAACCCCTCTGGGCTGCATTCAGCAGGACACAATGTTGGCCAACCTTTAGATAGAAATGTGCTAGTTCAGAGTGTTCTATAGCGGTCTGTAGCGGTATAAGCAGACGTCTCCATTAAGGTGTGCCGTCAGGACTGTTCCCTGAGCCCCCCAACGGGCGAGCTGACACCCCAGCTCTGGTAACCAGAACCCCCGCTGGCCCTGACGCCCTCCCAGCTGCCACACACACACAGAGCCGGACCGGAAAACCCCAACCACACTGGAGCCATGGACATCAACCTCCACCAGCCTAGGGAGAGGAGAGCACACACACACACGAGAGCTTAACATAAACAATTCTCGGTCTCACTCTGCTACCCCCTGCCAGTCTTCCTGCCCACACCTTCCCTCTACTCCTCCCCTCTCCCTGCCCACACCTTCCCTGGGGACTCTTCCCTGGGGACTCTTCCCTGGGGACTCTTCCCTGGGGACTCTTCCCTGGGGACTCTTCCCTGGGGACTCTTCCCTGGGGACTCTTCCCTGGGGACTCCTCCCTCCTTCCTGCCCACTCCTCCCCTCTACTTCTCCGCTCCTCCCTCCTTCCTGCCCACTCCTCCCCTCTACTTCTCCGCTCCTCCCTCCTTCCTGCCCACTCCTCCCCTCTACTTCTCCGCTCCTCCCTCCTTCCTGCCCACTCCTCCCCTCTACTTCTCCACTCCTCCCCTCTACTTCTCCGCTCCTCCCTGCCCACTCCTCCCTGCCCACTCCTCCCTGCCCACTCCTCCCTCCTCCCCTCTACTTCTCCCCTTGTCCAGTCTTCCTGCTGACTCCCCACTTCCACATCCTCCTCTCACCTCCCGGTGCAGGCTTTGGGCAGGCCTAGTCTGGTTGCCAGGGCGACGGTGCCAGTCAGAGGGTTGGTGGCGACCAGAGAGAACAGAGCCGCTCCCTCTTCCTCCTCCAGAGCACACAGGGACGGGTGTTGCAGCAGGACAAACAGCACCCCCTGTAGGACGAATGGGGACATGACAAATCAAAAGTGAATTTCTCCAGGTCTTTTTTATTTAACCTTTATTTAACTAGGCAAGTCAGTTAAGAACAAATTATTATTTACAATGACAGCCTACCAAAAGGCAAAAGACCTCCTGCGGGGACAGGGGCTGGGATTAAAAATAAATAAAATATAAATATAGGACCAAACACACATCACGACAAGAGAGACAAAACAACACTACCAAAATAGATACCTAAGACAACAACATAGCAAGGCATTAACACATGACAACACAGCATGGTAGCAACGTAACATGACAACAATATGGTATTAACACAACAAGGTAGCAGCACAAAACAGGGTACAAACATTATTGGGCACAGACAACAGCACAAAGGGCAAGAAGGTAGAGATGAAAATAGATCACGCAAAGCAGCCACAACTGTCAGTACGAGTGTCCATGATTGAGTCTTGGAATGAAGAGATTGAGAAAAACTGTCCAGTTTGAGTGTTTGTTGCAGCTCGTTCCAGTCGCTAGCTGCAGCGAACTGAAAAGACGAGTGACCCAGGGATCTGTGTGCTTTGGGGACCTTTGACAGAATGTGACTGGCACAACAGGTGTTGTATGTGGAGGAAGAGGGCCACAGTAGGTATCTCAGATAGGGTGGAGTGAGGCCTAATAAGCTTCAACCAGTGGGTCTTGCAACGGGTATACAGAGATTACCAGTTTACAGAGGAGTATAGAGTGCAGTGATGTGTCCTATAAGGAGCATCGAACGGTAAAGAACATTTAGCCGCTCGAGAACACCCGCTTGATCTATAAATGATGTCTCTGTAATCTATCATGGGTAGGATGGTCAACTGAATCAGGGTTAGTTTGGCAGCTGGGGTGAAAGAGGAGCGATTACGATAGAGGAAATCAAGTCTAGATTTAACTTTAGACTGCAGCTTTAATATGTACTGAGAGAAGGACAGTGTACCGTCTAGCCATACTCCCAAGTACTTGTATGAGGTGACTACCGCAAGCTCCAAACCCTCAGAGGTAGTAATCACACCTGTGGGGAGAGGGGCATTCTTCTTACCAAACCACATGACCTTTGTTTTGGAGGTGTTCAGAACAAGGTTAAGGGTAGAGAAAGCTTGTTAGACACTAAGAAAGCTTTGTTGTAGAGAATTGAACACAAAATCCGGGGAGGGGCAAGCTGAGTATAAGACTATCATCTGCATATAAATGGATGAGAGAGCTTCCTGAGCTATGTTGTTTATGTAAATTGAGAAGAGCGTGGGGCCTAGGACTGAGCCTTGGGATACACCCTTGGTGACAGGCAGTGGCTGAGACAGCAGATTTTCTGACTTTAAACACTGCACTCTCAGAGAGGTAGTTAGCAAACCAGACCAAAGACCCCTCAGAGACACCAATACTCCTTAGCCGGCTCACAAGAATGTAACGGTCTCAAAAGCTTTGGTCAAGTCAATAAAAATAGCAGCACAACATTGCTTAGAATCAAGGGCAGTGGTGACATCATTGAGGACCTTTAAGGTTGCAGTGGCACATCCATAACCTGAGCAGAAACCAGATTGCATTCCAGAGAGAATACTATAGACATCAAGAATGCCAGTCAGTTGATTATTGCCAAGTTTTTCCCAACACTTTTGATAAGCAGGGCAAAATAGAAATAGGCCTTGATCTCCCCCTTTAAAGAAATAACTAACCGTGGCTGCCTTCCAAGCAATGGGAACCTCCCCAGAACGGAGAGACAGGTTAAAAAGGTTGGAGATAGGCTTGGCGATGATAGGGGCAGCAACCTTGAAGAAGAAAGGGGGTAAACCATATGACCGAGATAATTTTTTGGGGTCAAGTTTCAGGAGCTCCTTTAGTACCTCGGACTCAATAACTGCCTCCAGGGAAAAACTTTGTAGCGGGGGCAGGGGAAAAAGAGGGAGAAGCATCGGGGAAAGTTGCATTAGAAGGGGTGGGAGATGAGGAAATGTTGGACGGGCAAGGAGGCATGGCTGAGTCAAATAGGAATCCTGACTTAATGAAGTGTTGATTAAAGAGCTCAGACATGTGCTTCTTGTCAGTAACAAACACATCATCAACTTTAAGGGACATGGGCAGCTGTGAGGAGGTGGTTTTATTCTCCAGGTCTTTTACCGTTTTCCAGAATATCTTGGGGTTAGACCTACAGAGAGAGAACTTTTCCTTAAAGTAACTAACATTGGCCTTCCGGATAGCCTGAGTGCACTTATTTCTAATTTGCCTGAACGAGAGCCGGGCCTTTCGCCAAATGCAGTTCTTGAGGTGGAGGGGCTGAACCTGTTTTTATTCTCATTTTCTTTATGGGGGCGTGTTTAACAATACCACTGAAAATAGCAAAAAAGAAGGTCCAAGCGTCTTCGACAGAGGGGATCAAGCTGATTCTATTCCATTTACAGAAGCCAGTTCATGAAGGTAGGCTTGCTCATTAGCAAGTTTTTTAGCAAGCGTCTATGACAAATCAGGACAGGTTGTTTCACTGAGCAGCCATTACGAACAGGCTATAAAACAGTGATCACTAAGGTCATTACAGAAAACACCAGACTGATACCCATTTTTGAGGATAACATCAAGAAGAGTAGCCTTTTCTGGGTGTTCAGAGTCATACCTTGTGGGATTGCTAATAATCTGAGAAAGATTTAGGGAGTCCCATTGCTTTAGGGCTTGGTCAGGTGGTTCAAGCATGTCCCAGTTTAGGTCACCTAGCAGGACAAATTCAGACTTGGTGTAAGGGGCCAAGAAAGAGCTTAGGGCAGGTAGGGTACAGGCCGGTGCTGATGTAGGCCGATAGCACCCAGCAACAGTCAACAAAGAGTTATTTTAACGTTTA
Source organism: Thymallus thymallus (assembly GCA_023634145.1). Taxonomy (NCBI): domain Eukaryota; kingdom Metazoa; phylum Chordata; class Actinopteri; order Salmoniformes; family Salmonidae; genus Thymallus; species Thymallus thymallus. The sequence goes on along the minus strand of CM042394.1, from coordinate 21,245,130 downwards.
ATACTCAAAACCAGCAAATGTTTGGGGACAGACTTGGTAGAAACAACCGGGCACTGAAGGTGATCCTTGGTAAAGATTGCCACTCCCCCACCTTTGGAAGATCTGTCTTGCCGAAAAAGGTTATAACCAGGTTAAGGTTAACATCAGTATTCAAAACACTCTTTCTTAACCACGTCTCAGTAATGACCAACACATCTGGATTGGAGCTGTGAACCCACACTTTCAATTGATACATTTTAGGTAATAAGCTTCTAGTGTTAACGCGCAGAAAACCCAGGCTTTTACAAGAACAAAAATCAGTGAAGCAGATATCAGAGCAGAAGTCAGAATTGGGGCTAGCAACAGTATCAGATATCATCAACAGTAATACAATCAAGGCACGGCATAGGACAGGGAGAGCTCTGCAGTGCTGATGTATGACATCTGAATGTGCATCAGATGACAACAAGATCATATTGTACAGCAATTTCATCAGGTAACATGAATACAAAGCCGGCGGGAGGTGGTTAGAATGGGATCGTAGGCCATTAGTATTTGGTAGATTTCCCTTTAATAATTTAACAAAGTCTGTGTAACCAATCGAGAGTCAGTTGGGTAAAGAAGGTTCGTAGTCAACAAAGCATGTAGGAGACATCAGGCAAATGCCAAAATAGAAAATTGTGCAAGAAAAAAATAAAATATATAATGATTTGGGGCAAGCCATTGTAACAGTGACTGTGCTGGAGGAAAAATGCCAGTGAATGGGCTCTGAAGAGCAGGAGGGGTCTTCAAAACCTCTGGATCTCTCACTTCACACGTGGGAAGTGTGGTTGGGGTACTTGCTTTAAGAAAATGGCAGTGGATGGCCTCTGAACAGTTTCAAAGGATGCAACACCTCTCTTCACACCCCAGTGCTAGTTAAAGTTGTATCTGATTCCAGGATCTCAGGACTGATTGCCAGAGCACCCAATGAATAGCTTGAGAAAATGAAATCCTTGACAGAATTTTCCAGGTAAATATTTTCCAAAAAGTAGGTTGTAGGTTTGAAGTTTTGATCTTGAGTGAAGGTTACGTTGTGGAGGGTACCATCCTGTATAACTCCAAAACTATCTAAAATAAAAACATGTTTAAAAATGTGAGCTGTGTCTCTCTAAGCAGAGGGAGGAGTGACACAAAAATATCATTAAAAAAATTAGAATGAATCAATAAAACCAAGAAACAAGCATCACTATGCCTACAACGTTGGACTGAGTTACATTGACTGTCTTAATTAGATAGTGGACACTCTCTCTAACCAATGCATGGGTTATGGACACTAATGCTTTTTAATGTGTGTGGGAGAGAGTGCCCAAGAGCACTCAGAGAAAGGGCAGAGAATTTGGTGGTTTGGGACGCAGAGACTGGGTGGTTTGGGGCGCAGAGACTGGGTGGTTTGGGGCGCAGAGACTGGGTGGTTTGGGATGCAGAGACTGGGTAAATACACACAAACAGTAAATTTGGGCGGCAGGTAGCCTAGCGGTTAGAGCTTTGGGCCAATAACCGAAAGGTCGCTGGTTCAAATACCCAAGCCGACAATGTGAAAAACCTGTCAATGTGTCCTCGAGCAAGCAATTTGCTCCAGGGGCTGACCCTGTAGGTAGGCTGTCATTTTAAATAAGAATTTGTTCTTAACTGACTTGCCTAGTTAAATAAAGGTTAAATAAAAAATTTAATAAAACACACACACACACACTAAATATACACACACTCACGCAGAGTGAGTATCCTCGGAGGCAGGCCGTATCCGTGAAACAGTCTCCCAGAGTGATGCTCCGCAGCAGCTGCCCCGTCGTCACGTTCCTGACACACATAGTTAACGAGATGATTCTCATTCAACTGAAAACATATGTTTTGAGAAGGCAAAAAAACCACATGCTCTTATCCAGAGCCACTTACAGTCAGTGCATTCACCTAAGATAGGCAAGACAACCTCATATCACAGTCCCAAAAAATAAAAAAGTGTTCCTTGATAAAGCAGCTGTCTAAAAAACCAGTGCAAGTGTCTTTGAAAGCCTTTCAATTAGAGCAATGTTTCTTCATCCTGGTCCCGGGGACCCAAAGGGGTGTATTTGCCCTAGAAATACACTGCTTATTCAAATCATTGCAAGGGTGCTCCCGTTTAGGTACCCATGACCAGGAAGCACTGAATTAGCTACGGTCTCTTTCTCACCACAGAACAAGATGTCCGCCATGGGTTGAACCAATCAGTGCGTCAGTCTGTCCATCCACCGCGGCCACGGTCCGCACACGCTCAGTAGGACAGACCAGAGACAGGGATGCTTGCAGCCTGAGAGAGGTCAGAGACAGACAAACAAAACTCACAACTAACCAGGCAAGACGACAGAAGACCCTAGTCGCCCGTGGTTACCTGCCGTCCTCTGTGAGTGTGTAGACCTGCAGCGGGGGTGTGGCTGCAGAGTGGGAGGAGCTAACCAGCCTTCGGTTGGACATGCCCACCATCGTCTGGACCTCCCCCTCACACAGCACCGCCTGGGACAGACTGGAGCAGCACAGCACCCTACAGGCGCGCGCGCACACACACACACATAGAAACCGTTACAGACGCATGCAGAGAGAGAGAGAGGAGAAAGAGAAGAGGGAGAAAGAGAGGGACAGGAGAGTAGTAGCAGGGTGTGGGAGTAGTACCTGGCCTCTCTGATTTCCAGCTGTCCCAGAGTCACACACAGAAGCCCAGGAGCATCCGGCACAGGAAACACTGACATCACTGACTGTTAAACACACACGACACACACACACATTATGTACACTCACCGCCCCCGTCTATTAAGTACACCCATCTAGTACCGGATAGGACCCCCATTTGCCTCCAGAACAGCCTGAATTCTTCGGGGCATTCTACAAGTTGTCGGAAATGTTCCACAGGGATGTTAGTCATGCTGGCGCGATGCAATCACACAGTTGCAGCAGAATGGACGGTGGTACATTCATGCTGCGAAGATCCCGTTCCATCTCATCCCAAAGATGCTCTATTGGTTTGAGGTCTGGGGACTGCACAGGCCACTCAAGTAAACTGAACTCACTGTCATGTTCCAGGTAATGTTTTTCCACGCCTCAATTGTCCAGTGTTTGTGATCACGTGCCTCTTCTTGTTTTTATCTGATAGGACTGGAACCCGGTAGGGTCGTCTGCTGCAACAGCCCATTCGTGACAAGAATCAATGAGTTGTTTGTTCTGTTCTGCACCTCTGTTGTACTGCGCCGTTATTGGTCTGTTTGTGGGCCGCCTGTTAGCTCTCACCATTCTTGTCGTTCTCCTTCCACCTCTCATCAACCAGCTCTTTTCTCCCACAGGACTGCAGGTTTGTCTCACTATTCTCGGTAAACCCTAGAGACTTAAAGCCCAGGAGGGCGGCCGTCTCTGAGGTACTAGATCTGCCACCGTCGATTATATCACACTCAAAGTCGCTCCGGTCACTAGTTTAGCCCATTCTAACGTTCAATGGAACAGTAACTGAATGTCTTGATGCCTGTCTGCCTGCTTTATATAGCAAGCCACGGCCACGTGACTCACTGTCTGTAGGAATGATCAATTTTTATGAATACGGTGGTGTACCTAATAAACTGGCCGGTGAGAGTGTGTGCATATATACAGTACCAGTCAAAAGTTTGGACACACCTACTCATTCCAGGGTTTTTTTTTTTTCTTTCTTTTTTGCTGGTTGAGAGAATGCCAAGAGTGTGCAAAGCTATCAAGTCAAAGGGTGGCTACTTTAAAAACATTTTTAAAATTAACCTTTATTTAACTAGGCAAGTCAGTTAAGAATTATTATTAATTATTTACAATGACGGCCTACCCAAATATATATATATTTATCAAAGAATCTCAAATATAACATATATTTTGATTTGTTTAACACTTACTACATGACTCTATATGTGTTATTTCATAGTTTTGATGTCTTCACTATTATTCTACAATAAAGAAAAGCCCTGGAATGAGTAGGTATGTCTAAACTTTTGACTGGTACTGTGCACACACACATTACTACTGAATTTAAGACAGCTGTTACACACCCATAAACGAAGTAACTCACATTACTATTATGCACAGTTGTTACACAGACAGACACACAAAAAGTTACTTCTATGAAGGTCCAGGTGTGCAGTCGTCTCCAGTGTGGGGGGGTGGTCTGACCCCAAACACACACCTCCCACTCTCCTGCCACTGCTACACACAGACCTACTGACGGCCACGACACACAGCACACATCCACCAGGCTGCCTCCTGCAGTGGCCTACACACACACACACACACGATTATTATTATACACGCTGAGACAATATTCTCTGAAATGAGTTGTGACATGCATGTTCAAACACAATGGCTTGCCATCCCAGTACTGACCTTCAGTGTGTGTGAGAGGTTTAACACACTCTGTTCAATCCTCTCATCTCTCTTCTCCTCCTCTCCCTCCCTCCGCTCTCTCTCCTCCTCTCCCTCCCCAGCTGGCCGGGTTGTTGGAGGGAGAGTTTGGGGCAGTAGTAGAGGAGTGGGACGGGGCAGGGAATCATCCAGGCTGGGGGAGCCGGGAGCGAGGGACAGAGGGGAGGAAGAGAGAGGGATGGCAGGAGAGAGGGAGGGAGGAGAGAGGGCTTGGGTGGAGGGACTAGTGGGGAATGGGAGGGTCAGAGTGGGGGGGCGGGGAGAGCAGGAGAGGGGGAGGGTGTGAGTCACCGCCACTAAAGAAGGTAATGGAGGGCTGTCAGGGAGGGAGAGGGGTATGTCAGGGTTAGGGCTTAAGAGGTTAGGGGTCATCCCTAAGGAAGGTAAGGGGGGGCTGGAGGAGAGGGGAAGGGAGAGGGTGTGTCTGTGAGGGGTGTGCCTGGTTAGGGAGGGGCTAAGGAGGAGTAAGGAGGGGCTGGGGGGGACAGCACACTCTGTATCGGTCTCTGTCCGGAGGGAAGGGCACTCAGTAGTGCACTCGGCAGGACATTTGGTCAGGCACTTGACAGAGAACTCCGTAGGATCTGTCTTTGAGTGGAAGGATGGACACTCGGGAGGGCACTCAGTCTCTGTTTCAGTCCGAAGGGAAGGGCCTTCAGCAGGGAGTAGGCCTGTCTGCTGGTCTACTGATGGAAAGTCTGTAGACTGGCCTACTAAAACAGTAAGCAGACGGCCTATAGGCTGGTCTGTAGACTGATGGCCTATAGGCTGGTCTACAGGGTGGTCTGTAGACTGATGGCCTACAGGCTGGTCTGTAGACTGATTGCCTATAGGCTGGTCTACAGGGTGGTCTGTAAATTGACAAACTGAATGGTACTCTGAATTGAGGTCTGTAGACTGCTGGTTTATAGGGTGGTCTGTAAGATGCTGGCCTATAGATCTGTCTATAGACTGTTCTACTGATTCTACCGGAGCGACACAGTCTGTGACAGGAGGGGTGAGGCTAAGAGGGAGGGGCTTAGGCGTAGGCGTTTTAGACGTCAGACCCCCCGTGTCGCTGTGGAGACCGTGGACCAAGCCTTTGCCGTGGCGACGACGAATGTTGTAAGGGGAGAAGGGTTCTGGTTCTGGGACGGCGACGGCAGACGAGGCGCGTAGCTTCTGGAGCTTTAGCCGTCCGAACTGGTCGTCGGGGAGATGGAAATCCTGGAGGTCAAAGGTTGAGATGACGTGGCCCAGACTCCCAGGGTGCACTTCTGGTCCTCCAGGGGAGAGGGAGGGCGGCAGGAGGAGAGACCATACACTCTCTACACACACACACAGAACATGTGGACAGAACACACAAGGGTGAAAGGATGAACATGTTAGTTGATAATTGAAGTCATAGTGAAATGTAAAAGCCTTCAGATACATCACACACACGGCTCAGTCCCACCTTTGCTCTGCTTTGGTGTGTGAATGAGGGGAGAGAGACAGCTCCTTCTGAAGATTGGATAAAGCTGTTCCTCCACACCTCCAGAGAGAGGCCAGCGCTCCGGACCTCCACCGCCAGGGAGAGGCTGTGACGCTGGGGTAAGAGTGGCCGGGGTCTGGGTGTTGTCTGGGCCTGGTGCTGGAGGATCCGAGTCCAAACTTAGAGAGTGGCCCAGTCTCGGCCTCCTTCCTCTCCCTCTCCGGCCTCTGATAGTCTGAACACTGCAGACTCTGGAAGGTAAACACTCACTCTGATTGGTCCCCGACTCAGAGGTAAGCATCCGATTGGCTGATGGCCCCTCGACTGGTGTGTGATTGGTCTGTGAGTTGGAGGTCAAGTGACTTGAGCACTGGCGGTCATTGGAGGGTTGTGCTAGTGAGTCTGAGTGTGTGTGAGGATGTGTGTGTGAAGTTGAGTGTGTGTGTGCGTTGGACGTCCGGCCCCTACTTCTTCTGTGGTGCCCCCTGTTGAGCTGGTTCAGAATGATGGCCTGCAGGTCTCTGAAAGTAGCATTAACACGTTACATTAGATTTGTGAACCAAACACACAGGCTCACACAGACACACCCTCACATTCTAATTAGAGAGAGAAAAAAAGGTATCAACATCTAGACTCAGCCGTGGGACAATGTTGTCCGGATGTCAGGGGAAAATAATTACTAATCGTTTGTAGGCTGTAAATTGACCGCAAGCAGACATATTTGACTAAAAACAATCAGATTACATTTGTATACGATCACCACATATATCTCTCTATTATGCATGGGAATACTTTGGAACAGATTTCCGAAATCAAAATCACTTGGAGCTGGTCCTGAGTTGAACTCCGAGTTGACCAAAGTTGACTCCACCGCCACCATGGGGCATTCTGTTCACAACGTTGACATTAGCAATCACTTGCCCATATATGTGGTCTGCGGTTGTGAGGCCAGTTGGATGTACTGTCAAAATCTCTAAAACAATGCTGAAGGTGGCTTATGGTAGAGAAATTAACATTTAATTATCTGGCGACAGATCTGTTGGACATTCCTGCCATCAGCATGCCAATTGCACACTCCCTCAAAACTTGAGACATCTGTGGCATTGTGTTGTGTCACAAAACTGCACATTTTAGAGTGGCCTTTTATTGTCCCCAGCACAAGGTGCACCTGCGTAATGATCATGCTGTTTAATCAGCATCTTGATATGCCACACCTGTCAGGTGGATGGATCATCTTGGCAAAGGAGGAATGCTCAATAAAAGGGATGTAAACAAGTTTGTGCACAAAATTTGAGAGAAATAAGCTATTAGTATATATGGAACATTTCTGGGATCTTTTATTTCAGTTCATGAAACACAGGGCCAACACTTTACATGTTGCTTTTATATTTTTGTTCTGTGTAGTTAGCTGCTGAATACATCAAAAGTAGCAGAGAGCCCACTCTGGAAATTGTATGTACTTCTAGAGTCTAAAAATGGAAATCCAGGACAGTAAATTCCGGTCTGCTTAACAGCGTGGCTCTCCCATAGACACTAATACGATAGTACCTGGGTCTGGTCTAGAGTCAAAAAATGTCAAAAAAGGTTATTTGATATACTTATGTTCAATAAATTAATCTAGACGTCGTCTTGTGGTTCTGACGTAGTCTCCACATTAGAATGGATATGAAAATAGATATTAAAAGCGACCACTAACCTGTGGCTCTGTGAGGAGGCCATGCGTCTTGTGGTTCTGACGTAGTATTCTACAGGGAACGGCAGACCTTCTACCAGAGTGCACGAGTCCAGGACACCCCCAGTGTCACACAGCCTCAGGTCACACAACCCAACCGGCCCTAACTCAGAGGCTCCCACAGCTCCTGAATCACCTCCCTCTTCTCTCTCCTTCTGTCCATCTCTCCTCAGGTTCTCCCCTTCCTTCTCTCTCTCCTTCTGTCCATCTCTTCTCTGTTCTTCTCTCTCCTCTCCATCTCTCCTTTGCTTCATTGTCTGTTTATCTGGAGTTTCATTCTTCTTCTTCTCCTCCCTCTCTCTCTCTTTCTTCTCAACCTCGTTCTCCTCCTCCCTATTTCCCTCCTCTACCTCATCTTCTTTCTCTGTCCGTGCGCCCGGCTCCAGCCCGTCCTCGCTGGTCTCCGTGTCGTACCTCGTCCCTGCCCCTCCCCCCTCGCCTCCCTGGGCCCTCCCACTCCGCTCCCAGCGCAGCCGGCTTCTCCGTGACCTCAGCCGGAGGGAGGGGCTTCGTCTGTGACCCCCTGCTGTGTCAGAGTTAAGGTCAGGGGTCAGAGGGCAGGAGTCATCGACAGGGAGTAGGAAGTGGATGGACGGATTGGGGTTCTCAGGTTCCACCGGACACGATGCTGCCACAGTCGAGTCTGGACACACACACATACACATTTTTACATTTTAGTAATTTAGCAGACGCTCTTATCCAGAGCGACTTACAGTTAGTTAGTGCATACATACATACATACATACATACATACATACATACATACATACATACATACATACATGTTCATACTTTTTTTGTACTGGTCCCACAACCCTGGCATTGCAAGCGCCATGCTCTACCATCTGAGCTACACAGGACGGACACACACACACACACACACATTACAACCTGAATATAACCTGAACACACACACACACACACTACCACCTTAATACTATCATAGTGGTAAGCTCAAATATGTAAACGTCACAAAACTCTTCACAGAACTTAGTTTCTAATACAGGCAGACTGACCTCCAGCAAGGCCTAGTGGTGTGGCCGAACCTGGGGCTGTCCTAGCAGGGCTACCCAGGGAGAGGGAGGGTAGAGCTGGTTTGGGAGAGGTGCTGGCTGGCACTGGGTCTGTCTGGTCCTGGAGGTTCTGCTCAGAGATCCGGCTCCTCGCGTGCTTCCGCACGGCATCTGAATGCTCAGCTCGCTGTGTGTGTAGGGGGGATAATGTACATCAATGTTGATTACTACTAACCAAATCCTCCCCTGACATTTAATCCTAGTAAGAATTCATTGTCTTAGGTCAGTTAGTATCACCACTTTATTTTAAGAATGTGAAGTGTCAGAATAATAGTAGAGAGAATAATTTATTTCAGCTTTTATTTCTTTCATTACATTCCCAGTGGGTCAGAGGTTTACATACATTCAATTAGTATTTGGTAGCATTGCCTTTAAATTGTTTAACTTGGGTCAAACGTTTCGGGTAGCCTTCCACAAGCTTCCCACAATAAGTTGGGTGAATTTTGGCCCATTCCTCCTGACAGAACTGGTGTAACGGAGTCAGGTTTGTAGGCCTCCTTGCTCGCACACGCTTTTTCAGTTCTGCCCACAAATGTTCTATAGGGTTGAGTTCAGGGCTTTGTGATGGCCACTCCAATACCTTGACTTTGTTGTCCCTAAGCCATTTTGCCACAACTTTGGAAGTATGCTTGGGGTCATTGTCCATTTGGAAGACCCATTTGCAACCAAGCTTTAACTTCCTGACTGATGTCTTGAGATGTTGCTTCAATATATCCACATAATTTTCCTTCCTCATGATGCCATCTATTTTGTGAAGTGCACCAGTCCCTCTTGCAGCAAAGCACCCCCACAACATGATGCTGCCACCCCGGTGCTTCACGGTTGGGATGGTGTTCTTCAGCTTGCAAGCCTCCCCCTTTTTCCTCCAAACATAACAATGGTCATTATTGCCAGTAGTAATCAGTCATGATTGTGGTGCTATCTGTGTGTTACTGCACATATGTTTGACAACATTGATGTAAATTACCCCCCCCCCTACACACACACCATATCTCTCACCTGTAATCTCTGTACTGTCCTGGAGTACTCCCTCTGCAGTAGGGCCAGTTTCCTCCTCAACTGGGGAGACACACACACACACACACACACACACACACACACACACTTCTCAAGCTGCTTGAGGAGGAAGGTAGGCCTAACTACATCACATTTTATGATAACTTACAATGGGCCCTACTATATGTAAATAATACACCTACCTTCTCCTTGTCATCGCAATGGAGCACGCGCTCCAAACGATCCTCCATTCTTGTCACGCGATCCTAACGGTCACCTTTGACAGTTATTTAACACACAAGAGGTTTTCAAAAAACTATAGATTTATCAAGCGAACAAGCTTACAAGTCACAGAACCATCCCCAGCGTTACCTGACAAACTAGCTAGCTAACTAGTGTTAGCTGACAAACTACTGTAACTAGCTGACATTTTCAGAACAGTCTTGATAAAATATAATGCTTGGATAAACGTACCATTCAAAGCCAAATGTTTCTGTATTTACGCTAGCTAGTCACGTTGTAATGTATTTAGTTGGGCAGGAAGGATGATGATGATGATGATGATGATGATGATGGCGGCATTATTTCCTGGTTCAGTCGATGAACAAAGTAGACCAGACCCAGGTGCTCTGGCATTAGTGTCTATGGGAGAGCCACCCTGTTAAGCAGACCGGAACTGAGGATTGTTTTAAATGGTAAACGGCCTGACTGAACTATATTTATTTATCCACCATTTTTGTCCAAACTCTCCCGCGACTTCACGGTCCAGACAAGACCAGTGGATAACCGAAAAATGCAACAGCGTTTTACTGACTGCTTCTCAGAAGGAAGGCTGGCGAGGGTCGGGAATATATTCTTCTTTGGTATCATGGCTTCACACATGTTGTTTGTGCATGCCTGCCACCTACTGTGCGGTAGTGTGTGTTCAATCACATTACATTTGTGAAACCCAAAAATGTATGACAAAAAAAATGTGCACCACCAACTGTACACCTATATGCCACATTGGTGGCTGGTGCGAGGAGCTATAGGAGTACAGGCTAATTGTAATGTCTGGAATATAATAAATGGAATGTTATCAAACATATAGAAACCACGTTTGACTCCGGTGACACAACTTTATCAACCGGAACTACACAATCCTCTGTACCATGTCTTCCTACACACTTCTCACATCTTGAAATCTCCCTCCTACACGCTGTTGCAACATGACCAGGGTTTGGGAGTAACAGATTAATCCGTTACATGTAAGGGATTACAAAAAAAAGGTAACTAATCCGTTACGTTACCAGCAATAATATAGTAATAAGATTACAGATCATTTTGAAAAAATAGATTACTTTTAAATTCAGAAAGGATGTTTGCGTAAAAACATTTGACACTTCTCTGTTTTCTCAATTACATTCAAATCAGCATTGAAAAAAGGACCACTATGTTGCAACAGCGTGTAGGAGGGAGATTTCACACCAAATAGATTTGATGGATCGCGGGAAAAGAGCAGGAATTGGCTTTTGTAGGCCACTGTCCAAGCTACAGTTGAAGTCGGAAGTTTACATATATTTAGGCTGAAGTCAAAACTAATTTTTCAACCACTCCACAGATTTCATGTTAACAAACTATAGTTTTGGCAAGTCGGTTAGGACATCTACTTTGTGCATGACACAAGTAATTCTTCCAACAATTGTTTACAGACAGAGTATTTAACTTATAATTCACTATATCACAATTCCAGTGGGTCAGAAGTTTACATACACTAAGTTGACTGTGCCTTTAAACTGCTTAGAAAATTCCAGAAAATGATGTCATGGCTTTAGAAGCTTCTGATAGGCTAATTGACATCATTTGAGTCAATTGGAGGTGTACCTGTGGATATATATCAAGGCCTACCTTCAAACAAAAAAAATTGTAGACCTCCACAAGTCTAGTTCATCCTTGGGAGCACGTTCATCTGTACAAACCATAGTACGCAAATATAAACACCATGGGACCACGCAGCCGCTCAGGAAGGAGACGCGTTCTGTCTGCTAAAGATGAACATACTTTGGTGCGAAAAGTGCAAATCAATCCCAGAACAACAGCAAAGGACCTTGTGAAGATGCTGGAGGAAACAGGTACAGTAAAACGAGTCCTATATCGACATAACCTGAAAGGCCGCTCAGCAAGGAAGAAGCCACTGCTCCAAAACCGCCATAAAAAAAGCCAGACTACGGTTTGCAACTGCACATGTGGACAAAGTTTGTACTTTTTGGAGAAATGTGCTCTGGTCTGATGAAACAAAAATAGAACTATTTGGCCATAATGACCATCGTTATGTTTGGAGGATAAAAGGGAGGCTTGCAAGCTGAAGAACACCATCCCAACCGTGAAGCACAGGGGTGGCAGCATCATGTTGTGGGGGTGCTTTGCTGCAGGAGGGACTGGTGCACTTCACAAAACAGATGGCATCATGAGGAAGGAAAATTATGTGGATATATTGAAGCAACATCTCAAGACATCAGTCAGGAAGTTAAAGCTTGGTTACAAATGGGTCCAAATGGACAATGACCCCAAGCAACTATAAAATAACACATAAGGAATCATGTAGTAACCAAAGCATGCCATTCCATGAGCGCAGCATTCATTTTCAACTCGAATCAATGAGCCCAATCAGTCCTCCATGACAACAACATCATAAACAAAAGAGTAGGGCTGGATAATAAGTCCTTAGTTTTGGGGTCATGCTCAAGTAAAACTATTTGGCTAAACTATACTGACTGGAATTCTGATGGATTTTTGTTTATAATATACAGATATCATTTAATCGTATTATTATTATATGTAGTAGAAAGAAATAGGTTAAAAGAAGCCTACATAACTAACCCATAAAGTAACATTTAACATCCATATATGGCCAGATATATGTTAACGTTAACATTGATTTATCCTGCAATAGATGTCGTTCAACTGGTAACATACATTCTCTTCTTCTAATGCCTCTTAAGGGGAAAGTAATGGAACGTAATCAGATTACATTACTGAGTTTGGGTAATCCAAAAGTTACGTTACTGATTACAATTTTGGACAGGTAACTTGTAACTAATGGATTACATTTAGAAAGTAACCTACCCAACCCTGAACATGACCATAAACTGTATATTAAGTAAACTATTATTACCCTCACTTATATCATACGCACATTTAGCTATTTAAGTATCTTTCTCTGCCATCGACCTGTATAGTATAGTTAACCATGCAAATATTTTTTTATATCAACTTGCAATATTTGTATAATTTTTTCACCTAACACTCTGTAACAATGTATCATGTACATATTCAGCCATTCACTCTTACTATGCAATGCCTTTTTATAGCTTTTTGCACTCCAGACGTCTTGTATTTGTATACTTTTTCATTCTGCCGCACTGTATCGTGTATCTGTCTTTTGTGTATTTCGTTCTGGCACTTGTTTTTTGTAGCTGCTTGACAAAGTAATTTCAAGTAACAGACACATGTCAACATCAACTGTTCAGATGAGACTGTGTGAATCAGACCTTCATGGTCGAATTGCTGCAAAGAAACCACTACTAAAGGACACCAATAAGAAGAAGAGACTTGCTTGGGCCAAGAAACACGAGCAATGGACATTAGACCGGTGGAAATGTGTCCTTTGGTCTGGAGTCCAAGTTAGAGATTTTTGGTTCCAACCTCAACCAAATTTAGATGGTTTGGGATGAGTTGGACCACAGTGAAGGAAAAGCAGCCAACAAGTGCTCAGCATATGTGGGAACTCCTTCAAGACAGATGGAAAAGCATTCCAGGTGAAGCTGGTTGAGAGAATGCCAAAAGTGTGCAAAGCTGTCATCAAGGCAAAGGTGGCTATTTGAAGAATCTCAAATACTACATGATTCCATGTGTTATGTCATAGTTTTAATGTCTTCACTTTTATTCTACAATGTAAAAAAATAGTGCAAATAAAGAATGAATGAGTAATATTACAAATTTTTGGCCCCCAGTGTACATGTAGGTAGAGTTAAAGTGTCTATGCATAGATAATAAACAGAGAGTAGCAGCATAAAAGAGGGGGGGGGGGGGGGGGGGGGCGTACGCACTACCCTCTGTAGAGCCTTGTGGTCGGAGGCCGAGCAGTTGTCATATCAGGCAGACTGACCTCTCTTCCCTGACCCCTCCCTCCCTCCAGACTGACACCACTCCCCTCCTTCCCCCCCTCGCTCCCTCTCTCTCTCTCTAGACTGACACCACTCCCCTCCCTCCTTCTCTCCCTCTCTAGACTGACACCACTCCCCTCCCTCTTTCTCTACCTCTCTAGACTAACTATTGACTCTACTGTATGTCACTCTGCTAAATGACTCAAATGTAAAATGTAAACCTTAGCACTGCTCTGTCTGTGGGGAAATGCTTTGCTCAATCAACCCATCTTAAAGTACTCGAACACACACACAGGAGAGAAGCCTTAGCAGTGTGGGAAGACATAAGGTTGCTATAGACACCATTGGAAACACACATGAATTCTGCAATGATATGGGGATGAAGGGTACTTACACATCCATAATCAGTCCTCATCTTATTTCAATACTATACATAAACACAATGTCAGACCTGGGTTCATGCCAGTCAAACTCAATCAACCCCAGATAAAGTATTTGATATGATTTCAGTCACAATGTAATACTAGGTATGCTTAAGCAATGTAAAATACAAAATAAAAAAGCTTGTTCATCCATTAATTGTTATCAGTAATTATGAGCGGTATTTTGTCATGTGCTTTCATTGTTTAATTGTGTCTGTGTGTATGAGGTTGTGTGTACATGCATGTGTGTGTGAGTTCTCTGAGGTATACAGGTAACTGCCAAACTAAAGGAAACACGAGTAAATGAGGGAGACAAAGTATATTGAAAGCAAGTTCTTCCACAGGTTTGGTTCCTGAGTTAATTAACCAATTAACATCCCATATAAAAATGCCCACTTGCCCATTATTTTGGCTACAAGAAGAGATCTCTGTGACTTTGATAGAGGGGTCTCAAAGGAGCATAGGGGGGTTTAAAGGGTGGGTGTGTGTGTGTCAGTCACCAGATCTCAACCCAATTGAACACTTAAGGGAGACAGCGTTCTCCACCACCATCAACAGAACACCCAATGATGGAATGTCTCGTGGAAGAATGGCGTCTCATTCCTCCAATAGAGTTCCAGACACTTGTAGAATCTTTGCCAAGGTGCAGTGAAGCTGTTCTGGTGGCTGCAAAGATTTATGTTGTTGTTATTTCCTTTATTTGACCTGTATATGTACTACTACTACTTATATAAACAATTTATATAACACAACATATATACAACCATATATAATTATAGGACTGTAGCTTAGGGCTTTAACATGCCCTAGACCTCAGCTATACAGATAACCTAGAACATAACCATTTCACTTGTGAACTATAAAACTGATTTTTCATTTAATTACGCCTTTAAACATCACATTTTATCCTGGTTAGTTTCATTGATAAATTCCTTTTTTGCAAGACAGAAATATTTATCTCAAATGCTCACATGAGATCTGCATGACAATTTAAGTTACCATGGAAATGTAGTCCTAAATAGAGAGCAGGATCCTTATGTTAACTTAAACCATTATGATGACATCTCGTAATTCAGGGGTTTATTTTGAAAGATAAACATTACTGTGTGTTGCTGGTTGCCAAGTTAATGGCACCATGCCAAATCAATATTTGTCAAAAAAATGATGAATATTTAGGAATGTAACTCAATGAACCTGCTATCTGGAAGAGCCCACAGTGAAGGGACAAGTGTACAGTGAAGTTGCCCCTAGATGCTGATCTTGTGTCAGTATAGCATTTTCCCCACTAATGCTTAAGGATAGGATTTGGGGAGGAATCCTACACCTGTCAGGTGTATGTACACAACACAACACTGTGATTTCAGACAATTTAAAGCCACAAATCCTCGTTTTGTGTTTCAGTCTGCAAGTTAAACACAATAAAGTTCTCTATTCATAGACAGAGCTAGAATCATTCTGAGGCCATTCAGCACAGAGTACATCACCTGCAGGATGTCCATGTCCTTTCTTATGTTTCAACATGCCTACTAAATAGGTGAACCTCTCCCCACATATATCACAGCTGTAAGGCTTCTCTCCGGTGTGGGTGCGCTTGTGTACAGCCAGTGCGTCGGTTCGGGAAAACCTCTTCCCACACTGATCACAGGCGTGAGGCTTCTCTCCAGTATGAGTTCTCTTGTGTGCAGCCAGGTTTTGTGACCGACTGAAGCGCTTCCCACAGACAGAGCATGGGTAAGGTTTCTCCCCAGTGTGTGTTCGCTGGTGATTCACCAAAGAATTGTACTGAGAAAACCTCTTTCCACATTGATCACAGACGTAAGGCAGCTCTCCGGTGTGCACACGCTGGTGTGTTGTTAAGCCTTGGCGGAATGTGAAGCTCCTGCCGCAGTCGGAACAGTGGTACGGCTTCACACCTCTGTGTATCTTCATGTGAGTTCTGAAGTTGCTTGGATGGTTGAAGGTCTTCCCGCACAGGTCACAGACAATGGACTTGTCTTTAATGTGCCTTTTCTGGTGTTTCTTCAGATATATCGGATGAGAGAAACAATTCCCACACTCAGAGCAGCAGTAAGTTCTCTCTCCCCGGTTGTGCGTCAGCTGGTGAAATTTAAGATTACCTTTTGTAGTAAAACACGCCCCACAGTTAGAGCAGTGGAAAGGCCTTTCGGCGGAGGGCTTGTGTTTACGTTCATGTTCTTTCAGTAAACTGGCATGAATGAACCGCATTCCACAGTCGGAACATTGGAATGGTTTTTCTTCAGTATGCATTCTCATATGGAAATTAAAGGATGCCAAAATACAAAACCTTTTCTCGCAGTAGGAGCATTGGTAAGGCCTTTCTGCGACAGACATGTGCGTTTGCTCGTGTGCTTTTAGAGTGGATTTTTGAGCAAAACGTTTCTCGCACTTGGAGCATTGGAATGGTTTTTCTCCTGTGTGTTTTCTTTGATGGTTTTTGAAGGTTGATAAAAAACTGTAGCTCTTCCCGCAGTCAGAGCAGTGGTAAGACCTTTCCGCATGTACCGTTTTCTCATGTATTTTTCGATAGTGGTTGTTTGCAAAACCTTTCCGACACTTGGAGCATTGGAATGGTTTATTTTCCGTGTGGGTGCTTTGATGGATTTTCAAGCTTGATAAAACACTGAAACTCTTTCCACAGTCAGAGCAGTGGTGAGGTTTCTTCCCAGTGTGCATTTGCTGGTGCATATTAAGAGTCCTTTTTTGACTGAAAGTCTCCCCACACTGTGAGCAGCTGTAAGGTTTCTCTCTTGTATGGATTCTTCGGTGCATTTTGAGTCTCTCTGGACCGCAGAAAGTCTTTCCACAGTCAGAGCAGCAGTGGTGTGGTTTCTTCTCTGTAGGTCTCTGCGGTTGTTTGTTGAGGTGTGTTGATGTGGGGAGACTCCAGTCTGGGTCGTCAGAATGATGATGTTGTTGAGGCTCCCCAGAAGATCCACGGTTGCCATGTGTCTCTCCTGTTTGAAAGAAACAATCAAACAAATACAGTTTGTCCAACAGAAGTGACATCATGTTGAGGTATTACAGTGCCTTCAGAAAGTATTCCCTTGACATTTCTTTACACACAATAACCCATAACGTCAAAGTGGAATTATCTTTTTAGAGATTTTTACAAATTAATAAAAAATGAAAAGCTGAAATGTCTCGGGAAATGTCAACCCATTTGTTATGGCAAGCATAAATATGTTCAGGAGTAAAAAATAACAGACATTGAATATCCCTTTGAGCATGGTGAACTTATTAAATACACTTTGGATGGTGTATCAATACACCCAGTCACTACAAAGATACAGGCGTCCTTCCTAACGCTGTTACCGGAGAGGAAGGAAACCACTCAGGGATTTCACCATGAGGCCACTGGTGATTTTAAATCTAAGACTTTAATGTCTGTGATAGGAGAAAACTTAGTTACTTCCTAATACTGACCTAAATGACAGAGTGAAAAGAAGGAAGCTTGTACAAGTCTCTGCATCTGTCCTCATGCTCCAAGACCTTACTGCCGCTTTTAACACCATCGATCACCAGATCATTTTGGAGAGATTAAAAACCCTAATTTGCCTACATGGACAAGTTCTTGCTTGGTTGTCGGAGAGATATCATTTAGTCTCTGTGGATGGTTGGTCCTCTGACAAATCAATTGTATGTTTCTGTGTTTCTCAAGGTTCTGTTTTAGGACCACTATTTTTTTCACTATATATTCTACTTCTTGGTGATGTCATTCGAAAACACAATGTCAACTTTCACTGCTATGCGGAAAACACATAGCTGAAACCCCAAAATTGGTGACAAATGTTTTACTTTTAAACTCGAGCAAAACAGAGATGACTAGTTCTAGGTCCCAAGAAACAAAGAGATCTGCTGTTTAATCTGACAATTAATCTTGATGGTTGTACAGTCGTCTCAAATAAAACTGAAGGACCTCAGAGTTGCTCTGGACCCTGATCACTCTTTTGACAAACATATACAAAAATATTTCAAGGGCAACTTTTTTTCATCTTCTTAACATTGCAACAAATCTGAAACTTTTTATAAAAAACATTTGCAGAAAAGCTAATCCATGCTTTTGTGTCTTAGACTACTGCAATGCTCTACTCTCCAGCTACCCGGATAAGCACTAAATACACGGCTGCTAGAATCCTTACTAGAACTAAATAAGTGTCATATTACTCCTGTGCTAGCCTCTTAAGGCTTGGGATGATTTCAAGGTTTTGTATTTCTATTTGTATTTAGTAGTGATCCCCATTAGCTACTCTTCCTGGGATCCAAACACATTAAGGCACTTACATCACATATAAAACAAAAGATAAAACAGTACATCGTATAACATTATTACACCACTACATTATTACACCGCTACATTATTACACTGCTACATTGTTACACCGCTACATTATTACACCGCTACATTATTACACCGCTACATTATTACACCGCTACATTATTACACCGCTAAATTATTACACCGCTACATATCTACAATACAACATGTATAAAACCACCACACTACAATATTACAATGTATGTGTGTGTAGAGTGCGTGTGCTAGTGTGTGTGTGTGCGTGTCTGTTCCTGTGTGTGTGTGTGTGTGTGTGTGTAGAGCGTGTGTGCTAGTGTGTTTGTCTGAAAGCGTGTAGTGGCAGAAAGCGAGGACAGACCGAGTCACGTTAGAGATATAAAAACTGGGAGACAATGGAGCAAAAGTGAGGGAGGATAGACAGAGAGATGGGGCAGAGGCAAAGAGAGAGAGGTAGTGGAGTGATGTGATAGAGGGCATTACATGTCACTGTCCTCTATGTTCTACCATTCTACAAGGAAGCCGTTAAATGTGAAACCTTTGCATTTTAAGTAAGCATTTCACAGTAAAGCGCTGTTGTATTCGGCGCTTGTGAAAAATACATTTGATTTGATTTTATTTTACATGTCACTGTCCTCTGTTTAACGATTCTACAATGTTACACACAAAGGTGTAAATGCATCTTACAAACGTTGATATCAGAGGCCCCTCGACTGCACTGTAATGTTAGACAACAACAATAAAGCTTTGCAATTGTATGAAACAAAAGGTATCCTGCTGCACTTACTTTGATGAATCATATCTCCTTCTCCTTCCTCCTCGTCTCCTCCTCCAGCAGTTCCTCTCAACCCCGGTGTTTTCCTGCAGTCGACCAAACGCACAGACGCCCTCTTCAGACCCAGCAGTAAGGCATTACCAGGAGAGGACAGACAGGGGGACCCACTCACTCTCTTCTCCCTCTGCTCTGGTGGGTCTCTCTCTGGAGCTGGATCCGCCTCCAGCCCTTTGCTAGGCAACCAATCCCTGTCCTCCTCATCCCATTCTTCGTCGCAGTCTGCAGTGACATCATCATTGGATTGGCTGGGCTCCGCCTCCAGCCTTTTGCTAGGTAACCAATCCCTGTCTTTCTGGTTCCATTCTTCATCACAGTCTACAGCTGCATCATCATCATCATCAGATTCGCTGGAACTCAAAGGTGCACCTCTACCATCCTCCTGTATCGTTCTGATGTCCTCTTTCAGTTGGCGTAACCAAGACATTCCCTGCTCATCCGATTCCATTGAATCAGCATTTTCCCAAAGTTTCTCCAGGATGTTACGGCACAATGAGTGATGGTGATTCTTTCCTTGAACATCGGAGCCATCCTTGCCACCTATTCCAATGCGTTCACACAGGTAGAGTAAATTGTCCTTGGTTAACGTGTATAAACTCTGTTCCATTTCATCCATCAACGTTTCCTTCACTCCACTCATGTTGTCCTGCTCCCTTGGCAACAACAGCAATGCAGTCAAGGGCAAGACAGATATATTCCAGTTAGGTGGCCTGGAATGAAAATGAAAGATTAAAACACATTAACGATCGCATCTGTCATTTCACTCTAAGATTTTGTTTCTTTTTACTTTGAGTGTTAAATTGGTTAAGGAATATTCAGGCATGTCTTAGGCCTCACTCCCCCTTATCTGAGATATCTACTGCAGCCCTCATCCTCCACATACAACACCCATTCTGACAGTCACATTCTGTTAAAGGTCCCCAAATCCCCTGGGTCGCTCATCTTTTTAGATCACTGCAGCTAGCGACTGGAACGAGCTGCAACAAACACTCAAACTGGACAGTTTTATCTCAATCTCTTCATTCAAAGACTCAATCATGGACAATCTTACTGACAGCTGTGGCTGCTTTGAGAGATGTATTGTCATCTCTACCTTCTTGCCCTTTGTGCTGTTGTCTGTGCCCAACAATGTTTGTACCCTGTTTTGTGCTGCTACCATGTTGTGTTGCTGCCATGTTGTTGTCATGTTGTGTTGCTACCATGTTGTTGTCATGTTGTGTTGCTACCATGTTGTTGTCATGTTATGTTGCTACCATGGTGTTGTCATGTTATGTTGCTACCATGTTGTTGTCATGTGATGCTACGTTGTTGTCTTAGGTCTCTTTATATAGTGTTCTGTTGTCTCTCTTGTCGTGATATGTGTTTTGTCCTATATATATATTTTATTTATTTATATTTTTAATCCCAGCCCCCATCCCTGCAGGAGGCCTTTTGGTAGGCAGTCATTGTAAATACGAATTTGTTCTTAACTGACTTGCCTAGTTAAATAAAAAGGTTAAATAAATAAAAAATAAATAAATGAAAAGGCTATGCATGTCAAGATGACAAGTAAACCACCATCTATTGTGTTCAGTCTTAGTTTGATTAATACCTGGTAACTAAGATGACATCATACAGGGAGATCTGTGGAAGGGAGCCATTTCAATTACGGCGGGGGGTCCTTACTAGCGGATCTTCACAGAGGAACACAGGCAGTGGGAGAGCAGGGTTTGGGATACATGTTCCCTGGTTTCAGATACACCAGGGGAGGCGGCTGTCTGGTGGAGTTTCAGCCTTCTCTGCTGAGGTGTTACTTTGTGTTCAGACTGCCGCTGCCCTGGGAAGGGAAGTCTAGAGCACAACCAGACTCGTTAATCGAGCTGTTGATGGAGCTTTATAGGGTGGCACATCCTGCTCTCTTTATAGAGGGTGGCAGGTAGCCTAGTGATTATAGTGTTGGGCCAGTAACCGAAAGGTTGCTGGTTCGAATACCTGAGCCGACAAGGTGAAAGAAACTTGCCGATGTGTCCTTGAGCAAGGCACTTAACACTGATTTGCTCCAGGGGCTAAGCCTGTAGGTAGGCCTTGATTATAAATAAGAATTTGTTCTTAACTGACTTGCCTAGTTAAATAAAGGTTACATTGAAATTTAAAAAATATATATAGGGTGGAAGGCTTCTGTCAAATGGCACATCCTGCTCTCTTTATAGGGTGGAAGGCTTCTCTGTCAAATTGCACATCCTGCTCTCTGCTACCGCAGGTATTTGAAAGATCCATTGGATTTACACACATTTTCATCATGGACAATATATATATCAGTACCAGTGTTGTCCTGAATAGAGCTGCTGGTATCAACACAGCTCTGTCTTCTGTGGCTAAAGCAGACTGGACAGGTTGAAACCGAGTGGGAAGGATTATTTTTAAAGTGTTTCAGTCTGCTGTGAATCATCATTATCCATACACCAGTAAGAGTCTACAGTTAAAATGCCAAGATAGTTACATGTACATACGTTAGTCTCAACTGTATCAAAAAGTTGTTTTCATTGCTAGCTATATAGCTAGCTAGATAGACAGTTGCATTCAGGTAATGTTAGTTGCCAGCTAGCTAGCTGAACTGGCCAGTTGCACTCTGCTGTTAATGTTGATTGCTGATGTGCTAAGCCATGCATGACATGATGATAATCTTTTTCATGTTCAACTAGCTAGCTACCGAAAATAGCCACTGTGGTGCGAATGTTAAACGATTAGCAAGCTAATCAAACCCCATTTTAAGTGATTAGGAACACATGATAAGTTGGCTAGCTAGCGAGCCATGATGAAATGATAGCTAAACAGCTAGTTAGCTAGCTAGCTAGCTATTGGATTATAGATTAAGGTAATTTTTTACATCTAGCCAACTGGTAATTATTAAGTTAAATGTTTGCTAAATCTAGCTAGTAATCTTGTGTCTGCACTGCCATTGTTGGACTGGAAGCAGGTAAGTGTGTACAGGGCGTTTTAGTACAGCTGCAGCGGTCAACAGGAAATAACAATCGATAAGAGATTCATTAATTCATGCTTGAACCCATTTTTCTGGATGATCAAGGGCGAACAAGCAAAACGTCATGTATTTTGTCTTTGTACTTTGAGCTTATTGCTTGGACTTGGGGGTCAATGAATGTTATTTCTGGTATGCAAGTTTTGAATGGTCTTGTCTACTTTAGTCTGCTTTCCTCAATTACAGCTTTAATTGTCTGGAGCCTGGTGGTGTTGTGACCAAGGAGCTTTCACTCAGATGGAACCAGGTTTGCTGTGTGTTGTTAACGTCCTTCCTCCCAGAGATGTGAAAGCATCCCCTGGACTGGACACAACCCGGCAACTTTTTCAGACGATCAGGACTTTTGCAATAAAAATGCCATGGACATGACCTGACCTGCTCCAAAGGGCAGGACAGAAATATGCTCCCAGGCTAGATTCCTTTGTCCATAACATAACCTGAACCAAAGTTACTCTAAAGAGCGTATGATATAGGCCTAGGTCAAGATAGTGTTTTTACCTTGATGTGCTTGAATTGTTTCCTTATTGTAGGCTACTATCTTTAGTACTTGAAGTTAATATTTTAATGTTGAAATCTTTTTCATTGTTTTTTAAGCGCTACCTCACTGCTTTAGCACATGGCCACAGTCACATGCTTCAATATTCATTAATTAAGAGATGGGTGGTTCTAAGGCTTTAGAGGGTGTGAACGATGCTAACTTAGTGTATGTAAACTTCTGACCCACTGGAATTGTGATATAGTGAATTATAAGTGAAATAATCTGTCTGTAAACAATTGTTGGAAGAATTACTTCTGTCGTGCACAAAGTAGAAGTCCTAACCGACTTGCCAAAACTATAGTTTGTTAACATGAAATCTGTGGAGTGGTTGAAAAATAAGTTTTAATGACTTCAACCTAAGTGTATGTAGCTTCCGACTGTACATAAGATGCTGTATGTAGGCCTGTCGTCAATTCCAGCTAAACTTGGAAAGGACAGTTAGGCCTCCTAAAAAGCATGCTTCTAATAAAGAGCTACAGCCATATTAGACAAAGATAAGATATTTTTGTCAAACTTGTGGGGCTCTCAATGCTCATTAGTTTCTCATTCAACATAAATTCTGCTACTTTACTCAATCCAGTTTTAAATGTCTCCCATCCTAGCTGTTTGACATTCCCAGAGACCAACCAGAAATATTTCAATCCAGTTTTAAACATCTCCCATCCTAACTGTTTGACATTCCCAGAGACCAATCAGAAATATTTCATTGGCCAAATATTCCCAGATATTCATAGAACTGCTACACGTGTGGTCACCTTTCGGCATCACCAGAAATTAATAAAACTGCCACATCTGTGGTCTCGTTTCTGCATCACCAAATTTTGTTCAAGGCTAAATAAATGGCTACACAATTGCTCGTTCAGTGCAGCGCACACCGGAGCTCCTCAGCTTCTCACAATGTTGGATAACAGTGTGCTCCACTTGGCAGAATGTGCTTTGATTGAAACAAAATACAGGAAGGCTATTTAGTTTAAAACCATCTGTCTAATTTGCTCACAAAACAGTAATTCTAGAAGATCTAAATGCATATGCAAATGCTGCCAAATGGTTTTATTCATGTAGGCTACACTGTTCCACGAATCTCCTGCTAAATGGTTTTATTCATGTAGGCTACACTGTTCCACGAATCTCCTGCTAAATGGTTTTATTCATGTAGGCTACACTGTTCCACGAATCTCCTGCTAAATGGTTTTATTCATGTAGGCTACACTGTTCCACGAATCTCCTGCTAAATGGTTTTATTCATGTAGGCTACACTGTTCCACGAATCTCCTGCTAAATGGTTTTATTCATGTAGGCTACACTGTTCCACGAATCTCCTGCTAAATGGTTTTATTCATGCAGGCTACACTGTTCCACGAATCTCCTGCAAAATCAGCCTGTTGGCCTGCATTTGGGCATTTTAAATGTGGTCACCCTAGACATGTGTCTGTACACTTTCCCTCCATTGTGTGCAGTAAATAGACACACAAAAGCAGAACAACTGACATTAAATTCATCGCTGGGTGCGGATCAGGCTGTAATTTCATACAGTAGATGACTCAACAACACATTTACATTTTTCATTTATACTCACTTGTGTGACCTATTAGTAGTAATTTATACCAGCGTGTGAATCCTTTATCTTGTAACTTTGACAACCAAGAGTACATTTTCTGTTGGCTACAGCAATGACTCACTGGAACAGAAACTTGGACATTTAGCCTACAACACATTTAAACTTTCGGTCCGGTAGAAGATTTGGTCAGCGCCATTAGTATTGATATGATGCAGCACACTGGCTGGATCCTGTGTGTGGGTCTGGGTCTGGGATGAGGGGTGTGTGCAGCGATGCACTGCCTTTTGACGTGCAGCAGGTTGGCAGTGCTTCCTGTGACTTTTAGTGCAGCGCATCAAAGCCTAATGGGGGAACTTGATGAGATAATGTTCAGATAATCCATTTTGGCAATTTGGTCAAAGTATTCCTTTAAAAAAAAAAAAAAATTATCATGCATTTTACCCCCCTTTTTTCCCTAATTTTGTCATATCCAATTAGGATCTTGTCTCATCGCTGCAACTCCCCGGGCTTGTGAGAGGCAAAGGTCGAGTCACGCGTCTTCATGACCCGCCAAACCGCGCTCCTTAACACCCGCCCGCTTAACCCGGAAGCCAGCTGCACCAATGTGTCGGAGAAAACACTGTCAACTGATAACCGACGTCAGCCTGCAGGCGCCCGGCCCGCCACAAGGAGTCACTAGCTCTGCCTATACTTTTTTATCCAATGTAAAAAAAAAAACAACATTTTAAATGTTTTGAAAATAAGACCTAAAAGAGATGATTGGTCACAATTATTTTCAAGTATTTCTCCATGACTGCACCTCAGACACCGGGAATTAGTGGAACAAATCTTATTCTTCTATTTATTTATTTTTTTACATTTTGTGACAAGCGTGCTCTTAGATATGGTCATTTAGATATGGTCTCTTAGATATAGTCATTTAGATAAAGTCATAATGTTTTGGAATTATGTAAAATAAGGCATTTGTGAAAGTTCTAAAGCAATATATTCAGCTGGTGTTGAGCGTTGGTAAATTCATCAATTATTCTGCATCTGGCGCACACAGGCGAGAGCGCTCTGAAATCGGAGTAGAAAGCAAGAGATATACTAACTGGATAACAGTCTTTCAAGTTCAGCATAGCTAGCTAGCAAAGCGATCACAATTATTGCTATCTAACCAAATGACACCTGCATCTAGTAGCCACCGAAGAACGATATGAGGGAAAAGTCGGTCACTCACCTACTCCTTCATTGACATCCTACCAGCAGCTAGCTAATGTTAGGCTCCGTACTTTTAGCTTGTTAAATAAATAGACACGCTAGTCTATTAGCCACGTTATGACTGACTTGTTGCTAGTATTGACATTCCCAGCTTTATTGACATTCGTCCGTTTTTGTCCAAAATATTGAATAATTGAAATGTAAACAGTGCATTCCGAATGGAGGCAGCAAACAATGTACCAGGCCAGCTGTCATTTTCAACCTGATAACAATATTTTTTTGGATTGTCTGTTACCAAGAAATGTATTGGTTAACTATATGAATAATGCATTTAACTGCATCCTTACTACACGTCATGGGATTTTGAATCAAATCGAACCGAATTATAAAACCTCATACAGTTGGTTTTGTAGCATAAACTGGGAATTTGATATTTTGGACTGATGTGATTGTCTGTTTGTTTCATATCTGCAAAGTAGTTAAAACGCTGTCAGTTCCACTTTAGGGCTAAGCAAGTTATTATCAAACCAAAGCCCTAAACATTAGCTAATCGTTCATGGGGTTGGTGGTGTACAAAAGCATCAAACTGGCTCCAGGAAAAGTGTCCGTAACCTTAGCTACATACAGGTACAGTACTAGAAAGGCTAGCTAGCTAACAGGCTAGCACGTTTCTGTCCAACCTGACATCGTGGGAAAGAAGTATACCTCGTGACTTTCGCTTGATGATCCTTCGACAACGTTGTTCTAAGATCAATTTTACGCTGTATTTTGGAGATTGAAAGTAGAATATCCCACTATGTAGGAAGACTAATCTAGTTAGCTAGCTCCTAGTTCTCTGCTTGGTTCCAACTTCTGCTCTGCCCGTCATCACACACAGACCAGACCAATCTAGTATCGATATATCAACGGTAAACTCCGGGGCTAGAGCCGTAATGGCTGATGGTGTTTAGTGTAATGCATAACGAATGTTTTCAAACTAATGTAAAGTGTGGAGAAAACAAGGCATTTTGAAGTTCAGAAGATCTTTTTCTGTGATTTTATTAACATTACGAGGCTTACTTGTCTAAGGCTTACTACGTACTTCCTAACATGAAAAAAAGGCGTGCATAGGTAAAACGTAATCAAAATACTACTAAATTATATCTTCTAGCCAGTGGTGATCCGTCATTCAGGGCAGCTGGGGCAGAGCCCCACCTGTTTTGAGCCCTACATTTTTTGCAGCCTGCGGAAAATACAGAGCATAGGTGTTGGTAATGTTCTCTAGTTGCGCTGTGATTGGCTCAGTGTTCTGTCACTCATGGGGATACTGCAAGTTTAAGGGTAGAGCTCGAAAATTCAAGCCCCTTGGGTTCTGCCATAAAGTTACATTAGAAGTGCCCATCCAAGAAGGCTCAAGGTCATTGGCCACTGATAAAATGATGTCAAGGCACTTTATATCTACAGTAGCTTTGATTGGACTGATCATGTCAACATCATACTTTCAAAATCTTAGCTAGCAGTCATCATCATGCATCAAGTCGACAATATACTGGCAAATCATTTTTAATGCTTGTCATATGAAGATAAATAATGAAGATAAATTATAAATAAAATATATCGGTGCTCATCGGCCTTTGGACATAAACATTACCCAACAAGTTGGAAATCACAAATTCAACGACAGACAGACAGACAGACAGACAGACAGACAGACAGACAGACAGACAGACAGACAGACAGACAGACAGACAGACAGACAGACAGACAGACAGACAGACAGACAGACAGACAGACAGACAGACAGACAGACAGACAGACAGACAGACAGACAGAGACACACACACACACACACATTATTGATCCCCGAGGGGAAATTTCTTCGTCAAGCAGCTATGAAAAAACACAGGGCAGGTGCAAAATGCCAGAACGAAAATACACAAAAGACAGATACACGATACATGATATATGGAGCGGCAGTATGAAAAAGTATAGAAATACAAGAAGTCTGGAGTGCAAAAAGCTATAAAAAGACATTGCATAGTATGGGTGGTTGGCTTAATATGTACACTATACATTGTTACAGTGTTAGGTGAAACAAAATTGTAAAAATATTGCATGTTGATATAGATAAATAAGGAGTATTTGCATGGTTAACTATACTATACAGGTCGATGGCAGATAAATACTTAAATAGCTGAATGTGCGTATGATATAAGTGAGGGTAATAATAGTTTACTTAATATACAGACTGGTTAAATGAACAGGTAAGTGACTATTTTGCATGGTTAAATTAACTGTATATGTAAATGTACAGTTAAATGTTCAGGTAAGTGAATATTTGCATGGTTACATTAACTGTACAGGTAAATGACAGGAAGAGATACTTAAATAGCTAAATGTGCGTATGATATAATTTAGGGTAATAATAATAATTCCCTTAAAATACAGTCCTTAGTGCAGGATTTGATTACAGATAAATGCACGTATTAAATGTGTTGTGGTTTGGAAGGTTAGTTTGGAAGGAATCGGTGGCTAACTGCAATCATTGCAAAGCAATTACTAGCCTGCTATTCAGTGGAGTGGCTGTGTGGATCAAGGATCTATTTTCCCAGTTTAAAATAAAAAAACATTAAACATTGGCCAACCTGTCAATGAAGCATGATTTGTGCTGCGCTCAAAACAACTGTTAACTCCGAACTGCGAAATATGACTTCATTGAGTTCAGGACAACTGGGAACTGGGGAAAAACAAGCTCAGACTGGGAAAATACGTTTTGAACACATAACTCTTTCTAGAGCTATGACCTGAAGATCACTGACGTCATCATGATTGGATCTTCCCAGTTGACTTGAAAGCTCCATTAATCCAGAGAATTACAGATTTTGATGACAAAGTTTGATGACAAAATTTGCCCACGAAGGACCGCTGCGCCACCTCCTGTTCAAGTGAGCACAGCACAACAACGTGAGTCCAAAAATGTATTGTATGCTGCTGCATAAATTATGTATGCCAGGGAGATATGTATACTGTAGCTAAGAAAGTAATACTAAGTGTATGTTGTGTAGTAAGCTGTTAGTAGCCCATGTGCCTCACCATAATCATTTAGTATATTTTCACTTCTTCATTTCTTTTGCCTACTGTTCTGACTCTGTGGTGCACATGTAGCCTATAACCTGTTTGAATTGTCCTATTGGCCTATTGAAGTTATTGTCAACGGGAAGCAGTGACAGCATAATTTTCAACTTATGTTTTAGGAATATAAATGGAACTTTCAACATTAATTTCCAATAGTATTCTAATTAATTAAGCAAAACTCCTGAACGAGTCCAACAAGTAATGTGATTGATTTATTTTGATGATCTACCAGAAATCATGAAAACGGGTTTGACTTACCTATAATAAGGCACATATATTTAGCAATAACAAACAGGAAACATTTCTCATCTGCTATAACAATACAATGACTAAAAAACGAGATACAGATGGGTACAACTTATTTAGCTAGCTAGTCAGCTGACAGGCAAAATGTATCTAACAGTAGTTTCTTAGCTAGCATAAAAACGTGTGGACGAATATATGACTAAAATACTGACAACTTCATCAGGAAACACAGTTCTTGCCTTCATGCACAGTGAAGTTAAATACATGATGATACAACTTGAACCACAGAGTAAGACTGCCTTCAAATCAAAATGCATATAACACATGTTCAACGCAGCTGTGTGGTGAGCAGAAACACTTCTCTACGTTTTCAATGGATATGTCTTTGGAACTTTTCTGACAGAAGCGTAACACAACGCCAGGGCCTCCCAACACACTCCTCCCATTGAAAACGTTCACACATCAATTTGTCTGGTTTGAAGGCCCGCTTAGTCCCCGTAGACTCTAGAATCAATGACTAAAAAAATATGTATTTTCAACGTCTGTAAATTACGAACCTGATTTCAATGTCCGGAAAATACTTATTTTAAATGTCTGGAAGAGATGTATTTTCAACTTTCATTCAGAACCTAAATTTGACCTAAATTCAACGTCTGAAAAATACCTATTTTCAATACCGTTTTGCATACTGGGATGCGACAATTGTGGTGAGAATGCTTTTATGCCGACATATTGACATAATTACCATCATTTTTAAGTAAACTGTCACGTGATGCTATGTTGTGTGGTACTCACACTGCAACTTGGAAAAGCATAGTTTATTAGGCTACAGATTACATTTATTTTCAGTTGTTTTTTCTTGAGTCTTGGCTTTTCCTTTTCTCTTCATACTGTTTTTGATGTATCCATTTTGTTTAAACGTGTTAAAACTCTGATCTGCTGCTGTAATATTCTGATGTTTTGTATGTTCATGTCATTTATGTAAAACAATTCAGCTCACATCAAAATGTACATTTGTATCATAGGAGGTTGGTGCCACCTTAATTGGGGAAGACAGGCTTTTGGTAATGACTGGAGCAGAATGGTGGAATGGAATCAAACACATGGTTTCCAGGTATTTGATGCCATTCCATTTGCGTCATTCTGGACATTATTATGAGCCATTTTTCCTCTGCTCTACAATAAAACATATTTGAAACAACATTTTATACAGCACAGCATACAAACTCACCTGATCCATCGTGGAAGATATTGTTTCATCAGAGTTTCTTCACATGACAAGAAATAAGTAGTCTACAGTTACTTTGTTAGTCACAGCCTTTAGATAAAGATTAAGAGGTAGCTTGGAAATAATTCCAGGATCTCAAGTCCTATACCAGAGCAATCGAACAATGATTTAGATGTAAAAACTTGATTTAAGTAGTGACAAATTCACTTGTAGGCTAATCTTACTTTGGAAAGATCCTGGATAAGATTTTACCTGATGTTTTTATCGGGTGAAGACTCAACATGAAAGTGCTTGACCTTGTATATTATTATGAGATGTATCCTTTATTTCTGTTTAATATTGTTTTAAATTATAATGATAAATTGTATAGCACATTTCCCACACTCAATGTGCATACATTAAAACAGATTATTATTATACTTAAAATATATACAAGGTGATAAACAGACATTGTTGTTGAGCAGATAATGGATTTAATTTATTGATCAATTGAATACATACCTACAATTGTTAAAACATTCTACATTATAACATTATTTAATTGGTAATAGTACATGAAAGAAGATACAACCCCAAACACACACACGGTTCACTATGACATTGAAACGGGTCAGTATGATGCTGTTTAGCCCATGGGGCCGGTTTCCTAGACAACGCTTAATACTAGTGTAGGGCAGACCAGCCCCTGAAGTGACTCTTCTTATCAACTGTAAGCCAGAATGTCCTCTGTGTCGTCTTCTCAGTGCTATTCTCCAACCCCATTGTCTCACCTCTGACAAGCAGAGGTTCTGTTGTCTTTCCGTAGGTCTGATATCTGATTGGCGGTTAACTTTACAGTAATGCTATTGGTCAACAACTCAGATTTTGAATCCAAACAACTCTGACCTTATAAAAGGTCTTAGATTCATTGCCTCTCTCTCTTGTTTGGTTCCTGAACTGCTGTGGTGAGATACTCCATTTCTCTCTCCCATGAGCTATGTACCATGGTTTCTCTCTCTCTATGCCTAGAATAATGCCTTGTAATGCTAACTAAAGTCTTGCATATTGCCATTTATCTTATGGAGTCAGATAATTCATTTAATAGGCTTTTTTGTTGTTGTCTTATTACGAGTTGCATGTGAGGTATATTTAATATATGCATTTATGATAAATATTACCTCACTACACTACCCCTAAACTAAAAATCATGTTCAATGGAGAATCTCTATTGAAAATAATTTTTGGCCCAGTACTTGGGTTAATCTGTGTCCGGGAAACCGCCCCATAGTGTCCACAGTGTTGAGCAGTGTTTTTCCAACCTCTCCTTGGACACCCCCAGACGTTTCACAACTTTTTTGTAGCCCTAAACTAGCTCACCTGATTCACCTAGTCAAGGGCTTGATGATTACTTTACTAGTTGAATCAGGTGTGCTAGTTCTGAAATAGATCAAATATTTGAGAACCACTGGTGTAGAAAACAGGTCAGTAAGGGGGTTTAGTAGTAGAAGGTGCTGTGTGTAGCGGGTAGCCAGTGTTCACATAGAACACTGGTGATGTGGTTCCAGAACTTGGTGTGACTGAGGAGTCCGGCAGCTGAGTTTTGGACCATTTGGAACTTACAGAGGGTATCGGAACAGATGCCGGAGAGGAGAGGGTTGGAAGAGGACACATTCCTCCTCTGGCGTGAGCTTTCTGGTGACTTTTTAGGTGCCCTGATTGAGCAAAGCTCTTCTCGCATAGATTGCAACTGTATGGCTTCTCTCCCGTGTGTGTTCGTTGATGATTGGCCAGGGTGGCTGATTGAGTGAATCTTTCACCACACTGATCGCAGCTGTACGGCTTGGCTCCTGTGTGTGTGCGCTGGTGGCTCGTCAGCTGCCCAGACTGAACAAAACTCTTCCCACACAGATCACAGCTGTAGGGTTTCTCTCCCGAGTGTGTTTTGCGGTGGCTCGCCAGCGCTCCGGCCCGAGTGAAGCTCTTGCCACATTCATCACAGAGGTGAGGCTTTTCTCCGGTGTGAGTCCTCTGGTGGCGTCTCAGGTGGCTTGAGGTAATGAACCGCTTCTCACACTGATCGCAGGCATACGGCTTCTCTCCCGTGTGTGTCCTCTGGTGGATCGTCAGGGATCCCGACTGAGCGAACCTCTCCCCACACTGATCACAGCTGTAAGGCTTCTCCCCAGTATGGGTTCTCTGGTGATTGGACAGGGTGCCGGATTCAGAGAAACACTTGCCACACTGCTCACAGCAGTAAGGCTTCTCCCCGGTGTGGGATCTTTGATGGGAGTTTAAGTGGGCCCAGTTAATGAAGCTCTTCCCACATTCGCAGATGAAAGGTTTCTCTCCACTGTGGGTTTTCTGGTGGAGTCTCAGGGCGCTCGAGTGGGAGAAATTCTTCCCGCAGTCCGAGCAGTGGTAGGGCTTCTCTCCCGTGTGGACTCTCTGGTGAGATTTCAAGTGTGCCGAAGTGACGAAACGTTTCGGACACTCCAAACAGGAGAATGGCAGCTCGCCGGTGTGCCTTCGCATGCGGTGTAGCTTCAGGGCGTTTGATTGGCCAAACCTCTTCCCACAGTCGGAGCAACGGTAGGGCTTTTCACCGGTGTGCGTTCGCATGTGTGATATCAGATAAGACGAGCAGTAGAAACTGTTCTCGCACTGCGTACAGTGGTAAGGCTTCTCTCCGGTGTGCGTGTGCTGGTGGACAGTCAGATGACTTTTGTGACTAAAGCTCTTGCCACACTCTGAGCAGCAGTGAGGTTTCTTCACTGTGCGTTTGGGTTGGCGTTTTTTAACACTCTTCTCTTCTGCTTCAATCAAATCTTCTTCCTCCTCCTCTTCTCCTCCTTTCACCGTTCGACTCAGCCCTGGTTTCTTCATGCAGTCGAGCCCCAGTGAAGCACTACCTGGGGACTCTGGGAATGGGGACAGGCGAGAGTTGTCCTGGTAACCATAAAGAGTCCCTCCATCCTCGTTATGTTCTGCATCGCAGCTTCCTTGTGCTCTGTCGTCCACGTGCGCTGATGCTGATTGGCTGGAGGCCACACCCCCAGGATCACCCTGTATCCTTTTTATGTCCTCTTTCAGTTGGAGTAACCATGACATTCCCCGATCCTCAGATTTCATTAAATCCTCATTTTCCCATGTTTCCTCCATGATTTTACGCCGCAGCGCTCGTTGATTTTTTCCTTTAATTTCGGATCCATCCTTGCCACCTATTCCACTGCGTTCACACAGGTAGCGTAAATTGTCCTCTGTTAAAGTCCATAAACTCTCTTCGATTTCATCCATCAACGTTTCTCTGTCACGATTCATATTGTACTGCTCACGCGGCATCAGAAAATATGAAGATGTTTAAAACAAATTCGTTCGGTGTTTCTAGTAAGCTTTTCCAAGGTCTTTCACTCGTTGTCCGCTGTTCCTGGAGAAGAAAATAATTAGCTACTACTTTATTTACCATTAAATTAAACACTGCAGGTGACTGTTAGACAAGATACCGCTTATACGTGTTTTGATCTGATAGGGCTGATAAGTGTTCGGCTGTAGTTAAGCAATAAAGCCCAGTAGCTCTACTACTGTACTCCATCTTGCCCTTTCATAGGCCAGGCTCGTGTAATTGTCCTGTATTGCTAACAACAGACACCAATCCAACCCTCAGTTGTAGCTACATAGCTAAAGGCATAAGGGGCTAGGGGTTCATTCGGGATTCAATGTAGGGTTAGAGCTAGATATGGGTTATAAACGTTGGTCACTATAGCTACCCGGACCCATTGTTGGTAGTTATAGCTAGCTGGCTAACGTTAGCTAGATAGATAGCCAAACTAGGTATCAATTATCTCTACACGTATTTTTCGTGGAATAAAAATATTATCACCTTATTTTCGCTCAATGGTTCTTCTGTGCGTTCAGATAAAGTTGTCTTGTTGCTCAAGTTTTTGCGTTTTACATTGTATATTGAGAGAAAAATACAGTTGCAGTCTTGGACAATTGACGATAAGGCAACAACTTCCTGTTTGACTGCGCTCTCAGGCCAGAGCAATTGAATGTCGACGTAGATCTCCAGTCATAACATCCGCTAGAGAAGTCGAGGTGAGTAGCAGCTAGCTGGCTAGTTCAATCATGTTGGTTTAACGGGAAATAAAACGTACGCAGCTATATTGAAAATGTGCTCACCCAAGCTAGCACTATAAACCATAACGCTAGGTGGCTAATGCTACGCAGTTTCGGCGAGGTGGTATATAGTGGTAGCTCAGCTAACGTTAGCTAATATTGTGTAGCATCGCCACTATCCATCTTGTTTAGCGACTACCTGTGATTGTAGTCAATACAATCACAGGTAAACTAGTGTGACGGTCAAAAACCGCATTTGTAGCACTATGAATCTTTGAAGCTAGTTGATCTACGCCACCTGATTTAAAGAGGTGAGGTCCTCTGGTAAATAACTAACGTTAGTACTAAGCAAAGACAAAACAGGTTCTTTAACATCAGGGGTGGAGCATGATAAATCAAAGATATGCTGCAACAACAATTTATTTTCGATTTCTTAATTCTCAAATGCACAATAAGCAGGTTATAAGGGCTCAATTGTTCTAGTATGCCTATAAGTCCATGATCAAGGTTGGAGACAGTTGCTGACGATGTAAATTAACAAACAGGACATCCAAATGTGATTTGTCACCTGCCTCTAACAATGAAATTCTTACTTACAGGTCCTTTTCCAACAATGTAGTGTTAAAAATAAAAACAATTATGTTATAAATAGTGATAGAGGAATAAATACAGTGAATAATAAGTAAACATAACATGGCTATATACAGGGAGTACCAGTACCGAGTCAATGTGCAGGGATACAAGGTAATTATGTAGCTATGTACTTAGGTTAGGGTAAAGTGACTAGGCAACAAGATAGATAAGACTGAGCTGTAGGAGCAGCTTATGTGATGTGTGTGTCAGTATGCATGTGTTTGTGGGTAGAGTCCAGGGTGCATAGTCAGTGAAAGAACGTTAGTTAAGAAAATGGTAAATGCAAGTAGTCCTTAGTAGCTATTTAGCAGCCTTGACCGTGTCCAGAGCGCGCCCACAGAAGACCAGTTATAGGTGGAATAAGAGCGCGCCCACATTTGACCAGTTCTAGGTGGAATAAGAGCGCGCCCACGGAAGACCAGTTCTAGGTGGAATAAGAGCGCGCCCACGGAAGACCAGTTCTAGGTGGAATAAGAGCGCGCCCACGGAAGACCAGTTCTAGGTGGAATAAGAGCGCGCCCACGGAAGACCAGTTCTAGGTGGAATAATAGCGCGCCCACGGAAGACCAGTTCTAGGTGGAATAAGAACATTGCTATAAAACAACTAGATGCCATCACCACTCCCATCCATCCAGGTCACACCAACCTACACAAGCAAGGGGATCCCTGACTGAACGGATGGCTAAATGTTTATACGTGATGCCAATAACAATAAGGGACACCTGTGTTAACAGGCCATGAGGCTGCTGTCAAGAGCTCAGGCCTTTTAAACCAGGGTTTCCCAGACTCAGTCCTGTGGCCCCCCGGGTGACAGTTTTGGTTTTGGCCCTAGCATTACAAAGCTGATTCAAATAACCGACTCATCATCAAGCTTTGATTATTTGAATCAGCTGTGTAGTGCCGGGCCAAAAATTGAAATGTGCCCCCATGGGGGGGACAAGACCCAGTTTGGGAAACCATATGTTAAATAACCTCTCATCACTGTTTGTGTGTGTTATTGAACCCACAGATAACCATGGATCTACACTAGAATACACAGCCCAAAAGCAGAGCAGGATTCAGAAATGGATTTTGGAGAGAACCCCGGGTCTGAGTCGGAAGCAGACTACCTTCCTAGTCCCACTGCCCCAGAACCTGAACCCAATGTGAATGTGAAAGAAGAGGAAGAGGAGGAGGGAGATGGCGACATGGCTGACCCAGGTGAGTCCATGTTGGGTGAAGTTGCCCCTTGACACTGATCGTGGGTCAGTTTTGCATTTCTTCCACCAATGGGTGAGGCTTGGGGGAGATTAGGCTGATCCTAGATCTGTAGCTATGGGGAGAGAGAGGATAGTGGTGTAAAACATATGAAGTGGTGAACAAAATGCTTGTGTGAAAAAATAGTTGGATCAGGGACTGATCAAAGATGACAGTAGAGGCAACTAGAGGTAGGCCTAACCAGAGCGTTATGTTGACTTAGGGAGAATCTCAACTAGAGGTAGAACTAACCAGAGCGTTATGTTGACTTAGGGAGAATCTCAACTAGAGATAGGCCTAACCAGAGCATTATGTTGACACAGGGAGAATCTCAACTAGAGATAGGCCTAACCAGAGCGTTATGTTGACTTAGGGAGAATCTCAACTAGAGGTAGAACTAACCAGAGCATTATGTTGACTTACGGAGAATCTCAACTAGAGGTAGAACTAACCAGAGCGTTATGTTGACTTAGGGAGAATCTCAACTAGAGATAGGCCTAACCAGAGCGTTATGTTGACTTAGGGAGAATCTCAACTAGAGGTAGGCCTAACCAGAGCGTTATGTTGACTTAGGGAGAATCTCAACTAGAGATAGGCCTAACCAGAGCGTTATGTTGACTTAGGGAGAATCTCAATTGCATTTCCTTGATTCCTCGCATCCTCTCTCCTTTCCTCTCTCCCATTGGATGAGGGACTTCTGACCTCATCCAATGGGTTTTGAGAAAGAAGGGAGGAGAGAGGACAAAAGGAAATTGAGATTCTCCCTTACTTATTCCCTTCAGTTCCTAGTAGAGCGTAGGGCCCCAAAGGTGCAGCTCCAGCATTACAGTTCCTAGTAGAGCGTAGGGCCCCAACGGTGCAGCTCCAGCATTACAGTTCCTAGTAGAGCGTAGGGCCCCAACGGTGCAGCTCCAGCATTACAGTTCCTAGTAGAGCGTAGGGCCCCAAAGGTGCAGCTCCAGCATTACAGTTCCTAGTAGAGCGTAGGGCCCCAACGGTGCAGCTCCAGCATTACAGTTCCTAGTAGAGCGTAGGGCCCCAACGGTGCAGCTCCAGCATTACAGTTCCTAGTAGAGCGTAGGGCCCCAACGGTGCAGCTCCAGCATTACAGTTCCTAGTAGAGCGTAGGGCCCCAACGGTGCAGCTCCAGCATTACAGTTCCTAGTAGAGCGTAGGGCCCCAACGGTGCAGCTCCAGCATTACAGTTCCTAGTCGAACGTAGGGCCCCAACGGTGCAGCTCCAGCATTACAGTATTAATTGGCAATTAATTATATTGGTTTGGTTATTTCAGACCATCTCCCAGGTCTCACCATGGCAGAAGAACCCAGATTTAATATGATTATCAAAGAGGAGGAGGAGGAGGAAGATGAGGAAGATGACATGGTTTACCCAGGTAAGTCCAGAGGCCTGTTTAGAGGATGTAAGTTCGGATCAGATAGAAATCTATGGTGTCGAACAGAAATTTTTGCCCGTCATATAGATTGAATAAGCAGAGGTATTCAACTCTTACCCTACGAGGTCTGGAGCCTACTGGTTTTCTGTTCTACCGGATAATTAATTGCCCCCACCTGGTGTGCCAGGTTTAAACCAGCCCTGGTTAGAGGGTGGAAATGAAAACAAGCAGTTTTCGAGGTCCAGAGATGAGTTTGAGGGGATATGGGAATCGCGTCTGCTCCTTTCATTCTATTTCTATCTGCAACGTTCAGATTGTTTCATGTCACTGAATACACCCTTGGTAGGTGGGCCTGTGGGGTGTCGGGAGAACGTTAGTGTCATAATAATGTTGCTAGCACAACAACATCATGCTCTGGCCGATACAGTGTGATTGGTGAAGAAGGAAGGAAGGAAGGAAGGAAGGAAGGAAGGAAGGAAGGGCTGCTAGGAGACTCAACAGTAGGTATTTGTAGATACAGTTGAAGTCTGAAGTTTATATACGCCTTAGCCATTTAATCCTAGTACAAATTCCCTGTTTTAGGTCAGTTAGGATCACCACCACTTCACCACTGGGAATGTGAAATGTCAGAATAATAGTAGAGATTTTATTTCTTTCATCACATTCCCAGTGGGTCAGAAGTTTACATACACACAATTAGTATTTGGAAGCATTGCCTTTAAAAAAATACAATCTTTGTCCCCATGTGCAGTTGCAAACCGTAGTAGGCTTTTTTATGGCGGTTTTGGAGCAGTGGCTTCTTCCTTGCTGAGCGGCCTTTCAAGTTATGTCGATTATAGGTCTTGTTTATTGTGGATATAGATACTTTTGTACCTGTTTCCTCCAGCATCTTCACAAGGTCCTTTGCTGTTCTGGGATTGATTTGCACTTTTCGCAGCAAAGTACCTTCATCTCTAGGAGACAGAACTTCCTGAGCGGTATGACGGCTATGTGGTCCCATTGTGTTTATACTTAAGTACTATTGTTTGTACAGATGAACGTGGTAACTTCAAGCGTTTGGAAATTGCACCCAAGGATGAACCAGACTTGTGGAGGTCTACAATTTCTTTTGAGGTCTTGGCTGATTTTCTTTTGATTTTCCCATGATGTCGAGCAAAGAGGCACTGAGTTTGAAGGTAGGCCTTGAAATACATCCACAGGTACACCTCCAATTGACTCAAATGATGTCAATTAGCCTATCAGAAGCTTCTAACGCCATTACATAATTTTCTGGAATTTACCAAGCTGTTTAAAGGAAAATGTAAACTTATGTAAACTTCTGATCCACTGGAATTGAGATATAGTGAATTATAAGTGAAATAATCTCTGTAAACAATTGTTGGAAGAATTACTTGTGTCACGCACAAAGTAGATGTCCTAACCAACTTGCCAAAACTATAGTCCAGGCGTGGCCAACCAGTCAGAGACTAAGAGCCAAATTTTGTACTATGTTACTGCAAAGAGCCACATCATACATGCATATGGTCGCCAGTGAGCCACGTTACCTTATGTCTTGTACTTGTCACATCCTCCATGTTAGCGACAGTTTATGGCCACTGTGTGATGAGAGACCGCCTGATGAGGCCATGTGTGTCTGCCGAAGGGTTGAAATAAAGTGCCTCGTTCTGAACCTCATCTATGATCTGGATCGTGTTAGTTGTTACCACCGACGAGCCAAAGCTAGGCTAAGCGAGCTAGCTACACGCAAGAGGTCTCTTTAGTACAGCTGGTGAAGGAACAACAGTTACCGACGGAGGATCGAGCCTTCGTTGCCTCCGTCATGGTGCAAATTAGCGGGTTCACCCATGTGTGACGTTCACATCAATACCGATCGGAGGTGAAGCCGATAAATATCGGGTGTTAGTGGGTTTACATAGGTTTTTTTGGGCAGTGTGAAAGGGGCTATATACACAACACAAAATTCGATATGAACGTAAGAGTCGCATGAAACCAGGCAAAGAGCAGCATGCGGCTCGGGAGCCGCGGGTTGGCCAGGCCTGCTATAGTCTGTTAACATGAAATCTGTGGAGTGGTTGAAAAATTAGTTTTAATGCCTTCAACCTAAGTGTATGTAAACTTCCGACTTCAACTGTAGATGCTCTTTGGTACAGAGGTTAATTGGTCAAAGAAACCTGGAGGACCAAGGCTCCTTTCATTGAATTAAAATGCCTTTATTGTTACAGCGTGTTCGATAGAATAAAGATTTAAAACCTCGACGCGTTTCGGCAGTTGGTGCTACCTTAATTGGGGAGGATGGGCTTGTGGTAATGGCTGGAGCGGTGTAGGTGGAACGGCATCAAATAAATCAAACGCATGGTTTCTATGTGTTCCATGCCATTCCATTGGCTCCGTTCAAGCGTGATTTGTCAGTTGGATTGTACCTTATATTTTCTATACAATGTTAATTGAAATACAAAACAGCAAGGTGCTGTCTGCAATGCACCCTGGGCCGGTATTAAAAAACTGCCTGAGAGTAAGAGTGCTGATCTAGAATTTAATAATCTTTCAATATCCTCCCCACTGGAGACCAGGGTCCTGTCTGACTCCCCTTGCTGAACGGTCTTCAATAAAAATGAAATATTTATCTATTTATCCAATCTGTCTAGGAGAGACGATAAAGTTGGACCCAGACTATCTTCCAGAAGTGACCGTGGCAACGGGGCAACCACAACACCAGAAGAAGAAGAAGGCCGCGAAGAAGCTTCATCCATGTCCTGACTGTGGGAAGACATTTGACAGACCATCACACCTAGAGAGACATGAAAATACCCACACCAGAATCAAAAAGCTGGCTCCTGACTACACCTGTTCTTACTGTGGCAAGATCTTTGCAAAACCGTCAAAGCTGGCTCGGCACGAGCGAGGACACACCGGAGAGAAACCGTACTCTTGCTGCAAGTGCGGGAAGTGCTTCGCCGAGCCGGGGCACCGGAAGAGCCACGAGCTGACACACAACGAAGAGAGACCGTACACCTGTGCCGACTGCGGGATAGGCTTTTTCAACCAGTCCAAGCTGCAACGGCACCAACGTACACACACGGGTGAGAAACCGTACTGTTGCACCGAATGTGGGAAGTCCTTTGCTCGGTCAGGAGGCCTAAAGACTCACTGGCTAAGCCACACAGGAGAGAGACCATACCTCTGCTCCGACTGTGGGAAAAGCTTCTTCAGCTCAGGGGACCTGAAAGTCCACCATTTGACCCATACCGGAGAGAAACCGCACTGCTGCTCCGTGTGCGGGAAGGGTTTCGCGCAGAGGGGGAACATGAGGGCTCACGAACGGTCTCACTCGGGGGAAAGGCCTTACAGCTGTGCCGACTGCGGGGCCAACTTCGCCCATTCTAACTATTTAAAGATACACCAACGCATTCACACAGGAGAGAGACCCTTCCCTTGCCCCGTCTGCGGCAAGAGGTTTATTCTATCCGGGCACCTCGGAAGACACCAGAAAACACACATACCCAAAAAGGACACTTAGGAGAACACATATATTGAAACACACACGGGACACACTCATTAGCTTACTGAAGTATTGTTTATTTGAATATAATCATGAACTACAATGAAAAGGACGAAGAACAAAAATAAAAGACACATGGTAAAAGTCCTGAGAGAGCGACGATAAGGTTTGCTCCCAGTGAAGCTCCGCCCTCGACCCTTATTACATAGATTGCCGCCGCCCTGCGAGGTCGCCTGTTAAGCAGCTCCCATTGTTCATGCATAAATTGTTGTTTTAGTATGTTTTACATTAGTTTTTTTTTTGCAACAGTTGAACTATAATAGTTCAGGGAACAGTGCTACGGTTTTACGAAGGTTTTAACGGTCCTTTTTATCACTGAGGCACTTTTTATTTTTCTCAGCGCTGAACGTCTACGGGAGTCCTCAATTATTTGCCGCTCTATGTATCATGTATCGTGTATCTGTCTTTTGTGTATTTTCGTTCTGGCATTTTGCACCTGCCTTGTGTTTTTGTTGTAGCTGCTTGACAAAGAGATTTCCCCTTGGGGATCAATAAAGTATCTATCTATCTATCTATCTATCTATCTATCTATCTATCTATCTATCTATCTATCTATCTATCTATCTATCTATCTATCTATCTCCTCGTTCCATCCTGTGTTGTGTCTCAAATGACACCCTGTTCCCTATATGGTTCATGTCAAAAGTAGTACACTATATAGAGTAGAGGGAGCCCATTGGCCTGTTTTACTGTTTTAATCTAAACGTTGTATAGAATTTATTTGGCAGGTTGTTGTACAGTCGTGGCCAAATGTTTTGGGAATGTCACAAGTATTGGTCTCCACAAAATGTGCTGCCTCAGTGTTGATGATGGCAATTTGCATATACTCCAGAATGTCATGAAGAGTGATCAGATGAATTGCAAAGTCCCTCTTTGCCATGAAAATGAACTTAATCCCAAAAAAACATTTCCACTGCATTTCAGCCCTGCCACAAAAGGACCAGCTGCCATCATGTCAGTGATTGTCTCGTTAACACAGGTGAGAGTGTTGACGAGGCTGGAGATCACTCTGTCATGCTGATTGAGTCAGAATAACAGACTGGAAGCTTTAAAAGGAGGGTGGTGCTTGAAATCATTGTTCTTCCTCTGTCAACCATGGTTACCTGCAAGGACAAACGTGCCATCATCATTGCTTTGCACAAAAAGAGCTTCACAGGCAAGGATATTGCTGCTAGTAAGATTGCACCTAAATCAACCATTTATCGGATCATCAAGAACTTCAAGGAGAGAGGTTAAATTGTTGTGAAGAAGGCGTCAGGGCGCCCAAGAAAGTCTAAAGTTGATTCAGCTGCGGGATCGGGGCACCACCAGTGCAGAGCTTGCTCAGGAATGGCAGCAGGCAGGTGTGAGTGCATCTGCACGCAAAGTGAGGCGAAGACTTTTGGAGGATGGCCTGGTGTCAAGAAGGGCAGCAAAGAAGCCACTTCTCTCCAGGAAAAACATCAGGTACAGACTGATATTCTGCAAAAGGTACAGGGATTGGACTGCTGAGGACTGGGGTAGAGTCATTTTCTCTGATGAATCCCCTTTCCGATTGTTTGGGCCATCCGGAAAACACCTTGTCCGGAGAAGACAAGGTGAGCGCTACCATCAGTCCTGTGTCATGCCAACAGTAAAGCATCCTGAGACCATTCATGTGTGGGGTTGCTTCTCAGCCAAGGGAGTGGGCTCACTCACAATTTTGTCTAAGAACACAGCCATTAATAAAGAACGGTACCAACACATCCTCGAGAGCAACTTCTCCCAACCATCCAAGAACAGTTTGGTGACGACCAATGCCTTTTCCAGCATGATGGAGCACCTTGCCATATGGCAAAAGTGATAACTAAGTGGCTCTGGGAACAAAACATCGACATTTTGGGTCCATGGCCAGGAAACTCCCCAGACCTTAATCCCATTGAGAACTTGTGGTCGGTCCTCAAGAGGCAGGTGGACAAACAAAAACCCACAACTTCTGACACACTCCAAGCATTGATTATGCAAGAATGGCCTGCCTTCAGTTAGGATGTGGCCCAGAAGTTAATTGACAGCATGCCAGGGCGGTTTGATGAGGTCTTGAAAAAGAAGGGTCAACACTGCAAATATTGACTCTTTGCATAAACTGAATGTCATTATCAATGAAAGACTTTGACACTTATGGAAGACTTGTAATTATACTTCAGTGTACCATAGTAACTACTGACATAAAGATCTAAGAACACTGAAGCACCAAACTTTGTGGAGACCAATACTTGTGACCGTATAATACACACTTTTACATGTGTGAAATAAGCACCAACTTATTATTATTATTATTATTATTATTATTATTATTACACACACAGACACACACACATGGGTTGGGAGCACATGGTCAGCAGCTTTGTATTTGAGAGTGGTTACGTTTCCTCAGCCCCATCCCTCAGCTGCCCTGAACAATATAGTTAACCCACTCTCAGTGTCTGTGTTGTGTTACCATACAGGTATCTTAGTGTCTGTGTTGTGTTACCATACAGGTATCTCAGTGTCTGTGTTGTGTTACCATACAGGTATCTTAGTGTCTATGTTGTGTTACCATACAGGTATCTCAGTGTCTGTGTTGTGTTACCATACAGGTATCTCAGTGTCTGTGTTGTGTTACCATACAGGTATCTTAGTGTCTATGTTGTGTTACCATACAGGTATCTCAGTGTCTGTGTTGTGTTACCATACAGGTATCTTAGTGTCTATGTTGTGTTACCATACAGGTATCTCAGTGTCTGTGTTGTG
Source organism: Thymallus thymallus (assembly GCA_023634145.1). NCBI lineage: Eukaryota > Metazoa > Chordata > Actinopteri > Salmoniformes > Salmonidae > Thymallus > Thymallus thymallus. The sequence continues at coordinate 21,201,181 of CM042394.1, read as the reverse complement.
TTACCATACAGTTATCTTAATGTCTATGTTGTGTTACCATACAGGTATCTCAGTGTCTGTGTTGTGTTACCATACAGGTATCTTAGTGTCTATGTTGTGTTACCATACAGGTATCTTAGTGTCTATGTTGTGTTACCATACAGGTATCTTAGTGTCTGTGTTGTGTTACCATACAGGTATCTTAGTGTCTGTGTTGTGTTACCATACAGGTATCTTAGTGTCTATGTTGTGTTACCATACAGGTATCTTAGTGTCTATGTTGTGTTACCATACAGGTATCTTAGTGTCTGTGTTGTGTTACCATACAGGTATCTTAGTGTCTATGTTGTGTTACCATACAGGTATCTTAATGTCTATGTTGTGTGTTGTGTTACCATGCAGGTATCTTAGTGTCTATGTTGTGTTACCATACAGGTATCTTAATGTCTATGTTGTGTTACCATACAGGTATCTTAGTGTATATGTTGTGTTACCATACAGGTATCTTAATGTCTATGTTGTGTGTTGTGTTACCATGCAGGTATCTTAGTGTCTATGCTGTGTTACCATACAGGTATCTTAGTGTCTGTGTTGTGTTACCATACAGGTATCTTAATGTCTGTGTTGTGTTACCATACAGTTATCTTAATGTCTGTGTTGTGTTACCATACAGGTATCTTAGTGTCTGTGTTGTGTTACCATACAGGTATCTTAGTGTCTGTGTTGTGTTACCATACAGGTATCTTAGTGTCTGTGTTGTATTACCATACAGGTATCTTAGTGTCTGTGTTGTGTTACCATACAGGTATCTTAGTGTCTGTGTTGTGTTACCATACAGGTATCTTAGTGTCTGTGTTGTGTTACCATACAGGTATCTTAGTGTCTGTGTTGTGTTACCATACAGGTATCCAAGAAAGACTGCCCTGGCCATCTACAGCAGTAGTTATCAAAGTGGGGTCCCCGGACTGGTCCGCGACCCATAGCTTGGGGGTCCACGAAAAAATTGGTTATAAATTATGAAGATTTTTTTTTTTAAGTGCGCATATAGATGGGGACCATTTGAGCCAATAAAACAAGTATATTGCATCCATTACTCCCACCCACGTTAGCTTTGGGACAATAAAGTTTAAAATGATTGTGACACATCAAGTCAATCTGTCATGAATTAATCACTTCACTCAAGCCGCAACGAACCGTTTATGGCTTCATTTATGGCTTATGAAGTTATTAGTGAAGCGAGCATGGAGAAATATCTGATGCAGTCAACCTCGTTAAGTGATGCTAGGCCAAATCAAGAAAATATGATGACAGTTATATCCAATTTGATTTTATTGAGAACAGCGACGGGAGACCAAAATGCGTCATATGTCTTAAGGTGCTTGCTAACGAAGCCAGCTAAGCTAAAGCGACATTTGATCACAAAGCACAGGGAATATAAGGACAAAACTAAATACTTTTTCGGTAGAAAGAGCGAGGAATACACCCGCCAGAAAACACAGATCTGTTTTCTGGCGGTTGTATTCCCCTCCAGAGGTCCTGGGATGCCTGAATGCTTTGTAGTATCAGATTCCTACAGGGTATGGATTATTATTGTTATTAATATGATTATTTAATGTGTTATTTGAGTCATTATTCTGACTGATGGTCTGCTTTCATGCTCTTGGTAACTGCACCACGATCATAATGTCACTCACAGCTCCCTCTCCTCAGCTGCAAACCATAACAATCATTATTTCCACACACACTTTGCAACTCTGCCGAAGCGCCCTTCCCTCGTGGGAAAGAAAATTACAATGATCATGTGCAGCATGAGAGAGCACAAACCCGATATCGCCGAGTTTTTTTTTCCGACCCAGAGTTTGTAGCCAAATTGGCATATCATGCCGACATATTCAACTTGTTCAACAGCCTCAACCTCTCAATCCAAGGAGGCTATGCATCTATCCTGGAAGTCAGCGACAAAATCACCGCCTCCATGAAGAAAACGGAGCTATGGGACGGAGTAACAGACATGTTCCCCCAACTGACAGAGTTTCTCCACACAAACAACCTGTCTGTGGCTATAGTGAGCGAGGTAGCCACCTCTCACCCCACTGCACTGAGCGAGCACTTCAACTCATACTTCTCCGACGTGAACACCGATGCCTGGGACTGGGTGCGGGATCCCTTTGCAACAAGTGGCCTTACTGGTAAGGCAGAAGAGGAGCTGTTGGACTTATCCTCTGATAGGACATTGAAGGCCTGATTCCAGCAGGTGTCTTTTGCTGATTTTTGGCCCTACCTCTCACATGAGTATCCTGAACTTACTGCCGAGGCAATGAGAATATTGCTACCCTTTCACATACCTCTGTGAGTCATCATTCTCAACTTTGACTGCAATGAAGACTAAGTACAGAGCTGGTTTGCATGTGGAGAACGATCTGAGAGTCTGCCTGTCATCCCTCCATCCCGCCAAGAGTGGATGAACTGTGTAGTTAGAGACAGGCTCACCCATCTCATTAGGATGCGCTCATCACGTGAGTTATTGTGAACTGTGTGAATTAAGAATGTGATGTATAGCCCTAATGTACAAAATGTTCTAAAGTAATAGGTTTAATTACTATGATTTGTTCTGTAACACTGTTGATAACTTCTCTTACGATTGTTCAGAGCTTTTTGCCAATAATTTGAATAAGGAGCAATATTTTATTTTAAAGTTGAAACACTTACTGAAACTCAGCATTATACTGGTAATTTTAAATGCCAGGCTAGCTACTGTTCATTTTCTGAAAGTTGTTAAGAAAAATGACTTAAAGTATGAATGCTGTCAAGTTGAGTCCAAATGCAATTTGAATAAAATGACACTGTTTAAAAGTATATAAGTGATATTAACATGATTGACATGTGTTTCTGTTTATCACTATGAAACAGGTCTGAATTATTTAGGTTGAAATGTTTTAGAATTTAAATAGTTTCAATGGCATCTGACTACAAGTGGTAGTAAGCATATGCTTAATCAGTGTTTAGATTATAAGGGGATCCTTGGAAAATGTTCTCCCCTGTAAGGGGTCCCTGGCGCAAAAAAGATTGAGAACCCCTGCTCTACAGAGCAAAGAACCATACACACAAACCTGTTATTGGGATCTCCACCCAGGGGCGCCGTATGGGGGGGGGGAAGTTAGGATGATTCTAAGGGCCTGTGACTGACAGGGGCCCTAAAAATATTTTTCCAGCATTAGGTAAAACCATTTTGGAGCCCAATGTTATATATTTTCATGGGGCCCAAAATCCCTGGAGGCTCCCCTGTCTCCACCTATGTGGATAGAACTGTTGATGTAACCTTTAAGTCTGTTAAGAGATCAAATGTAACATCCAGGACCAATATGTTTGTTGTGGTGCCGTATGATGGTGTTATGACCATAGAAATAGAATGACTAGACCTTGGCGGTTTGACTGGTGAACTCATGGCTGCACATACAATGGCAAAGCTGGTATTACGCCCATGGTCATTTAGAAAGTTCATACTAGGACTATTCGCTCTCAATGCTTTATTTGGATGAACAAATGTTCAATAGTAAAGTATCTTCTCACTGACACTTCTGTCAAGATACCAGTTAACTCAGTCTGTCATCCATTGACTAGCCTTGTGTTGTCAGACATTACACTGTAATCGGCTGGGGGCAAGGCTAGGAATTGACATGCATATTTAGTCAGTGTCTGATTTTTACACAATAGAGTCATTATCTCTAATGGCAATCTACCAACATACCTTGAACAATTCAGCAGCTTAAATGCTGAGGCTGGCTGAACTACATCGAAGTCAGAAAATGTAAGACTAAGCAAGAACAAACTTGCAGTCCTTGCATCCAAAGCTCAGTCTGAGAATTTGAGAGTGGTTACATTTCTCCAGCCTCATCCCTCAGCTGTTTACCAAAAAACGGACTGCTTTGTTGGGGTGACCACTTTGTTGTTGTTGGAAACCCAGATTGCTCCATGAATTAAAGTAGTATTTTTATGGTATGAAAAAGCTGTTTGCTGAGTAATAAGTCCACAATCACAAAGGAAGTGTATGTAGACTTGCATGTTTTTAATCAATGCTCAACATTTCACCATGAAAATCATATTTTATGCAACACAGGAAATGATAAGACTTTGATCTTGTTTATTCAGCAACTTCTTTTCCCTGTAAGAAGAAAGAGATAAATATATGGATAGAATATAATGGATTAATTATAATAATGAACATGATAAATATATGGATATAATATAATGGATCAGTAATAATAATGAACATGATAAATATATGGATAGAATATAATGGTTCAGTAATAATAATGAACATGATAAATATATGGATAGAATATAATGGATCAGTAATAATAATGAACATGATAAATATATGGATAGAATATAATGGATCAGTAATAATAATGAACATGATAATTATATGGATAGAATATAATGGATCAGTAATAATAATGAACATGATAAATATATGGATAGAATATAATGGATCAGTAATAATTGTTTTGCCCTGCCTTAAATATGTTTCTTAAATACAGTTGAGTGAGTGTAAAAGGTCAGTATTTCCCTCTGTGAAGACTGAATCATAGGTGGTGTTGATGTGGTCATATTTAAACATGAGTCAGTTATAGGTTTAGCAGCAGTTCTGTACCTTTCCAGAGTCACGGGTCTTGGCTCTGAGCTTGTTGACCTGAGTCTCAGCGATGTCAGCACGCTCCTCAGCCTCCTCCAGCTCATGCTGAACCTTCCTGAACTTAGACATGTGGCTATTGGCTGCTTCCTCCTGGGTGAGGAAAAGAGAGGGAGAGCACAACATCAGTATTTAAAGTTTGAAGCTTCAGGTAGCAAATTTCCATATTATTTTCAACAAAACAAATATTGTCAGATTTAGCATAGCAATGTAAAGAATGAAGCATTGAAGGGAAAAAAACAAATTTCCGATTGTATGGATATTAAGTTTTGTAATATTTACCAGGGATTTTTGAATGTTTTATTCATGCTTTGAGTCTGTGACTCACCGCTTCCTCAGAATGCCTCTTGTAGGCCTTTACTTTCAACTGAAGTTTATCTACCAGGTCCTGAAGTCTGCCAACGTTCTTCTTATCCTCCTCAGTCTGTGGGAGAAGAACAAATAATCAATGTCAGTATAGTTTTATACACGAACCTGTCTGTTTTAGTGTCAAGTGTATGAAGAAGACACTTTCTCTTACCTGGTAAGTGAGCTCCTTGACTCTGCGTTCATACTTGCGGACTCCCTTAACTGCGTCAACACCTCTTCTCTGCTCGGCCTCCACCTCAGTCTCGAGCTCACGCACCTTTGTGGAAGAAACAAATGTAGGCATTTGTTTGAGGTGGTGAAATCAGACGTAACAAATATTTGTAAAACAGAGGTAGAGTCTTCTACCCAGTCAAGGAGGCAAAATTGTTGTCTGTTCCTATGATCTTTTCAAATGTTTTATTCAAGGGGTCTGTAATAATAACAACTTTTCATTTTCCAGGTCAGTGGTTTCCAAAAGTGGAATTTACATTTCAATTTGTTCATGAATATTTGTATCAAGAACAGATTAAACTACCAGTGAAAGTAGTGGAAAATACAATGCAATTCATGAAATACAATGTAATATTATTAATCCACAATTTATGTTCTTAAACCTTAGATGCACAACATGGGCCTGGGAGGCTCACAGCGATGTTGGTATCCACAGTACTCCATAAATTATATATTTGTTTCAACTCAATTCTTATTTTATTTGTAATATGATTCTTTATCCATTTTGTCATGCGTTTAGAAGTGTATAGTGCAGTACCAATATGGCCTCGAGGCCAACAATCGCCTGTTTTAATGTTACGAGGTTGCTTCTACCACAGATAAAACTATGAACCGCTCGCGCTATGGCAGTTAAGAGAAGTTTGCCAAGTGAGTAAACAGCGAGACAGAAGCACCGACATAAATACATTTTGAATGTAAGCAAGTGGGAAAGCACCATGTTAAAGACTACTAAGCCAACTATACAAGCCTGAACGAAGCAACTAGATTCAATTATTTATATTTCATTGAAGGTTTTGGTACCAATTCTTCTCAACTCCACTACATAAGTGTAATATATTATTTTTTGTTGTTATGAACATAAATGCAACATTTTCTCTCCGCCCCATTGCAAAATGTCTAGGGGTGTGTTCATGAATTCAATCTGGAGTGCCAGAGTGCGCTCTGGACGTGAGTAAATTCCGAGCCGTTAGGCTCTCGGCGCGTTCTGCACACTGGACGCTCTGGCGGAGGAGTAGGGTTGATCCGAGCGTTCTGACCTCACAACGGCAGTCAAGCGCCCAAAATAACTGGCTAAAGTTGGCTAGCTTGCTAGTTACTTCCAGACACAAATGAGAGAACACCTCACTCTGACCATTTTACTCGCCCTAGCAGAGCTGGTTAGAATGTTTTCATGTTATTCATATCGTTGGTGACTAACGGTGCTGTTGGAAATAATTTAATTACGCTTTTTTGCCAACGTTTACTGAAACCGGCCATATTCAACAGGTGTTGAGCGTTTGTAAATTCATCAGTTATTCTACGAATTTACGAATGCACAGAAGAATTGCAGAAAATTAGCATTTTCTCTCTGATGCCAAGAGGGGACTTTAAAATGTTATTTCCCAGGGCCGAGAATTGGTTAGTCCAGCCATGCAATCCAGAAGTCATAGTAAAATAGCTTGGATGCAATTTTTATTGCACTCTAAAGTAGGAGTTGTGTTCTGATATTATAAGGCGGTCTGAGATGAATTTGCACGAACAAAAAGGAATCCCCAACACAAAACAGTTTGGGAACCCCCGATCTAGGTGTGTTATTGAGAGAAAAAGTCATTAAACAATGCTCCTGTGTAATTTTATATGATCAAATACAGTTCCATCTATCAGTATTTCAATCCACCCTGCTGGTAACTCACCCTGGACTCCAGTTTCTGGAGCTGCTTCTTGCCTCCCTTCATGGCCAGATTCTCAGCCTCATCCAGGCGGTGCTGCAGGTCCTTGACTGTGACCTCCAGGTTCTTCTTCATCCTCTCCAGGTGAGAGCTGGTGTCCTGCTCCTTCTTCAGCTCCTCAGCCATCATGGCCGCCTGGAATGGTAGTTTGTTTAATTTATGCACCAATTGGAACAATAATAACGTCCCTCTGAGATCGTTGTTGTAGGCCTCTTGTAGGCCTTTACTTTCAACTGAAGTTTATCTACCAGGTCCTGAAGTCTGCCAACGTTCTTGAATTTCATTAACTTGATTTGTCCCCAAGGGCCAATGGGAGCTGGTCTGAAGTTTATCTACCAGGTTTATCTACCAGGAGCTGGTCTGGTTTTAACCAGACCAGCTCCCATTGGCCCTTGGGGACAAATCAAGTTAATGAAATTCAAGAACTCACGTCAGTGATGGCCTTCTTAGCCTTCTCCTCTGCATTCCTGGCCTCCTGGACGATGTCGTCCACCTCTCCCTGCACCTTAACCAGACCAGCTCCCATTGGCCCTTGGGGACAAATCAAGTTAATGAAATTCAAGGACTCACGTCAGTGATGGCCTTCTTAGCCTTCTCCTCTGCATTCCTGGCCTCCTGGACGATGTCGTCCACCTCTCCCTGCACCTGAACCAGGTCAGTCTCCAGCTTCTTCTTGGTGTTCAGAAGGCTGGTGTTCTGACGGAGGAAACAAGACACAAAATGTAAAAGCAAGCAGTCAAATTCCAGGCGTGTTTAAACGGTATGCTTGGTTGAGTTTCATTAGAAATGTCTTTTGACACACCTGCGAGTGCAGCAGTCCAACACGCTCACTGGCGTCTACCAGCTCAGTCTCAGCCACTTTGCGGCCTCTCTCTGTCTGCTCCAGAGCAACTCTTAGCTCCTCGATTTCAGCCACCATAAGACCGTTTCTGCGCTCCACCATGGCTGCCTGCTCCTTCATGTCCTCTGCAACACGGACGGCGTCATCAAGGTGCAATTGGGCATCCTGAGGTTCACAATGACATAGGTTCATTAGGAAGTAGGCGTGGTAGGATCGGTGATAGAAATGTTCATTTGTAAGAATTGACCCAATATCCCTACCTTTCTACAGTATATTAATCCATTAAATTCCTCTGTTCTATTATTTTCTACAGATTCGCAAATCCCTCCTCTTGTTCAGGTGTTTGAGCCTGATGTCCCAGTCCCTTTACCTTGAGCTGTCCCTGGACATTCCTCAGCTGTTTCTGGGCCTCAGCGGCCTGCCTGTTGGAGTGGCTCAGCTGGATCTCCATCTCATTCAGGTCTCCCTCCATCTTCTTCTTCACCCTCAGGGCATCATTCCTGCTCCTGACCTCAGAGTCCAGGGTGCTCTGCATGGACTCAACCACCCTCTGGCTGTTCCTCTTGATCTGCTCCATCTCCTCGTCCTTCTCAGCGATCTTCCTGTCCACCTCACCCTTGATCTGGTTCAGCTCCAGCTGCACACGCAGAATCTTGGATTCCTCATGCTCCAGTGTTCCCTGGACAAAGAGAAGCAGTCAGGCCAATTGTGTTCAGTACATCTGGATGTAAGAATTAAATATATTTGACTACAATAAACACCAGTACAGGGAGCGTTAGACTGTAGCTGGCGTTGGCTAGTGTAACACTGCTTCTCCCATCAAACAGCTGTAGTTTGTACCTCAGCCTCCTCCAGAGCGGTCTGGATCTCCGACTTCTCTGTCTCCACGGTCTTCTTGGCCTTCTCCAGCTCATGGATGCTCTTGCCAGTCTCTCCGATCTGCTCAGTCAAGTCAGAGATCTCCTCTGCAGACACACACAAAGGAGCAGTTTAGACTTGTGAGATTTTCAGTGGATATTGCCAATGCACTGAAGTTGACATCGAATCATAATAACAGTTCATTAATAAATATTGCTAATCAAATACAATTGCTGTCAAATGCTCACGTTGCAGGTTCTTGTTCTCTCTCTTCAGAGTCTCCAGATGATCCAGAGCCTCCTCGTAGGAGTTCTTCATTTTGAAGAGTTCAGTGCTCATAGAGCGAGCCTCCTTCTGAGCTCCTTCCAGCTCAGCCTGGCCCTCCTCATACTTCTGCTTCCACTCTGCCAGAACCTAGGTATATCCATGGGCTTTTCATTAGAAGTCATAGATGAAGAGTTTTTAATCAGAAATATGCTAAAATTATACAAAAATGTATTATATAGCAAACAGAAAATATCAGCCTATGGTGAGGTTTATTAATTTTCACCTTGTCAAAGTTCCTCTGCTTCTTGTCGAGGTTGGCGGCCAATGCATTGGCTCTCTCAACGTCAATCATGAGGTCCTCCACCTCTCCCTGCAGCCTCTGCTTGGTCTTCTCCAGGGAGGCGCACTTGGAGTTGGTCGCCTCAATTGTCTCCTCAGCCTCCTGCAGACGCTGGGCCAGCTTTTTCCTGTTAGACAACAGAGGGTGGTTTTGTTGTTTCAATACAAATTGTGTAATATATATTGATGTAACATCTTCTCAGATTCCCCCTACCACCCTCAACATCCACACCCTATATTTGAGTGTTTGCTGTTGCGCGCAACTCACTTGGCCTCCTCCAGCTCCTCTGTGCGCTGGATGGCATCAGTTTCATACTTAGTCCTCCACTGAGCCACCTCACTGTTGGCCTTGGACATGCCGCGTTGCAGCTCTGCCTTGGCCTCCTGCTCCTCCTCAAACTGCTCCCTCAGGAGGTCACAGTCATGGCGGGCAGACTGGACTCCGTGGGCCAGTGCATTTTTAGCCTGTTAGAGAGAAAGACAAAGACGTAGAGAGATAGTCAAACAAATTACGATAGAAGTCTCTGATGGTGGAGAGACAGTAGGAGTCTCTGAGGGTGGAGAGACAGTAGGAGTCTCTGAGGGTGGAGAGACAGTAGGAGTCTCTGAGGGTGGAGAGACAGTAGGAGTCTCTGAGGGTGGAGAGACAGTAGGAGTCTCTGAGGGTGGAGAGACAGTAGGAGTCTCTGAGGGTGGAGAGACAGTAGGAGTCTCTGAGGGTGGAGAGACAGTAGGAGTCTCTGAGGATGGAGAGACAGTACGAGTCTCTGAGGGTGGAGAGACAGTAGGAGTCTCTGAGGGTGGTGTAGTCATCTATATGAAGATATGGCTCTAAACTCTGTGGTCGGTGGAGTCTATTTTGGGTCCCATACCTTGACCTCCTCCTCAATCGCCCTCTTCAGCTCCTCCACCTGCTGGGTGAAGGCCTGTTTTCCTCTGGTCAGTTGAGACACCAGGGCTTCCTTCTCCTCCAGCTGGCGGCCAAACTCACCTGCAGGGATAGAGGGATATCTTGTTAATTATGTCTCTGTTCTCCAAGATTGAACATGTATTTGAACGTATCGTAGGGCAATGTTAGGTGGTGAATAGTACAGTTTAAATTTTGTGGATACAGCCCCCAATGTTATTGTTGTTTTTTGTTGATGGTACCATTTTCTGTCAGGAGTCTGGCCCTCTGTCCGCTGATGTCGTTGACCTGACGAACATTTTCATCATTCTTTGTCTTGAGCTCACTCAGCTGGTCCTCAAGAGTACGGCACATCTTCTCCAGATTGCCCTGTTAATGAAACATGTACCATCATTACTTTATATATGTCTCCTGTCAAACTTCAGTTCACTTGAATGGTAATGTAGTTGACCCTCCTCAACGCTGCTTGACCAAAACATCACTACTCACCTTAGACTTGGCTACGGCCTCCATGTTGCTGGAGAGGTCATCAATCTCCATCTTGTATTCACTCTTCTCCTTCTCCAGCTTCTGCTTGACGCGCTGCAGGTTGTCGATCTGCTCCCCGAGCTCAGCCACACTGTCGGCCTGCTTCTTGCGCAGAGCGGCGGCTGTGGCCTCATGCTGCAGGGTGGACTCTTCAAGATCACGACGCAGCTTCTGGAACTCAGCCTCACGCTTCTTGTTCATCTCAATCTGAGAAGCAGTGGCGCCTCCGGCCTCCTCCAGCCTCTCGCTGATCTCCTCAAGTTCCCTGGAGAGATCGGCCCTCTGCTTCTCAACCTTAGCCCTGGCAGCACGCTCAGCCTCAATTTCCTCCTCCAGCTCCTCAATACGGGCCTAGAACAGAGGGCAGGATCAGGGAGGATGAACACTACAATACAGTTGAAACAATTGAACCTCACAAAATAAAAATAGTATGTATATTTACATACTATTATATACTTCCAACCTACTCAGCCATAAGAAGCCATTGTGAAAAATGTCTGCTACCAGGACAATGTTTTTCAGTAAATGATTAAAGTCTGTGCTTTTCTGTTCTGGAGCTTTTATCCTGTACTGTACCTGGAGTTCCTTGATCTTCTTCTGCAGCTGAGCTCCCAGAGACTGCTCATCCTCAATCTTGCTGAGGAGCTGAGTGGTCTCAAACTCCTTCCTAAGAAACACAAACACATTGATTGCAGAGTTGGTTTTGGTCAGATAGTGTAAAGGGAGAGTATTATACCATTCACGTTGCTTTAAAGAATCACATGTATATGCTGATTCATAATAACAAGAATTAGTCAAGAACAACAATAATAATGGTAATACTGTAGTCATTTGTTTGTGTTTACTTCTTGATTTTCTCATCAGCTTGCTGCTTGTCATTCTCCAGGTCCATTATGGACTCCTGGGCCAGTTTCAGATCTCCCTCCAGCTTTCTCTTGGATCTCTCAAGGTCCATACGGAGCTTCTTCTCTTGCTCCAGAGAACCCTCAAGCTATAAGATAAAAACACACATATCGTTCAAATCTAAACAACTGAAGATAATATCATCTTACACACTATCATGGCCAAAATGTCAAACTCCACTCACGTCGTCCACTTGCTGTTCCAGCTTGGTCTTGGCCTTGGTCAGAGTGTTGACTTTGTCCTCCTCTGCCTGCAGGTCGTCCAGTGTCTGCTGGTGGGCCTCTTGGAGGGCTTTCTTCTCCTTGGTCAGCTTGGCAACACTCTCATCCATAGACGCCATCTCCTCTGTCAGGTTTTTAACCTGTAAATGGACACAACATAATTATACTTCACCATAAAGGGGATATTTAGTTTGTTATATATTGCATTAATTTAATTTATATTAGAAATGTGTCAACAAGTACTGTACTATAGATGCAACACTAGATGACAGTATACACCATACCAGTGTCCTGAATGAAGTCATAAATGATTGGGAGCAGAACATGCAATGAATGTGGGGAGTAACTGAAATTCCACTGTCTTAATTCTTCCTGCAGCCACAATACAACTTACATTTCATTTCTGTTCAGCTATGTTTTGAGTTGATTATTGTTTGGTTAGACTGTCTGTGGTAAGACACAACACCTTGTTTTCAGTAGCGTGCTTCTCCTTCTCCACTTTGGCCAGGGTGAGCTCCAGGTCATCAATGTCCTTCTTCAGCTCAGAGCACTCATCCTCCAGCTTCCTCTTCTTGGCAGTCAACTCAGCATTGATCTCCTCCTCATCCTCCAGCCTCTCGGTCGTCTCTTTGAGTTTGGCCTCCTGCTGGATCTTGCTCTTGATGAGCCCCTCACACCTTTCCTCAGCATCGTTCAGACTGTCTCCTTCCTGGTTTCAGAACAGGAGAAAAAATCAGCCCCCTCACAATGTGTATTGAAGTTCAGAGCAAATCAATAGAAATTCATGAAATATATAACATGGGCAATAAAAATGTCTTAAACACGTGCTTCACAGTGTGTTGATGTTTGTGGGTTTGTATGTATGTCTGTGTGTGTTTTTTGTGTTTGTAAATGTGACCTTACGAAGGTTGTTGCTCACTTACAGATGCCACTTGGAGTGCCAGGTCATTCTTCTCCTGCGTCAGAGCCACCAACTTCTCCTCCATTTGCTTCTTCGTGGACAGAGCCTTGGCCAGGTCTGCCGTCATCTTGTCATAGTTCTCCTTCATGTTGGCCAGCTCCTTCTCAGTCTCAGCGCTCTGCAGCAGAGGCTTGATCTTGAAGTACAACTTCATCCATGGCCAGGTTTTCACATTCATGAATGAGCGGATGTTGTACTGGATGGCGTAAACAGATTCTCTGGTCGACAGAAAGGACAGAGTGGCATGGTGAGTGACATGCTTAATAAAGCTACATTCTGTGATTCGATGTACAACAAAACGTGGCCCCCCACCACTTTTTGTATACAGCTGAGGAATGGGGCTAGGGAAATGTACCTTCTCTTAAATTCATAAACAGCTCTCTAGATGCAATTACTGACAGGTAATGCTAAGCTCACGGGGCATTTTATATTCTTCAAGAATGAATACAGTATGTAATCATAATGCATTAGATACAGGTGGTATCTAATGCAGAAAGCTTTGCCAAGATGTCTACTATTCCTCACCTCCTCTCCATCATCTTGGTGAACTCTCTCCTCATGAGGAATCCACGGCTGAGAGCCTGGACCATGCCGACCAGAGCGGCCAGCTTCTCATCTCTCATCTCCTCCAGGACACCCAGCAGACCGGCTTTGAAGAACACCTGAGACACAGGTTAACATGGTTAATGGAACCACAGATGGTGACAGATAGAAAGGGTTCAATCAAAAGAGGGGAAAAACACCACTAGATTGATTTGAACAAGATAAACTTTGCAATGGTTACAAACAAACCAAAGGATATGTTGTTTCTAAGTTGTTAGTTGTTGTACAGTTGTAGATTAATAATGTACACAGATCCTGATAACTGCAGCCATACCACTCTAACACAATGCACATGATAATGAGTTTAGTGTATCTTCACTTGTGATGAATGACTGAAGATAAAAACACTACAATGTTTTCCACCTTTTCCATTAGTTAATGAAGAAGAAAGAATAAAAGGATGGATAGATCAACTGGAGAGATTTTATATGGTAAGGGTTTAAATTATCATTAACTAATGTTTTGTTGTCATCTTTTGCTGGAGGTATTTGACTGACCTTGGTGTGTCCAAACTTGTAATCTTCGTGGTTCACATCAATGGACCCAAGAAGCTTCTCAGAAGCCTTCTTGTTGTCCATGAACTGTCCCTCAGGGATGACACTGGCATTCAGTACTTTGTACCTGAATGAGGAGACAGTTTTAAAGTATGCCAAGTTGTAATTGGTTGGTTATACAGTGAGGTCACTTGATATAGATGAGCAAAATAGACTGTATAAAATAAATAAAAGTGTTTGTATGTGCACCTCTGCTTGAAGTCAGCATATATGATTCTGCTGGGGAAGCCCTTTCTGCAGATCCTGATACCCTCCAGTACACCATTACACCTGAGCTGGTGGATAACCAGGAAGTTCTCCATCAGACCTGGTAAAACAAACAGTCTCTTTTGATACACAGGTTATAGATTGGGATTGTTAAAGTTACTGATACTGTACTGATAAGAGGACATATTTAACTCAATATTTATTGTACCTGGAGTCTTTGACTCGTTGGGGATCAGGCATCGTACAAAGTGAGGATGAGTGCTCCTCAAGTTGGTCATCAGCTTATGTAAGTTCTCCTGTAAGAGGGTTACAAACCATTTTCTCAGACATCATTTATGATAATCAATGCACCTTTTGAAGGACTGAATATAGACACTTCAAAAGCTCACCCTGAACTGGGAGGACACAGTCTGCATGGAACCACCCTTCTTCTTGCCTCCTTTCTTGGCTTTATCTGTTAAAATGGGGAAAAGTTAAAGATAAGTAGAAAAGTACATTTCCTAGAGCGGATGGAATAAATGTTATAATAATAAGAGTATGTAAGAAATCTAGAGTGGTCTTGTCTTCAGCAAGCACACTAATTAGAAACCAGAGAATCTCTGCTTAACTTCACACTTATCTAGAGACAAATGCTGCCAATGAGACTGTGTAGAAAAACACCTATTGTATGATTTAAATAACCATGTGAATGAATAAACTAACCCGGGGGAAAACATCCTGAGATATTGGGATAGATCCAAGTTATAACTAGTGCTGATTTTAATCTTTTGACTTGATGCTAGTCTTACCCTCAGGAGGGGGAGGGGGATACAGGGCAGCCAAAATTTTGACTGAGGACTTCTGGTACAGCTGACAAACTGAGTCGTTCAGGGGATCCTTGTTCTTCTCCAGCCAGCCAGTGATGTTGTAGTCCACGGTACCGGCGTAGTGCACCAGGGAGAAGTGGGCCTCTGCCTTGCCTTTGGCAGGCTTGGGCTTCTCAAAAGCCTGTGTTTTGCCAAGATGCTGGGCGTACAGCTTGTCCTTGAAGGTAGTGTCTGAAGACTTGGGGAACATGCACTCCTCTTCAAGGATGGAGAAGATGCCCAATGGCTTTACGAAAGGAGATGTATATCAAATTAATTATATTCCATTTAGAATCACACTCATTCCTTTAGCAAACATGCTATTATAGAATTAGATTCATTTAGGGGCACATAATAGGAAACATATTGAGTTCTCAACAGTCAGATAACTTGTCAGTGGCATATATTCATGGGTGCCAAGGGAAACCAGGCTTCCCCAAAATAATTGACATATAAAATAATGTATATTTCTCTCTCTTACCAACAGGCTATACAGTCATGTGAAAAGTAAGTAAGTACTGGAAAGTGGTCTTTAAAAAAAAAAAGAATTTGGACAAATGGATATTTGAGCTTTAGTCCCACCACATTCATTGAGAAAGGTAACCCATTTTAACAAATCGTACATAAAAAAAACCTGTTGAAAATGATATGCAGTTAAAATAAACAAAAATGCCTTTTCCTTATGCCGGAAAAAGTTAGTACACCCCTACCTTTACCATCACATAAAATGGCTAAAATTAGAATTAGGTACCAAAACTGGTGAAAATTATTAGGAAATCATTAAAGAGAAACTTCAGGGTCCAACCTTCCATAAAGATTAGGAACTTGGTCTGGTTTGGTCTTAACCATATGGGTGTGTGGTAACACATCATGCCAAGATCAAAATACCTACCTGAGGCCCTCAGAAGAAATATTATTGATGCCCATGAGTCTGGGAGGGGTTAAAAATCAATTTTCAAGCAATTTGAAGAACATCATTCCACTGTTCGACGTCTCATCTACAAATGGAGAAAATGTCAGATTACTGGCAAGCTACCTAGGACAGGTCGTCCTACCAAATTCATCCCAAGAGCTGACCGAAAGATGCTCATAGAAGTCTCTAAGAACCTCAGGGTAATATCAAGGCATCTACATGTCTCTCTTGCCACAATCCATGTCGAAGTGCATGATTCAACTGTCAGAAAGAGACAGCATAAACTTGGCCTACATGGGAGGTCAGGAAGGAAGAAGCCTCTGCTCTCAAAAAAGAATATCAAGACACGACTGACGTTTACCAGACAGCACCTGGGTAAAGACTAAAACTACTGGAACAATGTGCTCTGGACAGATGATTCAAAAGTGGAGTTGTTTAGCCGCAATGCCAGACGCCATGTTTGGCGAAAACGAAACACTTTCTATGAACAGAAGAACCTCATACCAACCGTAAAGCATGGAGGCGGTAGCATTATGGTTTGGGGCTGCTTTGCTGCCTCAGGGCCTGGCCAACTTGCCATCATTGAGTCAACCATGAATTCTATTTCTGTCAAAGAGCTGAAGCTAAACCAAACATGGATCTTGCAACAGGACAATGATCCAAAACACAAAAGCAAAGCTACAACAGAATGGCTCAAGAAGAAGAAATGGAGGGTTATGGAATGGCCGAGTCAAAGCCCAGATCTCAATCCTATTGAAATGCTGTGGGGGGACTTGAAGTGGGCTGTACACACAAGAAAGCCCTGGAACATGACCCAGTTGAAGCAGTACTGTAAAGAAGAGTGGGAAAAATTCCTCCCAGTCGAAAGAAGAGACTGATAGACAGTTACAAGAAACGTCTACATGAAGTTATTTCATCCAAAGGGTGAAACACCAGCTATTGAAGCTAGAGATGGACTTACTTTATCTAAACTATGGAATTGCATTTCTGTAGATTTTTGATGAATAAATGATTGTAAAGTATAATCTTTCAGTGTCAAATTTTTTAATTAGGTTTCCTTTATCTGTGTATAGTGTTGAAGTGAAGATTACATATCCATCTGTACAAATAAGTAAAACAAATTACAACTTTCCAGGGGGTGTACTTACTTTTTCACATGACTGTAGATGTTGCTCTCCGGTTTTGAGAAAGGTGTGGTTGAATTTATTCTACCACTGTCTTCTTATTGTCTGGACCTTAGGCCTTTATATCACAGTGTCAAGGCATATGAACTAACAGGTTATAGAGCAAAAAACACAGGTTGTAATATGGATCAATTTGATTGGCTTGGCTTCCCCAGTGAATTTACCCAAGCACTGCTACTATGCGTTGTACCACTGTGATAATATCTCACACAGCACTCCGTACGAGCTTTGCTGTTGCAGGCCATTATGTTCCTCACAGACAGCTTACCTTCTCAATAAGCTCAATGCAGGCAGCCAAGTCCATGCCGAAGTCAATGAAGGCCCAGACGATTCCCTCCTTCTTGTACTCCTCTTGCTCCAGAACGAACATGGTGTGGTTGAAAAACTGTTGCAGTTTCTCATTGGTGAAGTTGATGCACAGCTGCTCCATGCTGTTGTACTGTTGATGGAGTTTTAAAAGGGATAATTTCATCATACAAGGCTGTAATCCCTCTCAATCACAACTAACTTGCTCTGGTCTCATACTCACATCAAAGATCTCAAACCCGGCAATGTCAAGCACACCGATATAGAACTGCCTTGGATTCTTGGTGTCCAACATCTCGTTGATACGGATGACCATCCACAAGAACATCCTCTCATAGATAGACTTGGCCAGAGCGCTGACTGAGTTATTAACCTGCAATGATAATCCCTCAAATTAATACATTAGATATTGACCATGTCTAGTGATACTGTAAGGTGATACAAGCTAGGAAAAACAAAAGCAATGCACTCGTCCCCAAAAGTATTCCAGTGCTCAGAAAATGATAGATGTTTTGTTTGGCCGCCTTACCTGAGCCACAGTCTGTCCCTTGGTCACATACTCATTGCCGACCTTCACTCTGGGGTAGCACAGAGCCTTCAACATCTCAGCTGAGTTCAGGCCCAGCAGGTAGGCGATTTTATCAGCCACTGGAGAGAGAACCAACAACAACAGACTCAGGGACACAAGATCACTTGTTTCTGATGTCACACTGACAAAATAGTTTGGCTCACTTCTTTGTGGGTTAGGTTTTGATTCACCCAGGTTGGAATTTGTTCTCTATGAATGATCTCCTGCCTGACTTTCATGTGGCACAGTCTATCTTATGTGTTCTATCTCTATGTTAGGGACTGGGAATGGGTCTAATGCTTTACATATTGTCTATCTATGAGTGGGACTCACCCTCTGTGCCGTCTGGCTCGGCCTGCTCCTCACGCTGCTTCTGCTTGAATTTCAAGTTGCCATGGTGCAGTACAGCTCCTGTCAGCTTGTAGATGCCCATCTTTTCATCATTAGTGAAGCCCAGGATTGTAATGGCATCCTGGTATTAAAGAGGATGTACAACAGTGATGAACTGAACAGTAGTTTGGTCAGTTACACTACAGTTCTGTGCTGCTCACTGCAGAATGAATGGGATGGATAGATTTGACTCTTGGCCAACACACTAGTGATGGAAACACAAAAGGAGTTTTACACAGTTCCACAGGGCATTTAGTGGTGCTCTCTTGTGGAAATCTTTAATGGTGAAATGTGAAGTCATGACAAGTGCCTTGAAGCACATGCCTAACTAACATAAGACATTTAGAATCAAACAAAAAAATACATAGAAATTCCCAGCTGCCACCAAGTTGGATTTTCACAATGCATTCAGTGTGTATGGTGGTCCTACCCATTCCATATCTAGAGTTTGGTTAACCCTTTGTTTGACTCACGTCTGTGGCATCCAGCTCTTCATTGTCATTGATGCTGGCCACAGTGATCTGACCCTGGCTGCACATGGGGAAGTCGTAGGGGTTGGTGGTGATGAGCGCCATTTCTGTGGACAACAGAGAACAGCTTGTCAGTTAAATCTCTTAGAATTCTGCTGAACCTTTACAGTATCTCTCCCTCCTTTACTCAGTAGATACATGTAGTATATAATAAATAGCATCAAAGGAGGAGACTGAGACTTGTGGACTAGTGTGATCACAGTGCATTACTGTATAGATCTTTCCCAAAGACCTGATTCATGTCTAGATGACGTGTTACCTTGGATGTAATCATTGTAATAGTATCATCAGTGTGGATTATGAACATTTTTATTCCATAGATTGGGGTGGGAAAGATTTCCTCTGAACATCTACTTTGCCGTACCAACTAGCTCAGGTTTGTGGCCTGTCATCATCTGGAAGAAGATGTGGTAGCCTCTCTCATCGGGCAGCTGGAAGGACACTCTGGACTTCTCCAGTAGGTCTGAGAGAGAGCGAGTGACACAAAGAGAGAGAGCGAGTGACACAAAGAGAGAGAGAGAGTGACACAAAGAGAGAGAGAGAGTGACAAAAAGAGAAAGAGGAGAGAGAGAGAACGAGAGAGCAAGAGACAGAACATGAGATATATTTAAATTTGATGATCTCCAATGTGTGAATTTAGGAAAGTATTGAGAAACAATAAAAACCAGCTCACAGGTCTCAATGTCAGCTTTAGCCAGTTTGCCTCCTTGGAAGTGAATCCTGATGAATTTACCCTATAGTAGAGCATGGGGTTAGAAATAGGTCAACAAATAAATCTAACATTTTACTTTGATAGACCCTTTAAATGTTACAGTTTGTTGGACAGATGTTGGATCTTGATGTAGGATCCAGTTTGTTACAGCTGGAAAATAATCCTGCAGCAACAGGAAATGTGAATTATTATGAGGATTATAAATAATGGATTTGTTTCTGTAGGGATTGATAAAAAAATATATTACAGCAAATCAAGTCTGACATTTTAAAGAGGAAATTACACACTTTAGAACCTTGAATACAATACAAGTTTGAATTTCAAATGTTCAGCAACAAAATATTGATCAAAATAAGATCCTACATCTGTATAACAATAGGGAACTACTGAATTACATTGTTCCAATATAAGGTAACTTCCACAGTATGCCCTTCATACTTACAAAGCGAGACGAGTTGTCGTTCCTCACTGTCTTGGCATTACCGTAAGACTCCAGCAGAGGGTTAGCTGCAATGATCTGATCCTCCAGAGACCCCTGATTGAGACAAACACAAGTTACTCAGAAACTGGAAAAGTGTTAAAGTTAGTTTTTTTCTCGATTGCTTGAACACTTTTCTTGAAACAGATTCACTACTGGATTTATTTTACCACAGCCAACCAAACTGAAATGTGTTAAAAAGGAAAACAGAAGAACAACCTACCTGCATTTTACTGGGGTCTACTTCCTTCTTGGCTCCAGACACTGCAATGGTGGCAAAGTACTGGATGACACGCTTGGTGTTGACAGTCTTTCCTGCACCGGATTCTCCACTGGTTTATGAGACAGAGAAATAGGGGTTTTAGTTCCATGTTTGAGTGTCAGATTGGATTTCACTAATAGCATAGAAAATGACACTGTTGACCAGTTTTGTAACATAAGTAAACATGAACATATACTCCTTCTCATCAACTCATTATGACTTAAAGTCTAATGCTCTAATCCATTCATAATGTCATGTATTTCATCACACCAAGTGACCCAACATATTACAATAGTGACATTTTAGTAAACAACTTACGTAATCAGGACTGACTGGTTCTCCTTATCTGGAACCAGATAACATATTTATTATCATACTCAAGCAACATTATGGGGACATTATTGCATTCATAGCATGAATTTCATTTTGGAACATTTCCCATTCAAAATCAGAAATCCAATATTCCCAGCAAACTGTTCTAA
The DNA here is from genome assembly GCA_023634145.1 of Thymallus thymallus. NCBI lineage: Eukaryota > Metazoa > Chordata > Actinopteri > Salmoniformes > Salmonidae > Thymallus > Thymallus thymallus. The sequence continues at coordinate 21,180,362 of CM042394.1, read as the reverse complement.
CCTAGACTAGACTAAAGCATATTTTAATATCAATCTATCCATCCATCCATCAGCACTTATGGACTTTGATATCCATATGCACTTATGGAAATGTTTATGGATTGGTCTGTCTATCCATGTGAGAGACTCGGTCTCGACCTTTAAGTCTTTATTGAAGACTAGGGCGAGGGTCAGTCTGTCTTATCTTGTGTCCTGTGTGAACTTCAGTATTCTCTCTCTCTCTCTGAGGATCTGAGTCCTAGGACCATGCCTCAGAACTACCTGGCCTGATGACTCCTTCCTGTCCCCAGTCCACCTGGTCTTGCTGCTGCACCGGTTTCAACTGTTCTGCCTGCTGCTATGGATGGTTGACCTGTTCAACGGACGTGCTACCTTGTTCCGTACCTGCTGTTTTTTACCACGTTCTCTCTCTCTATCGCTCTCTCTTTCTCTCTCTACCGCACCTGCTGTCTCGACCTCTGAATGCTCTGCTATGAAAAGCCAACCGACATTTACTCTTGAGGTGCTGACCCTCTACAACCACTGTGATAATTATTTGACCTTGCTGATCATCTATGAACGTTTGAACATCTTGAAGAACGATCTGGCCTTAATGGCCATGTACTCTTATAATCTGCACCCGGCACAGCCAGAAGAGGACTGGCCACCTTTCAAAGCCTGGTTCCTCTGGAGGTTTCTTCCTAGGTTCCTGCCTTTATATAGGGAGGTTTTCCTAGCAACTGTGCATTCTTCATCTGCATTGCTTGCTGTTTGGGGTTTTAGGCTTGGTTTCTGTATAAGCATTTTGTGACATCTGCTGATGTAAAAAGGGCTTTATAAATACATGTGATTGATTGATCCATACATCCAATCCAATCCATCCATCCATTCATACATCCATCCATGAGATCTCGTACCAATCATCATGAACTGAAAGGCGTTGTCAGAGACGGAGAAGATATGGGGTGGAGCCTCCATCCTCTTCTTCCCTCTGTAGGCGTTGACAACCTCTGCGTCGTAGACGGGGAGCCACTTGTAGGGGTTCACCGTGGCACAGAAGAGCCCAGAGTAGGTCTGGATGAAAGGGATGTAATTAAATGAGTGGATTAACAAAGTCAGATGGACTTTTACCTGGATTTATGTGAGGATGTGGGTGTACTTTGGTATACTGATGTTCTACTGTATTGATACGTTTTGGTTTCTACCATTCATTTATGTGTAGTACTGTATGTGTGTATTTCTTCTGTTCATGTATGTGGTTGTGTGTATGTACAGGTTTCTTACATAGATCATCCATGCTGCATAACGCTCTTTGAGGTTATACAACACAGAGGCTTCATTCAGGTAGGTCATCATGGCCATGTCCTCAATCTTGTCATACTTAGGGGGGTTCATCTCGTAGATGTCTGCATCTTTGAACTCTTTTCCTTCCTGAAACAGTCAGAAATCTAGATTACACACAGATCAACGTGGACATGATTGAATGCTTTTTGCTCATTAAATACAAGTTGAATCAACAAAAATGCATTTCCACATTTAATCCAACTAGTTTGTTATCACCCACTGAAACATAATTGGTGACCAGTCAACATAAGACATTTTTAAATAGCAGCAATAAAAATGTGTTTGAAGGTTATATACTGCCTACAAAAAACAATGAAATGCTTGTTAATGTATTTGTTATTAATGATTTCTAAATTGCCTATAGACATTGTTCGGATCAAGAAATAGATTAATTACACAAACGAACTTGAGTTCTTTTCAGATCAGGCTTACCTCCTTAGTGCCGTCAGGTTTCGTGACTGTTACAGTACACTTCCCGTCGGCCCTGGCAGTGACTAAACCCTTGAGGTACAGCTCCACCTTGTCTGTCACATAGCAGGAGTTCTTTGAATCAAAGGGTGCGGTTTGTGCCTCAATCCTCTCTCTCTCAGGCTTACGGAGGTATATGGCAGCCTTGCCGTAGATTTGCATCTCCGCGTCCGTACTCATGGTGACGGATAACTAGGAAAGAGATGAAACAAGAAACATGATTGACTCTGTGATGCTTACTCCCCAGTCAACAGAGTTAGCTGAGCGGTATCTCTCAGAATATTCTCATCACTTTTTATGTGAAGACTCAAACCATGTCTCACCTTCTTTTTCCCCTCCTACAGATTAATGTGTACTTCTTGGAGGACCCTGTGAAACATTAGGTTGTTGTGAAAACAAACAAGTCTAAAGCCTTATCATTTAGCCCCAAAAGGGCTAGAAAATATAATTCAACTAAATCGTTACAGCCATGTCAAATTCAACTACAGGTGGAACTGATAACTTTCATGTTCCTAGTGGCAACTCACTTTACTACACATTCTGTCAAGAATTCAAAATAAATAACCCTGAAAAGCCAGTTACATTCTAGACCACTCCTTAATTTACAAACAAGTGCAGGAGCAACACTTTTGACGTAAATGAAAGTTATAGACTTACAATCCAATGCCACTTGATTGCATATTGTCAAATCTTACAAGAAACAGTCATTCAAACAGTGCAGTTAGCTACTGCCTCAGATGCTGAGTACAAAGATGAGACAAATGTAAAAATGTAAGGAGGTGGAGAGGTCTTACCACAGAGGAAGAAGGTATCTGACTTATGGATGCTGGGGCCTCAGCCTCCTTATATCTGGTTGGAAGTGCTAACCAAGCAAAAGTTAATTATGGACCGCTCTGGGAAAGGAAATGAATTGGATGAGAGACCTCTGTGTGTCTGTGTCTCACTAGCACCTCCCACTTCCAGGAGCACCACACTCCCATTACATTACTTTTTAATGTCATATGTGTCTCTGACTTGAATTTAACTGAACTTTACGTAAATGAGAGATAAAGTTTGATTCATACCAATGTAACTTCAACTGAACCTCAAATACTGTAATGGAATCCATGTTTTGCCACTATACTAAAATAATTTTCATTAAATCTAATCCAATCTAATCTGACATGATTTAGTTTAGCATTAATCCTCATCAACAACTTTATATATATGTTAAACTATTATTTATATTATTTAGCTTGTAAACACATCTGAACTGCCTCCTCACGTCATGCTCATGCCATAGGGCGGCGCACAATTGTCCCAGCGTCATCCGAGTTTGGCTGGTGTAGGCCGTCATTTTAAATTAATATGTGTTATTAACGGACTTGCCTAGTTAAATAAAGGTTAAGTAAAACATTTAAAAATGCTTGTGACAGAGTTGGCCATTACATCGTGCTTTGCTCAGTTTGATTTATCACCCTGGTAGAACCATACTAAATAGATATTTAAAAGCTAGAACAGAAACCTTTAGGCTTTCAATAACAGCTTATAAACCTGTTCTAACGTGTTATTTATCCACAGTATAATCTATTGAAGATTCTAGAGGCGTTTTTATTTGTCTCACATTTCAGCTGGCTAAAACGGTCCAGTAGGATTCTTACACCAGTACAGTATTTCAATAATCTTATCCACTCATATTGCTGACAGATATAACTGCCTCAGACTTTTATTACACTCTGAAGTAAACCTCTTAGCAGCTGAAGTAACAGATTCCTTTACATTTACAATGCATTTAAATGAATCTTTTACATTACAGTGTTTATATCTTTCTAAAAGATACCTCTAGCAACTTGTAGAGACATTGGTTAAATAATTGTAATACTGCAATTGAACAAGTTAGAACATTCAGATAGAAATCATCATAGATCACCTCTTCTCTGTTTTCAAACCTTTGCATTCAAATTGTTGTTTAAATGCACTTTGTGTCTCATGTGGTGCAGCCAAATTATCATTTAATAGGGTGAAACCTTACAGAACATTTAGATAGAATAGAATAGGGAATCATGTCAGCTCTATTCAATACATTTCTATCAGCAATGTTCAGAACATTTCACCTCACTGAATACACCCTGTTTGCAGCCAAGGTTTATTGTTTGGTATATCTGCCAACACAGTCTAATTCTGGCACCGATGCCAATTTATTTACTTGCCATGTTTGTGGGTGGAGAGAACATTAGCAACATGCAGACATTCAAGTTATTTTAATGTGCAAAGATCTTGCATGAAATATGACCTGTGTTTTTGTATTTGAGGGACATGTTTAGCTCCAAACTTGCTCTGGGTAGAAGTTACCCTCCGGGATAAAAAACTGATCTTAGATCAGTGTCATAGGACTATGTACACCTGTCATACGCAACTAGACAACTGTGCACTTTGCCACAAAGACCTCAACTAATTGTACAGCTATGGGTCGCAATGCAGTGAGTGCTGTATTGAGGTCAGGGCTGGGGTCATTCCAGGTCAATTTAGGAAGTAAACTGAAATGATTTCTCATTTAAAAGCCTTGTGTACATTTCTAATTTCAATTTACTTCCTGAATTAACTGAATCGTATTTCTTCAACTTCTACACCAACATACTGGATCTGATTAAGAAATTTCCCCCTCGGGGATCAATAAAGTACCTACAGTGGGGAGAACAAGTATTTGATACACTGCCGATTTTGCAGGTTTTCCTACTTACAAAGCATGTAGAAGTCTGTAATTTTTTATCATAGGTACTCTTCAACTGTGAGTGACGGAATCTAAAAAAAAAATCCAGAAAATCACATTGTATGATTTTTAAGTAATTAATTTGCATTTTATTGCATGACATAAGTATTTGATACATCAGAAAAGCAGAACTTAATATTTGGTCGAGAAACCTTTGTTTGCAATTACAGAGATCATACGTTTCCTGTAGTTCTTGACCAGGTTTGCACACACTGCAGCAGGGATTTTGGCCCACTCCTCCATCCAGATCCTTCAGGTTTCGGGGCTGTCGCTGGGCAATACGGACTTTCAGCTCCCTCCAAAGATTTTCTATTGGGTTTAGGTCTGGAGACTGGCTAGGCCACTCCAGGACCTTGAGATGCTTCTTACGGAGCCACTCCTTAGTTGCCCTGGCTGTGTGTTTCGGGTCGTTGTCATGCTGGAAGACCCAGCCACGACCCATCTTCAATGCTCTTACTGAGGGAAGGAGGTTGTTGGCCAAGATCTCGCGATACATGGCCCCATCCATCCTCCCCTCAATACGGTGCAGTCGTCCTGTCCCCTTTGCAGAAAAGCATCCGCAAAGAATGATGTTTCCACCTCCATGCTTCACGGTTGGGATGGTGTTCTTGGGGTTGTACTCATCCTTCTTCTTCCTCCAAACACGGCGAGTGGAGTTTAGACCAAAAAGCTCTATTTTTGTCTCATCAGACCACATGACCTTCTCCCATTCCTCCTCTGGATCATCCAGATGGTCATTGGCAAACTTCAGACGGGCCTGGACATGCGCTGGCTTGAGCAGGGGGACCTTGCGTGCGCTGCAGGATTTTAATCCATGACGGCGCAGTGTGTTACTAATGGTTTTCTTTGAGACTGTGGTCCCAGCTCTCTTCAGGTCATTGACCAGGTCCTGCCGTGTAGTTCTGGGCTGATCCCTCACCTTCCTCATGATCATTGATGCCCCACGAGGTGAGATCTTGCATGGTGCCCCAGACCAAGGGACATTGACCGTCATCTTGAACTTCTTCCATTTTCTAATAGTTGCGCCAACAGTTGTTGCCTTCTCACCAAGCTGCTTGCCTATTGTCCTGTAGCCCATCCCAGCCTTGTGCAGGTCTACAATTTTATCCCTGATGTCCTTACACAGCTGTTTGTTTGAGTGTGTGGAGTCCGTTTGATTGAGTGTGTGGACAGGTGTCTTTTATACAGGTAACGAGTTCAAACAGGTGCAGTTAATACAGGTAATGAGTGGAGAACAGGAAGGCTTCTTAAAGAAAAACTAACAGGTCTGTGAGAGACGGAATTCTTACTGGTTGGTAGGTGATCAAATACTTATGTCATGCAATAAAATGCAAATTAATTATTTAAAAATCATACAATGTGATTTTCTGGATTTTTGTGTACCTATGATAAAAATTACAGACCTCTACATGCTTTGTAAGTAGGAAAACCAGCAAAATCGGCAGTGTATCAAATACTTGTTCTCCCCACTGTATCTATCTATCTATCTATCTATCTTTTCAAGTGCTAAATTAAAGATGATGATCAGTTGTAAAATGAAGGACTGTATCAGGATGTTTTCTATATCAGTGACTGGTTTAGGATTTCTGCTGCCACCATGGTGCATCAGTCAGAATGCAACAAGGAGACGGAGATAAGGAATCCAGGTTATTCATTACACACAGTTAAACAGGAACACAGAGCACACAGGGGAGGTTTAGAATGAAGGTTGAATACCTCTGTAACCCTATAAAATGTTCATGGTTTTGGTTGTGTCACGATGCGTAGTCATGGGACGATAAACGGAGCGTTTGTGGAGTGACATCCTTTTTATTTAAACTTATAACACTCATAAGTTCCCAAAAATAACAAAGGAGAGTAGAACACAAAGTGACTTACTTGCAGCACACATGGGCTTCCAAACAAACAATGCTCCACCCACAGGTGGATGTGAGGAGTGCCTAAATACTATCCCCAATCAGAGACAACTCTATACAGCTGTCTCTGATTGAGGATCATTAACTTCCTCTAGTTAGGATTTGTTATTTTTGGGAGTAAGAGGCTTAATCTCAGTCAAACCCTCACAGTACCCCCCAATAAGGAGCGGGCTCCCGACCGCAAATGTTCCCCCCTCTCAAAAAAAAAATACACAAAACCAGGGGGGAAAGGGTGGGATACTGGGGCGGTTGATGGTGGGTGCTCCGGCCCCGGCTTCGGGCATGACGCAGGCAGTGAAGGCAGCTCCCTTCCTGCCTCCCCGTTACACGCCCGGTCCGGTCCGAACCCCGGCGCGATGATTCCCCCCTCAGTACTCCCTCTGGAGAGGGGCTGACGTCTGGTCCCGGCCCGGACCCCGGTGGAGCGGATTGCTCTGGCACGGGAGTGGATCAGACGACTGGACCCGGACTGGGCACCGGTGGAGCGGACTGCTCTGGCACTGGAGTGGAGCAGACGACCGGACCCGGACTGGGCACCGGTGGAGCGGACTGCTCTGAGACTGGAGTGGAGCAGATGACCGGACCCGGTCTGGGCTCCGGTGGAGCGGACTGCTCCGGCACTGGAGCGGAGCAGATGGCCGGATCGGGACTGGGCACCGGTGGAGCGGACTGCTCTGTCATTGGAGTGGAGCAGACAACCGGACCCGGACCAGGCACGGTGGAGCGGACTGCTCTGGCACTGGAGCGGAGCAGATGTCCGGACCCGGATTGGGCTCTGGTGGAGCGGAGCCCAATCCGCTGTGGGCCGTAGCTGGCGAACCCGGGCTGTGGGTCGTCGCTGGAGTCTCCGGGCTTCGAACCGTCGCTGGAGGCTCCGGGCTTCGAACCGTCGCTGGAGGCTCCGGGCTTCGAACCGTCGCTGGAGGCTCCGGGCTTCGAACCTTCACTGGAGACTCCTGGCTTCGAACCGTCTTTTAATGTTTGTGTTTCCGTAGTGACATCTATTTATAATATTAGTATCTTTCAATGTAATAATGGAACAGTCCTGTAGGAGGGGCATGACCCTTCACAACACGTTGATTCAGCTGAAGCCTCTGTGTTAGTGCTGGGGTGGAACAAGAGCCTGCACACCATGTGGATGGACTGTCCAGAACAGGAGTTGAAGGACCCTGATATACTGTTATTAACTGACAGATGTCATTAAGCAGTTGAGTAAACTGTCATTATAAAACTGTTATTGTACATATTTGACGTATTTTATAATGGCCTTGGGAGGATTGAATTGTAACTCTTGATCCAATACATTTTAAGGGTACTATAAACGACTCAGTCTGTGCTTTCAAAGTAGTTTTATCACCACAGACAGGAGTTTGCCTGAGACCAGAATCTTGGCTCACGCCAGAATTATTTTCATGATTCAATCCATTAAAATGTCCTGCCAGTAAAAATCTAAATCTGGATATGAAATGTCACGTTGTGCCATGGATCCACAAAACAACCAAGCTTGGCTCGGATAATTCAGATCTTATTTTCCAGGTCACATATCTCACTGTAAATCTATTACGGTGTCAGCAATGTGAGGACCTCATGGTCGACTAATAAGGTCAAAATAATGTGCTGGCCTGTATCGGATCTCTCTGTGGTCCACAGTATAGGTATGAGGTCTTCACTTTTCAGCTTGCAGTGTGAAGTTAATGGAGGGCTAAATGTAATATTAATCTAATACATTTACAAGGAAAAACACTTGTATCAAATGGGGAGCTGTTGTGTTTTTCAGCTTTACAGATCTTTGGACAAACAACTCCAAAATGAATACCCTGTCAGTGACCTTCTCCAACCATGGCCATGATCCAAACTGGCTGTCAGAAATACATCAAGACTAAAGTCATTTGGGATTTCTTCATGACCCTCAGTCATAGAAATGTTATCGAAGTACTTCTGCTGAGATGTTCTTGAAACTCCAATTTGATCCCATGTGGTCGATGGTAAAGTTACAAGAAGCGTGCCAAAGCAGTTAATTTATAATCCCAATATGGCCATGTTCAAAAACGTGTGTCCGAAATACATCTAGCTTCCACAGCAATATATCAAAAGTTATTTGCCATTGGTTTATTGGCAGATATTCTGCCATTTGAGCCGTGCACCAGAGGATATGACCTTATACGAAACAGACTTATACCTGATATGGCCATTAAATGGACCAGCGTCTCTGGGGAGCAGGGGACTCATCCTAGCCAAGCCTTTTGGAAGAGTCAGTACAAGTGACAGCCAAGTCCACTAGATGGACCCACCAATGATCAATGTTCAGAACAGGGTTGTTAAAAGTCACAAATGTTCCAACTTTAATTCATTATTTATCACTTATCCTTTAAGATATAAATGCCAAATATATGTCAACAATCCTTCCTCCAAAGGAACCTTCTATGGATTAAATGTTGTGAAAATCCCCAAATCTGTATTGTGTTGTTCTAGTTTGGTGAGGAATCACCCTAATAGCTTTCTAATAGCTACAATAATATGGCATACAGACTGTGACTTTGTAGCTAACCTTCCTTTCTCAAGTAGTTAATGCTTCCTCTTTCAGAACCTATTCATAATCCACTTCCCTCTTCCTATTTACATGTTGAACACTGAATCTGTTCAAAATCACATGGAAATCACATCAGTGTGGGACCAATGTGTCTGTTCAACTTCCCTCACACTCCATGGCCCTGGGGCAGAACCTTTCTCTTTAGGACATATAGGATCATGGTTCTAGAGTCCCTTATTGGTTTCATTACATCAACCAATGGTTGCGTGCCACGTCAGATTACTATACCACATGATGTAGTTAGCTGATATGTTAATAAACATCAATCCAGGCATTCTGAGATCTGGCATGTGTCTGTAATGTAGTCAACATGGAGGGCGGCCATTCTGTTTCAGAACCACAGATGTCACAAAACCTGTAACTAAATGTACTCTTACAGAGTAGGTTATTGGTCACTCCTCCAACAACTGCCTTCTGACACCATGTCTCTAGTCTGTTTTGACTGACTGTTTGGCCTTCATTCAAACCTCTCCCGCCACTGTGGATTATATTTATAGCCTTCTCATAAAACTGTGAAGCCTCCATTATGTGTTTGGAAGGAATATGCTGACAAAGTTATCTAGCCTCCAACTCATTGCAATTTGAATCCTCTGGTAAAAGTGCATAAGTGTAACATTACCGAATACATTAAATGATTATTTTCTAAATGGTTATGGCCTTGTTATTCTTTGTTATTCTTCTACGCAACGACCAAGCCACCCCTCAGTGAAATATTCCTGGTGCTGCCACTGCGTCACACGCTCTCTTCTCTTTTCAATACACCAATGGTAAAGTAAAAAAAATATTCTCTTACCAAATGTAAATATGCTGCTCATGATTATGTATTGGTTGACCTAGCTAGTTATAGCTAAGCTAGTCATGATGATGTATTGGTTGACCTAGCTAGATATAGCTAAGCTGCTCATGATGATGTATTGGTTGTTTGTTTCTTGTTTTTTGTTATGAAAAGTGCTAGAAGTTCAATAAATTATTATTATTAGTAGTAGTAGTAGTATTATTACTAAAAGGTTGCACTGCTCATGCTAATTAAGATCTAAACATTTTGTGGAAAAAATCATTGCGTTTCCTTCTACATACACATATCTACTGCAGTGATCCCCTGCCTGTTTCTTAAAGAGCACACACACACACACACACACACACACACACACACACACACACACACACACACCACGGTAGTCCATAAATACTTACTGCCAGTCAGGCCAGGGGAAGTCCTTGATGAGTACTGCAGTGATCCCCAGTTTCCTAAAACACTCACACATGTTGTCTATAAATATGCAAGCCAACCAACTGTCAGGGAAAGCCTTCACTACATGCTGACTCACAGACGATCAGGGTGGAGAGGTTAACTGTGGTTATTATCAACTGTTTGTTTTGGCAATGCTTTAGGCTCCTCTGATTTCCCAATGCTTTAGGCTCCTCTGATTCCCCAAAGCTTAAGGCTCCTCTGATTCCCCTCCAGGATCTCTTTCAGGCACCTCCAGAACCTTTGTAGTGGTAGGCAAAAAAAGCCCCCTCATGTAGCTTCTTCTAACCTTGTTGTGTAGTGCCCTCTGTTGGAGAATTGTTATAAATTGCATGCTAGTAGATACCATAGACTTCCAGTCATTGCACTAACGCTAGTTAGAATTGGCTTGCGAAACTCTAACTTCCTTTATACTTGATGCATAGACATATAAATGGGTCATCTGACTCTGGGGAAGTAGATAAAGGGCTTTATTGACAAAATCCTGAAGTATCCCTTTAAGTTGAGGGATAAGGTAAGGGTGGGGGTCAGGGTTGGGGTTTAAGGTAGGGATCAAGGTCAGGGTTAGGGTAAGGGTCAAGTTCAGATTTAGGGTAGGGGTCAAGGTCAGGTTTAGGGTAGAGAAGTCCAAAGGATCCCGGATAGCACTGACCTAAATAAGACCCATGAGCTAGGTCATGCTCATTAGGGCCTGCAATAAAAATCTATATTTAGAAGGCAAGATCAATCTAGGTTTCTTACATACTTGTATTATTATCAGAGTTTTCTGGAATATATAGTTCTCTGCATATGTCGGCTAAATCGGAAATTACCTTTTTTGTGTTACCATTAACCTGTAATGCTTCAGCGATACAGATTGAATAGAGCCCTAGGTTCCACTGCCTACAAGGAGACATGATGTTGACACTCAGAAGGACCTGCACCGCTATCAATGCCACAGTGGTTTTGCTAAACATTTGTGGGGAGAAGAGGCTGCCTCATCCCATGACTGAGCCAGAGTGCAAGGTTGAGTAGAAAACCACAGGGAACCTGCTGCTCCAGACTGGCCCAGAATTAAATCATGTTATGTGTTGTTACCATACAGGTATCTTAGTGTCTGTGTTGTGTTACCATACAGGTATCTTAGTGTCTATGTTGTGTTACCATACAGGTATCTTAGTGTCTATGTTGTGTTACCATACAGGTATCTTAGTGTCTGTGTTGTGTTACCATACAGGTATCTTAGTGTCTATGTTGTGTTACCATACAGGTATCTTAGTGTCTATGTTGTGTTACCATACAGGTATCTTAGTGTCTGTGTTGTGTTACCATACAGGTATCTTAGTGTCTATGTTGTGTTATCATACAGGTATTTTAATGTCTATGTTGTGTTACCATACAGGTATCTTAGTGTCTGTGTTGTGTTACCATACAGGTATCTTAGTGTCTATGTTGTGTTATCATACAGGTATTTTAATGTCTATGTTGTGTTACCATACAGGTATCTTAGTGTCTATGTTGTGTTACCATACAGGTATCTTAGTGTCTATGTTGTGTTACCATACAGGTATCTTAGTGTCTGTGTTGTGTTACCATACAGGTATCTTAGTGTCTATGTTGTGTTACCATACAGGTATCTTAGTGTCTATGTTGTGTTACCATACAGGTATCTTAGTGTCTGTGTTGTGTTACCATACAGGTATCTTAGTGTCTATGTTGTGTTATCATACAGGTATTTTAATGTCTATGTTGTGTTACCATACAGGTATCTTAGTGTCTGTGTTGTGTTACCATACAGGTATCTTAGTGTCTATGTTGTGTTATCATACAGGTATTTTAATGTCTATGTTGTGTTACCATACAGGTATCTTAGTGTCTATGTTGTGTTACCATACAGGTATCTTAGTGTCTATGTTGTGTTACCATACAGGTATCTTAGTGTCTGTGTTGTGTTACCATACAGGTATCTTAGTGTCTATGTTGTGTTACCATACAGGTATCTTAGTGTCTATGTTGTGTTACCATACAGGTATCTTAGTGTCTGTGTTGTGTTACCATACAGGTATCTTAGTGTCTATGTTGTGTTATCATACAGGTATTTTAATGTCTATGTTGTGTTACCATACAGGTATCTTAGTGTCTGTGTTGTGTTACCATACAGGTATCTTAGTGTCTATGTTGTGTTATCATACAGGTATTTTAATGTCTATGTTGTGTTACCATACAGGTATCTTAGTGTCTATGTTGTGTTACCATACAGGTATCTTAGTGTCTATGTTGTGTTACCATACAGGTATCTTAGTGTCTATGTTGTGTTACCATACAGGTATCTTAGTGTCTATGTTGTGTTACCATACAGGTATCTTAGTGTCTATGTTGTGTTACCATACAGGTATCTTAGTGTCTATGTTGTGTTACCATACAGGTATCTTAGTGTCTATGTTGTGTTACCATACAGGTATCTTAGTGTCTATGTTGTGTTACCATACAGGTATCTTAGTGTCTATGTTGTGTTACCATACAGGTATTTTAGTGTCTATGTTGTGTTACCATACAGGTATCTTAGTGTATATGTTGTGTTACCATACAGGTATCTTAGTGTCTATGTTGTGTTACCATACAGGTATCTTAGTGTCTATGTTGTGTTACCATACAGGTATTTTAGTGTCTATGTTGTGTTACCATACAGGTATTTTAGTGTCTATGTTGTGTTACCATACAGGTATCTTAGTGTATATGTTGTGTTACCATACAGGTATCTTAGTGTCTATGTTGTGTTACCATACAGGTATTTTAGTGTCTATGTTGTGTTACCATACAGGTATCTTAGTGTATATGTTGTGTTACCATACAGGTATCTTAGTGTCTATGTTGTGTTACCATACAGGTATCTTAGTGTCTATGTTGTGTTACCATACAGGTATCTTAGTGTCTATGTTGTGTCACCATACAGGTATCTTAGTGTCTATGTTGTGTTACCATACAGGTATCTTAGTGTATATGTTGTGTTACCATACAGGTATCTTAGTGTCTATGTTGTGTTACCATACAGGTATCTTAGTGTATATGTTGTGTTACCATACAGGTATCTTAGTGTCTATGTTGTGTTACCATACAGGTATCTTAGTGTCTATGTTGTGTTACCATACAGGTATCTTAGTGTCTATGTTGTGTTACCATACAGGTATCTTAGTGTCTATGTTGTGTTACCATACAGGTATCTTAGTGTCTATGTTGTGTTACCATACAGGTATCTTAGTGTCTATGTTGTGTTGTGTTACCATACAGGTATCTTAGTGTCTATGTTGTGTTACCATACAGGTATCTTAGTGTATATGTTGTGTTACCATACAGGTATCTTAGTGTCTATTTTGTGTTACCATACAGGTATCTTAGTGTATATGTTGTGTTACCATACAGGTATCTTAGTGTCTATGTTGTGTTACCATACAGGTATCTTAGTGTATATGTTGTGTTACCATACAGGTATCTTAGTGTCTATGTTGTGTTACCATACAGGTATCTTAGTGTCTATGTTGTGTTACCATACAGGTATCTTAGTGTCTATGTTGTGTTACCATACAGGTATCTTAGTGTCTATGTTGTGTTACCATACAGGTATCTTAGTGTCTATGTTGTGTTACCATACAGGTATCTTAGTGTATATGTTGTGTTACCATACAGGTATCTTAGTGTATATGTTGTTTTACCATACAGGTATCTTAGTGTCTATGTTGTGTTACCATACAGGTATCTTAGTGTCTATGTTGTGTTACCATACAGGTATCTTAGTGTCTATGTTGTGTTACCATACAGGTATCTTAGTGTCTATGTTGTGTTACCATACAGGTATCTTAGTGTCTATGTTGTGTTACCATACAGGTATCTTAGTGTCTATGTTGTGTTACCATACAGGTATCTTAATGTCTATGTTGTGTTACCATACAGGTATCTTAGTGTCTATGTTGTGTTACCATACAGGTATCTTAGTGTCTATGTTGTGTTACCATACAGGTATCTTAGTGTCTATGTTGTGTTACCATACAGGTGGTTCAGGAGAGACTGCCCTGACCCTCTACAGAACCAAGAACCATACACACAAACCTGTTATTGCGATCTCCACCTACAACATAGTACCCTTCGAGGCTGGGCAGTACTTCAACAAGATACAGGTACTAATGGACATCTAGTCAATGGCATGTGGATAGAACTGTTGATGTAACCTTTCAGTCTGTTAAGAGATTAAATGTAACATCCAGGACCAATATATGTGTGTTGTGGTGCCCTGTGACAGTGTTTTGACCGTAGAAATAGAATGACTAGAATGGTCTTGGAACCTCTGACCTTGGCAGTTTGACTGGTGAACTCATGGCTGCACATACAATGGCAAAACTGGTCAAAACGCCCATGGTCATTTAGAAAGTTCATACTAGGTCTATTTGCTCTCAATGTTTTACTTGGATGAACAAATTAGTAAAGTATCTTCTCACTGACACTTCTGTCAAGATACCAGTTAACTCAGTCTGTCATCCATTGACTAGCCTTGTGTTGTCAGACATTACACTGTAAACGGCTGGGTGCAAGGCTAGGAATTGACATGCATATTTAGTCAGTGTCTGATTTTTACACAATAGAGTCATTATCTCCAATGGCAATCTACCAACATACCTTGAAAAAATTAGCAGCTTAAATGCTGAGGCTGGCTGAACTACATCGAAGTCAGTAAAAGTAAGACTAAGCAAGAACAAACTTGCAGTCCTTGCATCCAAAGCTTAGTCTGAGAATTTGAGAGTGGTTACATTTCTCCAGCCTCATCTCTCAGCTGTTTACCAAAAAAACGGACTGCTTTGTTGGGGTGACCACTTTGTTGTTGTTGGAAACCCAGATTGCTCCATGAATTAAAGTAGTATTTTTATGGTATGAAAAAGCTGTTTGCTGAGTAATAAGTCCACAGTCACAAAGGAAGTGTATGTAGACTTGCATGTTTTTAATCAATACTCAACATTTCACCATGAAAATCATATTTTATGCAACACAGGAAAATGATAAGACTTTGATCTTGTTTATTCAGCAGCTTCTTTTCCCTGTAAGAAGAAAGAGAGAATATAAATATCAGTAATAATAATGAACATGATTAATATATGGATAGAATATAATGGATCAGTAATAATAATGAACATGATAAATATATGGATAGAATATAATGGATCAGTAATAATAATGAACATGATAAATATATGGATAGAATATAATGGATCAGTAATAATAATGAACATGATAAATATATGGATAGAATATAATGGATCAGTAATAATAATGAACATGATAAATATATGGATAGAATATAATGGATCAGTAATAATAATGAACATGATAAATATATGGATAGAATATAATGGATCAGTAATAATAATGAACATGATAAATATATGGATAGAATATAATGGATCAGTAATAATAATGAACATGATAAATATATGGATAGAATATAATGGATCAGTAATAATAATGAACATGATAAATATATGGATAGAATTTAATGGATCAGTAATAATAATGAACATGATAAATATATGGATAGAATATAATGGATCAGTAATAATAATGAACATGATAAATATATGGATAGAATATAATGGATCAGTAATAATAATGAACATGATTAATATATGGATAGAATATAATGGATCAGTAATAATAATGAACATGATAAATATATGGATAGAATATAATGGATCAGTAATAATAATGAACATGATAAATATATGGATAGAATTTAATGGATCAGTAATAATAATGAACATGATAAATATATGGATAGAATTTAATGGATCAGTAATAATAATGAACATGATAAATATATGGATAGAATATAATGGATCAGTAATAATAATGAACATGATAAATATATGGATAGAATATAATGGATCAGTAATAATAATGAACATGATAAATATATGGATAGACTTGGAAATAATATAATTGATCATTTTAAGGCTCAGTGCTCAGCTTGGATTTAACATTTTGAAGTATCAACTGAATTAATCTTTATTTTTTTAGATCTTAAATACAGCTGATTTAAAAAATGTTTTTGTTGTTGTTGCCATACTTGAAACGTTCTTCATAGAGATGTTAAATACAGTTGAGTGAGTGTAAAAGGTCAGTATTTCCCTCTGTGAAGACTGAATCATAGGTGGTGTTGATGTGGTCATATTTAAACATGAGTCAGTTATAGGTTTAGCAGCAGTTCTGTACCTTTCCAGAGTCACGGGTCTTGGCTCTGAGCTTGTTGACCTGAGTCTCAGCGATGTCAGCACGCTCCTCAGCCTCCTCTAGCTCATGCTGAACCTTCCTGAACTTAGACATGTGGCTATTGGCTGCTTCCTCCTGGGTGAGGAAAAGAGAGGGAGAGCACAACATCAGTATTTAAAGTTTGAAGCTTCAGGTAGCAAATTTAAATATTATTTTCAACAAAACAAATATTGGCAGATTTAGGGTAGCAATGTATATAAGGAGATGGATGATACAGCAGATAAAGTGAGTGGCGGAACTGGGAATCAAACAGATATAGATAGATAGATTGATACATGATACATAGAGCGGCAGTACTAAAAAGTTTAGAAATACAAGATGTCTGGAGTGCAAAAAAGCTATAAAAAGACATTGCATAGTATGGGTGGTTGGCTGAATATGTACACTATACATTGGTGGATGTTGGTTAACTATACTATACAGGTCGATGGCAGGGAAATACTTCAGTAGCTAAAAATGCGATGTATCCAGTACTACCACTAGACCAGCAAATTAATATTCAACTCCCTCTCCTTTAAGTTGGTAACACATAGACATAGGAGGCATTTAGAAATGTGTATAATTTCTTCAACAATGATTTCTAATATTCATTGAGTCATTGTTGACTGATGTGCTGTAGCAACACTTCAACTAAACTGTATTGGCATTACGTTTGAAGGGAGAAAACACATTTTCGATTGTATGCTTTCAGAGTCTGTGACTCACCGCTTCCTCAGAATTCCTCTTGTAGGCCTTTACTTTCAACTGCAGTTTATCTACCAGGTCCTGAAGTCTGCCAACGTTCTTCTTATCCTCCTCAGTCTGTGGGAGAAGATCAAAGAATCAATGTCAGTGTAGTTTTATACACAAACCTGTCTGTTTTAGTGTCAAGTGTGTGAAGAAGACACTTTCTCTTACCTGGTAAGTGAGCTCCTTGACTCTGCGTTCATACTTGCGGACTCCCTTGACTGCGTCTACACCTCTTCTCTGCTCGGCCTCTACTTCAGTCTCGAGCTCACGCACCTTTGTGGTAGAAATAAACATAGACATTTGTTTGAGGTGATGAAATCAGACGTAACAAATCTTTGTAAAATGGATTTATAGTCTTCTACCCAGTCAAGGAGGCAAAATTGTTATCTGTTCCTATGCACTTTTAAAAGTTTAATTGAATGGGTCTGTAATAATAACAAGAACTTTTCATTATCCAGGTCAGTTGTTCCCAAAATGGAATTTACTTTTAAATTTGTTTATGAACATTTCTAGCAAGAACAGATTAAACAACTAGGGATCTGTTGAAAAAGTTTAGATGGTGCAATACAGTACAATGTAACATTATTAATCAACAATTTGTGTTCTTAACTCTTAGATAAACAACGGGTCTGGGAGGCTATATGACTATTTATCCATTTTGGAAAGCATTTAGCAGTGTGTGATGCAGTACCAGTAAGGCCACTAGAGGACGCCACTCGCACGTTTTAATGTTATGAGATTTCTTCTATTATTGATGGCTCGCGCTATGGCAGTTGAGAGGAAGTTTGCCAAGTCAGCTAACAGCAAGCCGAAAGCTCCGACATAAATACATTTATATATCTTTATTTTGAAGGTAAGCGACTGGAAAAGCACCATATTCAGGACGGTAATATGTCTGGAGTATGTACATATGTTTGTGAATATATTATATTATATTTTGAGGTTTTATGAAACGTATTAAAGTCCGCAGGCCTACAAGCTAATTCAGCCGTTAGCCTGCTAGCTGGTAGCCCCGCATAGCAACAACGCTAGCTTCCATAGCAACAGCCGGTAAATGAGATGTAGCTTTAGAGAGAGAAATTAAACAAATGTAACTAGATGTAACAAATTATTACTATGACATGATTTGAATGAATGTATCATATTATCTTTATTGTGAATTTACATTTGTATTATTATTTAAAATATTATTTTATATGAATTAAATGGCAGTTTAGACAACTTAGACAACTGTACAAACCTGAACGAAGCAACTAGATTAATATATTTGAAGGTCTTGACTCAACTCCACTAAATAAGTGTTAAATTATTAACACTAAATTCCATCTATCAGTATTTCAATCCACCCTGCTGGTAACTCACCCTGGACTCCAGTTTCTGGAGCTGCTTCTTGCCTCCCTTCATGGCCAGATTCTCAGCCTCATCCAGGCGGTGCTGCAGGTCCTTGACTGTGACCTCGAGGTTCTTCTTCATCCTCTCCAGGTGAGAGCTGGTGTCCTGCTCCTTCTTCAGCTCCTCAGCCATCATGGCCGCCTGGAATGGTAGTTTGTTTAATTTATGCACCAATTGGACCAATCATAACGTCCCTCTGAGATCTTTGTTGTTCTTAACCAGACCAGCTCCCATTGGCCCTTGGGGACAAATCAAGTTGATGTAATTCAAGGACTCACGTCAGTGATGGCCTTCTTGGCCTTCTCCTCTGCATTCCTGGCCTCTTGGACGATGTCGTCCACCTCTCCCTGCACCTGAACCAGGTCAGTCTCCAGCTTCTTCTTGGTGTTCAGAAGGCTGGTGTTCTGAAGAATGAAACACAACGATTTATTTGACTCTCAAAAGAACTTACAAGTCACAAGGCTGAAATTATGAAAATCCAAAAGCAAGCACAGTCAAATTCCAGGCGTGGTTAAACGGTATGCTTGGTTGAGTTTAATTGGAAATGTATTTTGACACATACCTGGGAGTGCAGCAGTCCAACACGCTCACTGGCGTCTACCAGCTCAGTCTCAGCCACTTTGCGGCCTCTCTCTGTCTGCTCCAGAGCAACTCTTAGCTCCTCGATTTCAGCCACCATCAGACCGTTTCTGCGCTCCACCATGGCTGCCTGCTCCTTCATGTCCTCTGCAACACGGACGGCGTCATCAAGGTGCAATTGGGCATCCTGGGGTTCACAATGACATAGGTTCATTAGAAATTGTCTCTTGGACAATGTCTCTTGGACAAGGTGACTTTTTTCAATGTATCCTGCTCTATTTACTCTCAGATTAGAAAATGCTAATTAGCATCAAAGTAGACATCATGCAAGACTACAAATCCCTGCAAGCTCTTGCAAGTCATCTCTAGCTGACACCTTCGCTTAAAGGTATTGTGTCAATTGTAAACTTGGACAAGACGGTTCAAAGTATTGTAAATTAAAGAAATGAAGCCAATTTATGAAATACCAAATGTATCTAACATTAGATAGTTAATACAGAGATGATTACCTTTGCTTCGATTTGACAGTCTCATCCAGATCATTATGGTATTTGTAGTTCTTTATGATAGCCACATTAGCAGCTAATTAGCGATTCATTTTTTGAGAGTAAATAAAGGCAAATATATTGATAAAGGTCACCTTGTTCTAGAGACATTTACAAGGTTGCCAAAAAGTCACGCCAGGGTAAGCCTATTTAAAACACTGCCCTTATTTTAAGTGTTTCTAAAATCCCCTATATGAAAAATTAATGGTAGAAAAAAGATTGGAACCATTTCCTTGTTTGACCGCTAGGTTTTATGGGTATTATGACTCAGACTGAGGTACTCTATTGGATGGGTGAGAGAATTGTTAATTGGTGAGAATTTCCCCAATATCCTTACCTTTCTACAGTTAATTAGTCCACTCAATACAATTCCTATGTTCTATTTTTTTTCTAGAGATTCACAAACAAATCCCTCTCCATGTTCAGGTGTTTGAGCCTGATGTCCCAGTCCCTTTACCTTGAGCTGTCCCTGGACGTTCCTCAGCTGTTTCTGGGCCTCAGCGGCCTGCCTGTTGGAATGGCTCAGCTGAATCTCCATCTCATTCAGGTCTCCCTCCATCTTCTTCTTCACCCTCAGGGCGTCATTCCTGCTCCTGACTTCAGAGTCCAAGGTGCTCTGCATGGAGTCAACCACCCTCTGGCTGTTCCTCTTGATCTGCTCCATCTCCTCGTCCTTCTCAGCGATCTTCCTGTCCACCTCACCCTTGATCTGGTTCAGCTCCAGCTGCACACGCAGAATCTTGGATTCCTCATGCTCCAGTGTTCCCTGGACAAAGAGAAGCAGTCAGGCCAATTGTGTTCAGTACATCTGGATGTAGGAATTAAATATATATTACTACAATAAACACCAGTACAGGGAGCGTTAGACTGTAGCTGGCGTTGGCTAGTGTAACACTGCTTTTCCCATCAAACAGCTGTAGTTTGTACCTCAGCCTCCTCCAGAGCAGTCTGGATCTCAGACTTCTCTGTCTCCACGGTCTTCTTGGCCTTCTCCAGCTCATGAATGCTCTTGCCAGTCTCTCCGATTTGCTCAGTCAGATCAGAGATCTCCTCTGCACACACACACACAGGAGCAGTTTAGAGATTTTCAGTGGATATCGCCAATGTACTGAAGTTGACATTGAACAGCCCTTTATTCGGTCTTTCAAATCTAATCGCCTTCCACTTCTTTGAGTTGTTCAAAGGAATAAAAAAATAAAAAAATGATACTGTACATGACATTTCTGAAATGATGTAATAGTCGTTTTGACTATTTGACTCCCTCCATTTTCAGAACACTAGTCAAGCATGAGCTAAATAGAACTGCTGTTAAATGCTCACGTTGCAGGTTCTTGTTCTCTCTCTTCAGAGTCTCCAGATGATCCAGAGCCTCCTCGTAGGAGTTCTTCATCTTGAAGAGTTCAGTGCTCATAGAGCGAGCCTCCTTCTGAGCTCCTTCCAGCTCAGCCTGGCCCTCCTCATACTTCTGCTTCCACTCAGCCAGAACCTAGGTATATCCATGGGGTTTTCATTAGATGTCATAGATGAAGAGTTGTGAATCAGAAACATCCTACAATTAATCCTATAGCAGACAGAAAATATCACCCTGGTTTCTTTCTTTTTACCTTGTCAAAGTTCCTCTGCTTCTTGTCAAGGTTGGCAGCCAATGCATTGGCCCTCTCAACGTCAATCATGAGGTCCTCCACCTCTCCCTGCAGCCTCTGCTTGGTCTTCTCCAGGGAGGCACACTTGGAGTTGGTCGCCTCAATGGTCTCCTCAGCCTCCTGCAGACGCTGGGCCAGCTTTTTCCTGTTAGACAACAGAGGGTGGTTTTGTGGTTTCAAAACAAATTGTACAATATATATATTAACATCTTATCAGATTCCCCCTACCACCCTCAACATCCACACCCTATATTTGAGTGTTTGCTGTTGCGCGCAACTCACTTGGCCTCCTCCAGCTCCTCTGTGCGCTGGATGGCATCAGTTTCATACTTAGTCCTCCACTGAGCCACCTCACTGTTAGCCTTGGACATGCCGCGTTGCAGCTCTGCCTTGGCCTCCTGCTCCTCCTCAAACTGCTCCCTCAGAAGGTCACAGTCATGGCGGGCAGACTGAACACCGTGGGCCAGTGCATTTTTAGCCTGTGAGAGAGAAAGACAAAGAGAGATTACGATACAAGACAGTAGGAGTCTCTGAGGGTGGAGAGACAGTAGGAGTCTCTGAGGGTGGAGAGACAGTAGGAGTCTCTGAGGGTGGAGAGACAGTAGGAGTCTCTGAGGATGGAGAGACAGTAGGAGTCTCTGAGGGTGGAGAGACAGTAGGAGTCTCTGATGGTGGAAAGACGTTAGGAGTCTCTGAGGATGGAGAGTCAGTAGGAGTCTCTGAGAGTGGAGAGTCAGTAGGAGTCTCTAAGGGTGGCATAGATACCATCTATATAAAGATATGGCTCTAAACTCTGTGGACGGTGGAGGGTTCCTTACCTTGACCTCCTCCTCAATCGCCCTCTTCAGCTCCTCCACCTGCTGGGTGAAGGCCTGTTTTCCTCTGGTCAGTTGAGACACCAGGGCTTCCTTCTCCTCCAGCTGGCGGCCAAACTCACCTGCAGGGATAGAGGGATATCTTGTTAATTTGTTCTCTGTTCTCCAAGATTGAACATGTATTTGGACGTATCGTAGGGAATAGTACAATATAAATTATGTGGATACATCCCCCAACACATGTTATTGTGTTTTACTGAAGTAAAGCATTAGTTTGTTGTTAATTGTTGATGGTACCATTTTCTGTCAGGAGTCTGGCCCTCTGTCCACTGATGTCGTTGACCTGACGAACATTTTCATCATTCTTAGTCTTGAGCTCACTCAGCTGGTCCTCAAGAGTTCGGCACATCTTCTCCAGATTGCCCTGTTAGTGAAACATGTACCATCATTACTTTATATATGTCTCCTGTCAACTTCAGTGCACTTGAATGGTAATGTAGTTGACCCTCCTCAACGCTGCTTGACCAAAACATCACTACTCACCTTAGACTTGGCGACGGCCTCCATGTTGCTGGAGAGGTCATCAATCTCCATCTTGTATTCACTCTTCTCCTTCTCCAGCTTCTGCTTGACGCGCTGCAGGTTGTCGATCTGCTCCCCGAGCTCAGCCACACTGTCGGCCTGCTTCTTGCGCAGAGCGGCGGCTGTGGCCTCATGCTGCAGGGTGGACTCTTCAAGATCACGACGCAGCTTCTGGAACTCAGCCTCACGCTTCTTGTTCATCTCAATCTGAGAAGCAGTGGCGCCTCCGGCCTCCTCCAGCCTCTCGCTGATCTCCTCAAGTTCCCTGGAGAGATCGGCCCTCTGCTTCTCAACCTTAGCCCTGGCAGCACGCTCAGCCTCAATTTCCTCCTCCAGCTCCTCAATACGGGCCTAGAACAGAGGGCAGGAGCAGGGAGGATGAACACTACAATACAGTTGAAACAATTGAACCTCACAAAATTTTCATAGTATGTATATTTTACATAAGTGTGTTAATACAAAGACAGTTAATCTATTCAGTAGACAGTGTCCAATGTGCGAACCAAAACTAAGAAGCACCATCTTTACAATGGTTAGAAGCCCTAGCAAGAAGCACCATCTTCCAACCTACTCAGCCATCAGAAGCCATTGTGAAAAATGTCTGCTACCAGAATAATGTTTTACAAGAAATGATTCAGGTGTGTGCTTTTCTGTTCTGGAGCTTTTATCCTGTACTGTACCTGGAGTTCCTTGATCTTCTTCTGCAGCTGAGCTCCCAGAGACTGCTCATCCTCAATCTTGCTGAGGAGCTGAGTGGTCTCAAACTCCTTCCTAAGAAACACAAACACATTGATTGCAGAGTTGGTTTTGGTCAGATAGTGTAAAGGGAGAGTATTATACCATTCACGTTGCTTTAAAGAATCACATGTATATGCTGATTCATAATAACAAGAATTAGTCAAGAACAACAATAATAATGGTAATACTGTAGTCATTTGTTTGTGTTTACTTCTTGATTTTCTCATCAGCTTGCTGCTTGTCATTCTCCAGGTCCATTATGGACTCCTGGGCCAGTTTCAGATCTCCCTCCAGCTTTCTCTTGGATCTCTCAAGGTCCATACGGAGCTTCTTCTCTTGCTCCAGAGAACCCTCAAGCTATAAGATAAAAACACATATATTGTTCAAATCTAAACAACTGAAGATAATATCATCTTACACACTATCATGGCCAAAATGTCAAACTCCACTCACGTCGTCCACTTGCTGTTCCAGCTTGGTCTTGGCCTTGGTCAGAGTGTTGACTTTGTCCTCCTCTGCCTGCAGGTCGTCCAGTGTCTGCTGGTGGGCCTCTTGGAGGGCTTTCTTCTCCTTGGTCAGCTTGGCAACACTCTCATCCATAGACGCCATCTCCTCTGTCAGGTTTTTAACCTGTAAATGGACACAACATAATTATACTTCACCATAAAGGGGAGATTTAGTTTGTTATATATTGCATTAATTTAA
Source organism: Thymallus thymallus (assembly GCA_023634145.1). Taxonomy (NCBI): domain Eukaryota; kingdom Metazoa; phylum Chordata; class Actinopteri; order Salmoniformes; family Salmonidae; genus Thymallus; species Thymallus thymallus. Next base: position 21,156,048 of record CM042394.1, on the reverse strand, counting down.
TTTATATTAGAAATGTGTCAACAAGTACTGTACTATAGATGCAACACTAGATGACAGTGTAAACCATACCAGTGTCCTGAATGAAGTAATAAATGATTGGGAGCAGAACATGCAATGAATGTGGGGAGTAACTGAAATTCCACTGTCTTAATTCTTCCTGCAGCCACAATACAACTTAAATTCCATTTCTGTTCAGCTATGTTTTGAGTTGATTATTGTTTGGTTAGACTGTCTATGGTAAGACACAACACCTTGTTTTCAGTAGCGTGCTTCTCCTTCTCCACTTTGGCCAGGGTGAGCTCCAGGTCATCAATGTCCTTCTTCAGCTCAGAGCACTCATCCTCCAGCTTCCTCTTCTTGGCAGTCAACTCAGCATTGATCTCCTCCTCATCCTCCAGCCTCTCGGTCGTCTCTTTGAGTTTTGCCTCCAGCTGGATCTTGCTCTTGATGAGCCCCTCACACCTTTCCTCAGCATCGTTCAGACTGTCTCCTTCCTGGTTTGAGAGCAGGATAAAAAAATCAGCGGCCTGACTTCGTGTATCAAAATATAGACTTTAGTCAAAGAGGTCAGAGCAAATCAATAGACATTAATGAAATATATATGAAAGATATACAGCATGGACAATTAAAATGTGATTTATTAATCAATGGAAACAGGATTCACTTGAGCTCAATTTTGAGTCTCATAGCAAAGGGTCTGAATACTTAAATAAGGTAGTTCTGTTTGCAAACATTTCTTCATGTGTGTGTAAATGTGACCTTATGAAGGTTGTTGCTCACTCACAGATGCCACTTGGAGTGCCAGGTCATTCTTCTCCTGCGTCAGAGCCACCAACTTCTCCTCCATTTGCTTCTTCGTGGACAGAGCCTTGGCCAGGTCTGCTGTCATCTTCTCATAGTTCTCCTTCATGTTGGCCAGCTCCTTCTCAGTCTCAGCGCTCTGCAGCAGGGGCTTGATCTTGAAGTACAACTTCATCCATGGCCAGGTTTTCACATTCATGAATGAGCGGATGTTGTACTGGATGGCGTAAACGGATTCTCTGGTCGACAGAAAGGATAGAGTGGCATGGTGAGTGACATCCCACTGAGCACCGACGTCAGTTCAACATCTAGTTTTGATTTACATTTAGTTGAAATCAACAAAACATTTCACCATGTTATTGGTTTTAAATATGAAATTCCCTTAGGTTAATTACTTTTTAAAAATCCACGTTGATTCAACGTCATCACATTAACATTTTTGGTTGAAATGACGTGGATATAACGTTGATTCAGTTTTTGCCTATTGGGATGCTTAATAAAGCTACATTCTGGGAGTCGAAGAACAAAAACCTCTGCCATTTCTTGTTCACAGCTGAGGAATAGGTGTAAGGAAACGTAATCCCTCTTAAACTCATAGACAGCTCTCTAGATGGAAGGACTGACAGGTCATGCATACTAAGCTCATGAGGCATTTCATATTCTTCAACAATGAATGGGTTTATTGTTTATTGTTTATTGTTAAAAGGATCCCCATTAGCTGTCACCAAAGTAAACAAGCTAGTCTTCCTGGGGTCCACAAAAAGAAATCACAACAACAATGTCAAAACGAAAACAGCACAAAATTATAAACACATTACCACATAAATTAATTCAAACAATTCAATACAACCATTTTTACACTCATAAAGTAAATATGTCCTTTCCTTACAATATCACTAATGTATCTGCCAGTTGAACTGCTTGTCAAATCCCAATCTGCAGCTTTAATAGAACATTATAAGACATACTTTCTCTGAACCTCTCACAGCATATACAGTATGTCATCATAATGCATTAGATACAGGTGGTTGACAGAAAGCTTTGCCAAGATGTCTACTATTCCTCACCTCCTCTCCATCATCTTGGTGAACTCTCTCCTCATGAGGAATCCACGGCTGAGAGCCTGGACCATGCCGACCAGAGCGGCCAGCTTCTCATCTCTCATCTCCTCCAGGACACCCAGCAGACCGGCTTTGAAGAACACCTGAGACACAGGTTAACATGGTTAATGGAACCACAGATGGTGACAGATAGAAAGGGTTCAATCAAAAGAGGGGAAAAACCACTAGATTGATTTGAACAACATTCCCTTTGCAATGGTTACAAACAAACCAAAGGATAGGTTGTTTCTAAGTTGTAAGTTATTTTACAGTTGTGTAGTGTTCACACCCCTCAACTTTTTCCAGCCTGAAAAAAAAAAAAGGTTGCTTAACAAGTCACATAATAAGTTGCATGGACTCACTCTGTGTGCATTAATAGTGTTGAACATGATTTTTGAACGACTGCCTCATCTCTGTATCCCACACATACAGTTATCTGTAAGGTCTCTCGGTTGAGCAGTGAATTTCAAACACAGATTCAACCACAAAGACCAGGGAAGTTTTCAAGGCATCTATTGGTAATTGGTAAAAATAAAAAAGCAGACATTGAAAATCCCTTTCAACAGGGTGAAGTTATTGATTACACTTTGGATGGTGTCCATTTAAATGTCAACTTTTCACTCATCCAAATGTGGAAAAAATCAAGGGGTGTGAATACTTTCTGAAGGCATTGTAGAATGAAGAAGAAAGAATAAAAGGATGGATAGATCAACTGGAGAGATTTTATATGGTAAGGGTTTAAATGATCATGGAAGTTGTGTTTTGTTGTCAGCTTTTGCTGGAGGTATTTGACTGACCTTGGTGTGTCCAAACTTGTAATCTTCGTGATTCACATCAATGGACCCAAGCAGCTTCTCAGAAGCCTTCTTGTTGTCCATGAACTGTCCCTCAGGGATGACACTGGCATTCAGTACTTTGTACCTGAATGTGGAGACAGTTTTAAAGTATGCCAAGTTGTAATTGGTTGGTTATACAGTGAGGTCACTCTTCATATAGATGAGCAAAATAGACTGTATAAAATAAATAAAAGTGTTTGTATGTGCACCTCTGCTTGAAGTCAGCGTAGATGATTCTGCTGGGGAAACCCTTTCTGCAGATCCTGATACCCTCCAGTACACCATTACACCTGAGCTGGTGGATAACCAGGAAGTTCTCCATCAGACCTGGTAAAACAAACAGTCTCTTTTGTTAAAAGTTACTGATACTGTACAGATAAGAGGAATTATTTAACTCAATATTTATTGTACCTGGAGTCTTTGACTCGTTGGGGATCAGGCATCGTACAAAGTGAGGATGAGTGCTCCTCAAGTTGGTCATCAGCTTATGTAAGTTCTCCTGTAAGAGGGTTACAAACCATTTTCTCAGACATAATTTATGATAATCAATGCACCTTTTGAAGGACTGAATATAGACACTTCAAAAGCTCACCCTGAACTGGGAGGACACAGTCTGCATGGAACCACCCTTCTTCTTGCCTCCTTTCTTGGCTTTATCTGTTAAAATGGGGAAAAGTTAAAGATAACTAGAAAAGTACATTTTCTAGAGCGGATTGAATAAATGTTATAATAATAAGAGTATGTAAGAAATCTAGAGTGGTCTTGTCTTCAGCAAGCACACTAATTATAAACCAGAGAATCTCTGATTAACTTCACACTTATCTAGAGACAAATGCTGCCAATGAGATTGTTTAAAATATCCCCTATTGTATGATTTAATTAACCATGTGAATGAATAAACTAACCCGGGGGTAAAGAACCTGAGAAATTGGGATAGATCCAAGTTATAACTAGTGCTTAATTTAATCTTTTGACTTGATGCTAGTCTTACCCTCAGGAGGGGGAGGGGGATACAGGGCAGCCAAAATTTTGACTGAGGACTTCTGGTACAGCTGACAAACTGAGTCGTTAAGGGGATCCTTGTTCTTCTCCAGCCAACCAGTGATGTTGTAGTCCACAGTACCGGCGTAGTGCACCAGGGAGAAGTGGGCCTCTGCCTTGCCTTTGGCAGGCTTGGGCTTCTCAAATGCATTTGTTTTGCCAAGATGCTGGGCGTACAGCTTGTCCTTGAAGGTAGTGTCTGAAGACTTGGGGAACATGCACTCCTCTTCAAGGATGGAGAAGATTCCCAATGGCTTTACGAAAGGAGATGAATATCAAATTAGTGATATTTACATTTAGAATCACATTAATTCCTTAATCAAACATGCTATTATAGAATTAGATTCATTTAGGGGCACATAATAGGAACCATATTGAGTTCTCAACAGTCAGATAACTTGTCAGTGGCATATATTCATGGGTGCCAAGGGAAACCAGGCTTCCCCAAAAGAATTGACATATAAAATAATGTATCTTTTCTCTCTCTTAGCAACAGGCTGAATGTATCTCACCAGGTAAAGCATCCTAGAGAGCCAAAATGCACCCCTCTGTCTCTGTAAGTTTAGCCCTTCTACCTGATGTTGTCTGGTCAAAAAGAGTATGTTATTGTAGCATTGAATTTAAGGGAAGCCAGCAAGAACTTTGCCTCCCTTAATAATTGTTTTTAGACATTAACAGCGAATCAGAGTTGAGCTAAACTGAGTGAGCTAATCTGTGAATGGTCCTGGCGCACCAAAAGAAATGTGTCAAGTGAAGCCAGTTTGGATTTGGCTTCACACCAATCACATCACATCAAGCCAAACATCATTGACAGAAAAAAATAACTTCAATTGTTGATTCTTGTGGTGTTGTTGTCCTCTGGTGGATAGCTAGCTAGCTAAAATTGTCCCTTTCCTAAATTAGCTTTGGCCGGAGATATGGATTTGTACTCAAAGTTTTACTTAATTCTACGTACTGGCCAATGATTCTAACAGCGATTCTGATCCAACCATAAATTCATACATTGTGCCCCTGGCCTGAGAGGATGGAAGTTCAATATGTAGCTATATATAGTAGGCTAATGTTATCTAGCAAAATAAAAGCATGTACTGTATGACAGTAACATGAAAGAGAGGAGGATGGCATTGGTGTTTCTCTACAACCAGTGGGAGTCAACATGTTCTTTCTACTTACACACACAGATATTAGTACCATGGACAGCCACGTTATGTTTTGTAGTTCCACCAGATACAGTCATGTGAAAAAGTAAGTAAGTACTCGAAAGTGGCCTTTAAAAAAAAATACATGGATATTTGAGCTTTAGTCCCACCACATTCATTGTTAAAGGTAACCCATTTTAACAAATCGTACATAAAAAAAAACTTTGAAAATGATATGCAGTTAAAATAAACAAAAATGCATTTTCCTTATGCCGGAAAAAGTTAGTACACCCCTACCTTTACCATCACATAAAATGGCTAAAATTAGAATTAGGTGTACCAGAACAGGTGAAAATTATTAGGAAATCATTAAAGAGAAACTTCAGGGTCCAACCTTCCATAAAGATTAGGAACTTGGTCTGGTTTGGTCTTAACCATATGGGTGTGTGGTAACACATCATGCCAAGATCAAAATACCTACCCGAGGCCCTCAGAAGAAAGATTATTGATGCCCATGAGTCTGGGAGGGGTTACAAATCAATTTCCAAGCAATTCGAAGAATATCATTCCACTGTTCGACGTCTCATCTACAAATGGAGAAAAGTTCAGACCACTGGCAAGCTATCTAGGACAGGTCGTCCTACCAAATTCATCCCAAGAGCTGACCGAAAGATGCTCATAGAAGTCTCTAAGAACCTCAGGGTAACATCAAGGGATCTACAGGCCTCTCTTGCCACAATCCATGTCGAAGTGCATGATTCAACTGTCAGAAAGAGACAGCATAAACTTGGCCTACATGGGAGGTCAGGAAGGAAGAAGCCTCTGCTCTCAAAAAAGAATATCAAGACACGACTGACGTTTACCAGACAGCACCTGGGTAAAGACTAAAACTACTGGAACAATGTGCTCTGGAAAGATGAGTCAAAGGTGGAGTTGTTTAGCCGCAATGCCAGACGCCATGTTTGGCGAAAACGAAACACTGCCTATGAACAGAAGAACCTCCTACCAACCGTAAAGCATGGAGGCGGTAGCATTATGGTTTGGGGCTGCTTTGCTGCCTCAGGGCCTGGCCAACTTGCCATCATTGAGTCAACCATGAATTCTATTTCTGTCAAAGAGCTGAAGCTAAACCAAACATGGATCTTGCAACAGGACAATGATCCAAAACACAAAAGCAAAGCTACAACAGAATGGCTCAAGAAGAAGAAATGGAGGGTTATGGAATGGCCGAGTCAAAGCCCAGATCTCAATCCGATTGAAATGCTGTGGGGGGACTTGAAGCGGGCTGTACATGCAAGAAAGCCCTGGAACATGACACAGTTGAAGCAGTACTGTAAAGAAGAGTGGGAAACATTCCTCCCAGTCGATGTAAGAGACTGATAGACAGAAACGTCTACATGAAGTTATTTCATCCAAAGGGTGAAACACCAGCTATTGAAGCTAGAGGTGGACTTACTTTATCTAAACTATGGAATTGCATTTCTGTAGATTTTTGATGAATAAATGATTGTAAAGTATAATCTTTCAGTGTCATTTATTAAATTAGGTTTCCTTTATCTGTTTATAGTGTTGAAGTGAAGATTACATATCCATCTGTACAAATATGTAAAACAAATTACAACTTTCCAGGGGGTGTACTTACTTTTTCACATGACTGTAGATGTTGCTCTCCGGTTTTGAGAAAGGTGTGGTTGAATTTATTCTACCACTGTCTTCTTATTGTCTGGACCTTAGGCCTTTATATCACAGTGTCAAGGCATATGAACTAACAGGTTATAGAGCAAACAACACAGGTTGTAATATGGATAAATTTGATTGGCTTGGCTTCCCCAGTGAATTTACCCAAGCACTGCTACTATGCGTTGTACCACTGTGATAATATCTCACACAGCACTCCGTACGAGCTTTGCTGTTGCGGTCCATTATGTTCCTCACAGACAGCTTACCTTCTCAATAAGCTCAATGCAGGCAGCCAAGTCCATGCCGAAGTCAATGAAGGCCCAGACGATTCCCTCCTTCTTGTACTCCTCTTGCTCCAGAACGAACATGGTGTGGTTGAAAAACTGTTGCAGTTTCTCATTGGTGAAGTTGATGCACAGCTGTTCCATGCTGTTGTACTGTTGATGGAGTTTTAAAATTGATAATTTCATCATACAAGGCTGTAATCCCTCTCAATCACAACTAACTTGCTCTGGTCTCATACTCACATCAAAGATCTCAAACCCGGCAATGTCAAGCACACCGATATAGAACTGCCTTGGATTCTTGGTGTCCAACATCTCGTTGATACGGATGACCATCCACAAGAACATCCTCTCATAGATAGACTTGGCTAGAGCGCTGACTGAGTTATTAACCTGCAATGATAATACCTCAAATGAATACATGAGATATTGACCATGTCTAGTGATACTGTAAGGTGATACAAGCTAGGAAAAACAAAAGCAATGCACTCGTCCCCAAAAGTATTCCAGTGCTCAGAAAATGATAGATGTTTTGTTTGGCCGCCTTACCTGAGCCACAGTCTGTCCCTTGGTCACATACTCATTGCCGACCTTCACTCTGGGGTAGCACAGAGCCTTCAACATCTCAGCTGAGTTCAGGCCCAGCAGGTAGGCGATTTTATCAGCCACTGGAGAGAGAACCAACAACAACAGACTCAGGGACACAAGATCACTTGTTTCTGATGTCACACTGACAAAATAGTTTGGCTCACTTCTTTGTGGGTTAGGTTTTGATTCACCCAGGTTGGAATTTGTTCTCTATGAATGATCTCCTGCCTGACTTTCATGTGGCACAGTCTGTCTTACGTGTTCTATCTCTATGTTAGGGACTGGAAATGGGTCTAATGCTTTACATATTGTCTATCTATGAGTGGGACTCACCCTCTGTGCCGTCTGGCTCGGCCTGCTCCTCACGCTGCTTCTGCTTGAATTTCAAGTTTCCATGGTGCAGTACAGCTCCTGTCAGCTTGTAGATGCCCATCTTTTCATCATTAGTGAAGCCCAGGATTGTAATGGCATCCTGGTATTAAAGAGGAAGTACAACAGTGATGAACTGAACAGTAGTTTGGTCAGTTACACTACAGTTCTGTGCTGCTCACTGCAGAATGAATGGGATGGATAGATTTGACTCTTGGCCAACACACTAGTGATGGAAACACAAAAGGAGTTTTACACAGTTCCAAAGGGCATTTAGTGGTTCTCTCTTGTGGAAGTCTTTATTGGTGAAATGTGAAGTCATGACAAGTGCCTTGAAGCACATGCCTAACTAACAAAATACATTTAGAATCAAACAAAAAAATACATAGAAATTCCCAGCTGCCACCAAGTTGGATTTTCACAATGCATTCAGTGTGTATGGTGGTCCTACCCATTCCATATCTAGAGTTTGGTTAACCCTTTGTTTGACTCACGTCCGTGGCATCCAGCTCTTCATTGTCATTGATGCTGGCCACAGTGATCTGACCCTGGCTGCACATGGGGAAGTCGTAGGGGTTGGTGGTGATGAGCGCCATTTCTGTGGACAACAGAGAACAGCTTGTCAGTTAAATCTCTTAGAATTCTGCTGAACCTTTACAGTATCTCTCCCTCCTTTGCTCAGTAGATACATGTAGTATATAATAAATAGCATCAAAGGAGGAGACTGAGACTTGTGGACTAGTGTGATCACAGTGCATTACTGTATAGATCTTTCCCAAAGACCTCATTCATGTCTAGATGACGTGTTACCTTGGATGTAATCATTGTAATAGTATTATCAGTGTGGATTATGAAAATTTTTATTCCATAGATTGGGGTGGGAAAGATTTCCTTTGAACATCTACTTTGCCGTACCAACTAGCTCAGGTTTGTGGCCTGTCATCATCTGGAAGAAGATGTGGTAGCCTCTCTCATCGGGCAGCTGGAAGGACACTCTGGACTTCTCCAGTAGGTCTGAGAGAGAAAGAGAGAGAGCGAGTGACACAAAGAGAGAGAGAGAGTGACACAAAGAGAAAGAGGAGAGAGAGAGAACGAGAGAGAGAGAGAGAGCAAGAGACAGAACATGAGATATATTTAAATTTGATGATCTCCAATGTGTGAATTTAGGAAAGCTTTGAGAAACAATCAAAACCAACTCACAGGTTTCAATGTCAGCTTTAGCCAGTTTACCACCTTGGAAGTGAATCCTGATGAATTTACCCTATAGTAGAGCATGGGGTTAGAAATAGGTCAACAAATAAATCTAACATTTTACTTTGATAGACCCTTTAAATGTTACAGTTTGTTGGACAGATGTTGGATCTTGATGTAGGATCCAGTTTGTTACAGCAGGAAAATAATCCTGCAGCAACAGGAAATGTGAATTATTATGAGGATTATAAATAATGGATTTGTTTCTGTAGGGATTGATAAAAATATATATTACAGCAAATCAAGTCTGACATTTTAAAGAGGAAATTACACACTTTAGAACCTTGAATACAATACAAGTTTGAATTTCAAATGTTCAGCAACAAAATATTGATCAAAATAAGATCCTACATCTGTATAACAATAGGGAACTACTGAATTACATTGTTCCAATATAAGGTAACTTCCACAGTATGCCCTTCATACTTACAAAGCGAGAGGAGTTGTCGTTCCTCACTGTCTTGGCATTACCGTAAGACTCCAGCAGAGGGTTAGCTGCAATGATCTGATCCTCCAGAGACCCCTGATTGAGACAAACACAAGTTACTCAGAAACTGGAAAAGTGTTAAAGTTAGTTTTTTTCTCGATTGCTTGAACACTTTTCTTGAAACAGGATTCACTACTGGATTTATTTTACCACAGCCAACCAAACTGAAATGTGTTAAAAAGGAAAACAGCAGAACAACCTACCTGCATTTTACTGGGGTCTACTTCCTTCTTGGCTCCAGACACTGCAATGGTGGCAAAGTACTGGATGACACGCTTGGTGTTGACAGTCTTTCCTGCACCGGATTCTCCACTGGTTTATGAGACAGAGAAAGAGGGGTTTTAGTTCCATGTTTGAGTGTCAGATTGAATTTCACTAATAGCATAGTAAATGACACTATTGACCTGTTTTGTAACATAAGTAAACATGAACATATACTCCTTCTCATCAACTCATTATGACTTAAAGTCTAATGCTCTAATCCATTCATAATGTCATGTATTTCATTACACCAAGTGACCCAACATATTACAACGTATTACAATAGTGACATTTTAGTAAACAACTTACGTAATCAGGACTGACTGGTTCTCCTTATCTGTAACCAGATAACATATTTATCATACTCAAGCAACATTATGGGGACAATATTGCATTCATAGCATGAATTTCATTTTGGAACATTTCCCATTCAAAATCATAAATCCAATATTCCCAGCAAACTGTTCTAACCTAGACTAGACTAAAGCATTTTTTAATATCAATCTATCCATCCATCAATCAGCACTTATGAACTTTGATATCCATATGCACTTATGGAAATGTTTATGGATTGGTCTGTCTATCCATGTGAGAGACTCGGTCTCGACCTTTAAGTCTTTGTTGAAGACTAGGGCGAGGGTCAGTCTGTCCTATCTTGTGTCCTGTGTGAACTTCAGTATTCTCTCTCTCTCTCTGAGGATCTGAGTCCTAGGACCATGCCTCAGGACTACCTGGCCTGATGACTCCTTCCTGTCCCCAGTCCACCTGGTCGTGCTTCTGCACCGGTTTCAACTGTTCTGCCTGCTGCTATGGAAGCCTGACCTGTTCAACGGACGTGCTACCTTGTTCCGTACCTGCTGTTTTTTAACACGTTCTCTCTCTCTATCGCTCTCTCTTTCTCTACCGCACCTGCTGTCTCGACCTCTGAATGCTCTGCTATGAAAAGCCAACCGATATTTACTCTTGAGGTGCTGACCTTCTACAACCACTGTGATTATTATTTGACCTTGCTGATCATCTATGAACGTTTGAACATCTTGAAGAACGATCTGGCCTTAATGGCCATGTACTCTTATAATCTCCACCCGGCACAGCCAGAAGAGGACTGGCCACCCTTCAATGCCTGGTTCCTCTCGAGGTTTCTTCCTACGTTCCTGCCTTTATATAGGGAGGTTTTCCTAGCAACTGTGCATTCTTCATCTGCATTGCTTGCTGTTTGGGGTTTTAGGCTTGGTTTCTGTATAAGCACTTTGTGACATCTGCTGATGTAAAAAGGGCTTTATAAATACATGTGATTGATTGATCCATACATCCAATCTAATCCATCCATTCATACATCCATCCATGAGATCTCGTACCAATCATCATGAACTGAAAGGCGTTGTCAGAGACGGAGAAGATATGGGGTGGGGCCTCCATCCTCTTCTTCCCTCTGTAGGCGTTGACAACCTCTTCGTCGTACACTGGGAGCCACTTGTAGGGGTTCACCGTGGCACAGAAGAGCCCAGAGTAGGTCTGGATGAAAGGGATTTAATTAAATTAGCAAAGTCAGATGGACTTTTACCTGGATTTATGTGAGGATGTGGGTGTACTTTGGTATACTGATGTTGTACTGTATTGATATGTTTTGGTTTCTACCATTCATTTATGTGTCCTACTGTATGTGTGTATTTCTTATGTTAATGTATGTGGTTGTGTGTATGTACAGGTTTCTTACATAGATCATCCATGCTGCATAACGCTCTTTGAGGTTATACAACACAGAGGCTTCATTCAGGTAGGTCATCATGGCCATGTCCTCAATCTTGTCATACTTAGGGGGATTCATCTCATAGATGTCTGCATCTTTGAACTCTTTTCCTTCCTGAAACAGTCAGAAATCTAGATTACACACAGATCAATGTGGACATGACTGAATGCTTTTTGCTCATTAAATACAAGTTGAATCAACAAAAATGCATTTCCACATTTAATCCAACTAGTTTGTTATCACCCACTGAAACATAATTGGTGACCAGTCAACATAAGACATTTTTAAATAGCAGCAATAAAAATGTGTTTGAAGGTTATATACTGCCTACAAAAAACAATGAAATGCTTGTTAATGTATTTGTTATTAATGATTTCTAAATTGCCTATAGACATTGTTTGGATCAAGAAATAGATTAATTACACAAACAAACTTGAGTACTTTTCTGATCAGGCTTACCTCCTTAGTGCCGTCAGGTTTCGTGACTGTTACAGTACACTTCCCGTCGGCCCTGGCAGTGACTAAACCCTTGAGGTACAGCTCCACCTTGTCTGTCACATAGCAGGAGTTCTTTGAATCAAAGGGTGCGGTTTGTGCCTCAATCCTCTCCCTCTCAGGCTTACGGAGGTATATGGCAGCCTTGCCGTAGATTTGCATCTCCGCGTCCGTACTCATGGTGACGGATAACTAGGAAAGAGATGAAACAAGAAACATGATTGACTCTGTGGTGCTTCCTCCCCAGTCAACAGAGTTAGGTGAGCGGTATCTCTCAGAATATTCTCATCACTTTTTATGTGAAGACTCAAACCATGTCTCACCTTCTTTTTCCCCTCCTACAGATGAATGTGTACTTCTTGGAGGACCCTGTGAAACATTAGGTTGTTGTGAAAACACACAAGTATAAAGCCTTATCATTTAGCCCCAAAAGGGCTAGAAAATATAATTCAACTAAATCATTACAGCCTTGTCAAATTCAACTACAGGTGTAACTGATAAATAAATAACCCTGAAAAGCCAGTTACATTCTAGACCACTCCTTCATTTACAAACAAGTGCAGGAGCAACACTTTTGACGTAAATGAAAGTTATAGACTTACAAACCAATGCCACTTGATTGCATATTGTCAAATCTTACAAGAGACATGCAGAAGTCAATTCAAACAGTGCAGTTAGCTACTGCCTCAGATGCTGAGTACAAAGAAAAATGTAAGGAGGTGGAGAGGTCTTACCACAGAGGAAGAAGGTATCTGACTTATGGATGCTGGGGCCTCAGCCTCCTTATATCTGGTTGGAAGTGCTAACCAAGCAAAAGTTAATTATGGACCGCTCTGGGAAAGGAAATGAATTGGATTAGAGACCTCCCCCCCAGACCTGTGTGTCTGTCTCACTAGCACCTCCCACTTCCAGGAGCACCACACTCCCATTACATTACGTTTTAATGTCATATGTGTCTTTCAATATAATTTAACTGAATGTATGTAAATGAGAGATAACATTACTAATAATTATGACAATATCAAAAGTTTGATTCATACCAATGTTACTTCTACTGAACCTCAAATACTGTAATGGAATCCATGTTTTGCCACTACCCTAAAATAATTTTCATTAAATCTAATCCAATCTAATCTAATCTGACCTGATTTAGTTCTATTTTATTGGCATTAATCCTCATCAACAACTTTATATATATGTTAACCTGTTATTTATATTATTTAGCTTGTAAACACATCTGAACTGCCTCCTCACGTCATGCTCATGCCATAGGGTGGCGCACAATTGTCCCAGCGTCATCCGAGTTTGGCTGGTGTAGGCCGTCATTGTAAATTAATATGTGTTATTAACGGACTTGCCTAGTTAAATAAAGGTTAAGTAAAACATTTAAAAATGCTTGTGACGGAGTTGGCCATTACATCGTGCTTTGCTCAGTTTGATTTATCACCCTGGTAGAACCATACTAAATAGATATTTAAAAGCTAGAACAGAAACCTTTAGGCTTTCAATAACAGCTTATAAAACTGTTCTAATGTGTTATTTATCCACAGTATAATCTATTGAAGATGCTGGAGGCGTTTTTATTTGTCTCACATTTCAGCTGGCTAAAACGGTCCAGTAGGATTCTTATGACTTACATAACACCATACCAGTATTTCAATAATCTTATCCACTCATATTGCTGACAGAGATATAACTGCCTCAGACATTTATTACAGTCTGAAGTTAACCACTTAGCAGCTGATCTGGATTTAATAAAACTGATATAAAATGAATAGTTACAATAAAGTTTTTACATTACAGTGTTTATATCTTTCTAAAAGATAGCTCTAGCAACTTGTAGAGACATTGGTTAAATAATTGTAATACTGTAATTGAACAAGTTAGAACATTCAGATAGAAATGTATTGTGAGCTCTATTCAATACATTTCTATCAGCAATGTTCAGAACATTTCACCTCACTGAATACACCCTGTTTGCAGCCAAGGTTTATTGTTTGGTATATCTGCCAACACAGTCTAATTCTGGCACCGATGCCAATATATTTACTTGCCATGTTTGTGGGTGGAGAGAACATTAGCAACATGCAGACATTCAAGTTATTTTAATGTGCAATCTTGCATGATATAGGACCTGTGTTTTTGTATTTGAGTGACATGTTTAGCTCCAAACTTGCTCTGGGTAGAAGTTACCCTCCGGGATAAAAAACTGATCTTAGATCAGTGTCATAGGACTATGTACACCTGTCATACCCAACTAGACAACTGTGCACTTTGCCACAAAGACCTCAACTAATTTTACAGCTATGGGTCTCCTCACAATGCAGTGAGTGCTGTATTGAGGTCAGGGCTGGGGTCATTCCAGGTCAATTTAGGAAGTAAACTGAAATTATTTCTCATTTAAAAGCCTTGTGTACATTTCTAATTTCAATTTACTTCCTGAATTAACTGAATCGTATTTCTTCAACTTCTACACCAACATACTGGACCTGATTAACACGAAAATGTGTTTTCTCCCTTCAAACGTAATGCCAATACAGTTTAGTTGAAGTGTTGCTACAGCACATCAGTCAACAATGACTCTGGGATCAATAAAGTATCTATCTATCTATCTATCTATCTATCTATCTATCTATCTATCTATCTATCTATCTATCTATCTATCTATCTATCTATCTATCTATCTATCTATCTATCATTTCAAGTGCTAAATTAAAGATTATGATCAGTTGTAAAATGAAGGACTGTATCAGGATGTTTTCTATATAAGTGACTGGTTTAGGATTTCTGCTGCCACCATGGTGCATCAGTCAGAATGTAACAAGGAGACGGAGAGGAGGAATCCAGGTTATTCATTACACACAGTTAAACAGGAACACAGAGCACACAGGGGAGGTTTAGAATGGAGGTTGAATACCTCTGTAACCCTATAAAATGTTCATGGTTTTGGTTGTCTTGGAAGTCATTTTACCTGAAATTCTGTTAGGCCATGTGTTGTAGATAAAAACTCCAGCCACTGTTCTTCGTCCTTTGTTTTTACTATAGAAACATCCAACTGGGTACAAACTGGTTGAATGAAAGTTGTCAACATATTATGATGTGGAATCATTTTTTATTTAACCTTTATTTAACTAGGTAAGTCAGTTAAGAACACATTGTGAATGTGCCTTTAAACAGCTTGGAAAATTTCAGAAAATTTCAGAAATTATGTCATGGCTTTAGAAGCTTGTATTTGGCTAAGGTGTATGTAGCTCCTCCTATATAACTACTGCTGTACATACTGTATTCTGGACATAGCTCATCCTATATAACTACTGCTGTACATACAGTATTCTGGACATAGCTCCTCCTATATAACTACTGCTGTACATACTGTATTCTGGACATAGCTCATCCTATATAACTACTGCTGTACATACAGTATTCTGGACATAGCTCCTCCTATATAACTACTGCTGTACATACTGTATTCTGGACATAGCTCATCCTATATAACTACTGCTGTACATACAGTATTCTGGACATAGCTCATCCTATATAACTACTGCTGTACATACTGTATTCTGGACATAGCTCATCCTATATAACTACTGCTGTACATACAGTATTCTGGACATAGCTCATCCTATATAACTACTGCTGTACATACTGTATTCTGGACATAGTTCATCCATATAACTACTGCTGTACATACTGTATTCTGGACCTAGTTCATCCAATATGAATACTGCTGTACATACTGTATTCTGGACATAGTTCATCCAATATGAATACTGCTGTACATACTGTATTCTGGAAATAGCTCATCCATATAACTACTGCTGTACATACTGTATTCTGGACATAGATCATCCCATATAACTACTGCTGTTTATACTGTATTCTGGACATAGATCATCCTATATAACTACTGCTGTACATACTGTATTCTGGACATAGATCATCCCATATAACTACTGCTGTACATACTGTATTCTGGACATAGCTCATCCTATATAACTACTGCTGTACATACTGTATTCTGGACATAGATCATCCTATATAACTACTGCTGTACATACAGTATTCTGGACATAGCTCATCCTATACAACTACTGCTGTACATACTGTATTCTGGACATAGTTCATCCATATAACTACTGCTGTACATACTGTATTCTGGACATAGTTAATCCAATATGAATACTGCTGTTCATACTGTATTCTGGACATAGTTCATCCAATATGAATACTGCTGTACATACTGTATTCTGGAAATAGCTCATCCATATAATTACTGCTGTACATACTGTATTCTGGACATAGCTCATCCTATATAACTACTGCTGTACATACTGTATTCTGGACATAGCTCATCCTATATAACTACTGCTGTACATACTGTATTCTGGACATAGCTCATCCTATAAAACTACTGCAGTACATACTGTATTCTGGACATAGATCATCCCATATAACTACTGCTGTACATACTGTATTCTGGACATAGCTCATCATATATAACTACTGCTGTACATACTGTATTCTGGACATAGATCATCCTATATAACTACTGCTGTACATACTGTATTCTGGACATAGATCATCCATATAACTAATGTTGTACATACTGTATTCTGGACATAGATCATCTTATATAACTACTGCTGTACATGCTGTATTCTGGACATAGCTCATCCTATATAACTACTGCTGTACATACTGTATTCTGGACATAGTTCATCCATATAACTACTGCTGTACATACTGTATTCTGGACCTAGTTCATCCAATATGAATACTGCTGTACATACTGTATTCTGGACATAGTTCATCCAATATGAATACTGATGTACATACTGTATTCTGGAAATAGCTCATCCATATAACTACTGCTGTACATACTGTATTCTGGACATAGATCATCCCATATAACTACTGCTGTTTATACTGTATTCTGGACATAGATCATCCTATATAACTACTGCTGTACATACTGTATTCTGGACATAGATCATCCCATATAACTACTGCTGTACATACTGTATTCTGGACATAGCTCATCCTATATAACTACTGCTGTACATACTGTATTCTGGACATAGATCATCCTATATAACTACTGCTGTACATACTGTATTCTGGACATAGATCATCCATATAACTACTGTTGTTTATACTGTATTCTGGACATAGATCATCTTATATAACTACTGCTGTACATGCTGTATTCTGGACATAGATCATCCATATAACTACTGCTGTACATACTGTATTCTGGACATAGATCATCCCATATAACTACTGCTGTTTATACTGTATTCTGGACATAGATCATCCCATATAACTACTTCTCTACATACTGTATTCTGGACATAGATCATCCCATATAACTACTGCTGTACATACTGTATTCTGGACATAGATCATCCTATATAACTACTGCTGTTTATACTGTATTCTGGACATAGATCATCCCATATAACTACTGCTGTACATACTGTATTCTGGACATAGATCATCCTATATAACTACTGCTGTACTTACTGTATTCTGGACATAGTTCATCCTATATAACTACTGCTGTACATACTGTATTCTGGACATAGATCATCCATATAACTACTGCTGTACATACTGTATTCTGGACATAGATCATCCATATAACTACTGCTGTTTATACTGTATTCTGGACATAGATCATCCCATATAACTACTTCTCTACATACTGTATTCTGGACATAGATCATCCCATATAACTACTGCTGTACAAACTGTATTCTGGACATAGATCATCCTATATAACTACTGCTGTACATACTGTATTCTGGACATACATCATCCCATATAACTACTGCTGTTTATACTGTATTCTGGACATAGCTCATCCTATATAACTACTGCTGTACATACTGTTTTCTGGACATAGATCATCCTATATAACTACTGCTGTACATACTGTATTCTGGACATAGCTCATCCTATATAACTACTGCTGTACATACTGTATTCTGGACATAGCTCATCCTATATAACTACTGCTGTACATACAGTATTCTGGACATAGCTCATCCTATATAACTACTGCTGTACATACTGTATTCTGGACATAGTTCATCCATATAACTACTGCTGTACATACTGTATTCTGGACATAGTTCATCCAATATGAATACTGCTGTACATACTGTATTCTGGAAATAGCTCATCCATATAATTACTGCTGTACATACTGTATTCTGGACATAGCTCATCCTATATAACTACTGCTGTACATACTGTATTCTGGACATAGATCATCCATATAACTACTGCTGTACATACTGTATTCTGGACATAGATCATCCATATAACTACTGCTGTACATACTGTATTCTGGACATAGATCATCCCATATAACTACTGCTGTACATACTGTATTCTGGACATAGATCATCCCATATAACTACTGCTGTTTATACTGTATTCTGGACATAGATCATCCCATATAACTACTTCTCTACATACTGTATTCTGGACATAGATCATCCCATATAACTACTGCTGTACATACTGTATTCTGGACATAGATCATCCTATATAACTACTGCTGTTTATACTGTATTCTGGACATAGATCATCCCATATAACTACTGCTGTACATACTGTATTCTGGACATAGATCATCCTATATAACTACTGCTGTACTTACTGTATTCTGGACATAGATCGTCCCATATAACTACTGCTGTTTATACTGTATTCTGGACATAGATCATCCCATATAACTACTTCTCTACATACTGTATTCTGGACATAGATCATCCCATATAACTACTGCTGTACAAACTGTATTCTGGACATAGATCATCCTATATAACTACTGCTGTACATACTGTATTCTGGACATAGATCATCCCATATAACTACTGCTGTTTATACTGTATTCTGGACATAGCTCATTCTATATAACTACTGCTGTACATACTGTATTCTGGACATAGCTCATCCTATATAACTACTGCTGTACATACTGTATTCTGGACATAGCTCATCCTATATAACTACTGCTGTACATACAGTATTCTGGACATAGCTCATCCTATATAACTACTGCTGTACATACTGTATTCTGGACATAGTTCATCCATATAACTACTGCTGTACATACTGTATTCTGGACATAGTTCATCCAATATGAATACTGCTGTACATACTGTATTCTGGAAATAGCTCATCCATATAATTACTGCTGTACATACTGTATTCTGGACATAGCTCATCCTATATAATTACTGCTGTACATACTGTATTCTGGACATAGCTCATCCTATATAACTACTGCTGTACATACTGTATTCTGGACATAGCTCATCCTATATAACTACTGCAGTACATACTGTATTCTGGACATAGATCATCCCATATAACTACTGCTGTACATACTGTATTCTGGACATAGCTCATCCTATATAACTACTGCTGTACATACTGTATTCTGGACATAGATCATCCTATATAACTACTGCTGTACATACTGTATTCTGGACATAGATCATCCATATAACTACTGTTGTACATACTGTATTCTGGACATAGATCATCTTATATAACTACTGCTGTACATGCTGTATTCTGGACATAGATCATCCTTTATAACTACTGCTGTACATACTGTATTCTGGACATAGATCATCCCATATAACTACTGCTGTTTATACTGTATTCTGGACATAGATCATCCATATAACTACTGCTGTACATACTGTATTCTGGACATAGATCATCCCATATAACTACTGCTGTTTATACTGTATTCTGGACATAGATCATCCCATATAACTACTTCTGTACATACTGTATTCTGGACATAGATCATCCTATATAACTACTGCTGTACATACTGTATTCTGGACATAGATCATCCCATATAACTACTGCTGTTTATACTGTATTCTGGACATAGATCATCCTATATAACTACTGCTGTACATACTGTATTCTGGACATAGATCATCCATATAACTACTGCTGTACATACTGTATTCTGGACATAGATCATCCATATAACTACTGCTGTACATACTGTATTCTGGACATAGATCATCCCATATAACTACTGCTGTACATACTGTATTCTGGACATAGATCATCCCATATAACTACTGCTGTTTATACTGTATTCTGGACATAGATCA
Source organism: Thymallus thymallus (assembly GCA_023634145.1). Lineage (NCBI taxonomy): Eukaryota > Metazoa > Chordata > Actinopteri > Salmoniformes > Salmonidae > Thymallus > Thymallus thymallus. Next base: position 21,135,810 of record CM042394.1, on the reverse strand, counting down.
TCCCATATAACTACTTCTCTACATACTGTATTCTGGACATAGATCATCCCATATAACTACTGCTGTACATACTGTATTCTGGACATAGATCATCCTATATAACTACTGCTGTACATACTGTATTCTGGACATAGATCATCCCATATAACTACTGCTGTTTATACTGTATTCTGGACATAGATCATCCCATATAACTACTGGTGTACAAACTGTATTCTGGACATAGATCATCCTATATAACTACTGCTGTACTTACTGTATTCTGGACATAGTTCATCCTATATAACTACTGCTGTACATATTGTATTCTGGACATAGTTCATCCATATAACTACTGCTGTACATACTGTATTCTCGACATAGCTCATCCTATATAACTACCGCTGTACATACTGTATTCTGGACATAGTTTATCCTATATAACTACTGCTGTACATACTGTATTCTGGACATAGTTCATCCAATATGAATACTGCTGTACATACTGTATTCTGGAAATAGCTCATCCATATTATTACTGCTGGACATACTGTATTCTGGACATAGCTCTTCCTATATAACTACTGCAGTATATACTGTATTCTGGACATAGATCATCCATATAACTACTGCTGTACATACTGTATTCTGGACATAGATCATCCCATATAACTACTGCTGTACATACTGTATTCTTGACATAGATCATCCCATATAACTACTGCTGTACATACTGTATTCTGGACATAGATCATCCTATATAACTACTGCTGTACATACTGTATTCTGGACATAGATCATCCCATATAACTACTGCTGTTTATACTGTATTCTGGACATAGATCATCCCAAAAGAACTACTGCTGTACATACTGTATTCTGGACATAGATCATCCCATATAACTACTGCTGTTTATACTGTATTCTGGACATAGATCATCCTATATAACTACTGCTGTACATACTGTATTCTGGACATAGATCATCCCATATAACTATTGCTGTTTATACTGTATTCTGGACATAGATCATCCCATATAACTACTGCTGAACATACTGTATTCTGGAAATAGCTCATCCATATTATTACTGCTGGACATACTGTATTCTGGACATAGCTCTTCCTATATAACTACTGCTGTACATACTGTATTCTGGACATAGTTAATCCAATATAACTACTGCTGTACATACTGTATTCTGGACATAGATCATCCCATATAACTACTGCTGTTTATACTGTATTCTGGACATAGATCATCCCAAAAGAACTACTGCTGTACATACTGTATTCTGGACATAGATCATCCCATATAACTACTGCTGTTTATACTGTATTCTGGACATAGATCATCCTATATAACTACTGCTGTACATACTGTATTCTGGACATAGATCATCCCATATAACTATTGCTGTTTATACTGTATTCTGGACATAGATCATCCCATATAACTACTGCTGAACATACTGTATTCTGGAAATAGCTCATCCATATTATTACTGCTGGACATACTGTATTCTGGACATAGCTCTTCCTATATAACTACTGCTGTACATACTGTATTCTGGACATAGTTAATCCAATATGAATACTGCTGTACATACTGTATTCTGGAAATAGCTCATCCATATTATTACTGCTGGACATACTGTATTCTGGACATAGCTCTTCCTATATAACTACTGCTGTACATATTGTCTATACACACCACGTATTTACATCCTGGACTCTGACATTGCTTATTTATTTTATTATTTGTGTATTCGTATTGTACTGTTAGACATTTACTGCACTGCTGGAGCTAGGAACAACACTTTGGGAATTCACCAAAACTTCAGGCTGTGTTTTCAATAGAGGTTGAAGTAGTGTTACTGGTCACTGGTGTTACCGTAACTGGTGTTACACAATAGAACTTTACACATACCTGTTTAAGATCAATTATTGCTTTATAATATTAAGTGGTTAACTACTATACTTTTGTAAAGAATCCCCATCACTGACATATGGTTGGCTATCTTTCATTTGGGCAGATGTACAGCGGGTGAAATAAGTATTGAACACGTCACCATTTTTCTCCGTAAATATATTTCCAAAGGTGCTATTGACATGAAATTTTCATCAGACGTTGGTAACAACCCAAGTAACCCATACATACAAGAAACCAAAACAAATAAGTTCAGAAATTAAGTTATGTGTAATAATGTGAAATGACACAGGGAAAATGTATTGAACACACTTACTGATATTTATTTAATACTTTGTACAAAAGCCTTTGTTGGTAATGACAGCTTCAAGACGCCTCCTGTATGGAGAAACTAGTCGCATGCATTGCTCTGGTGTGATTTTGGCCCATTCTTCCACACAAACAGTCTTCAAATCTTGAAGATTCCGTGGGCCTCTTCTATGAATCTTGATCTTCAGTTCTTTCCATAGATTTTCAATGGGATTTAAGTCAGGTGATTGGCTGGGCCATTCTAGCAACTTTATTTTCTTTCTTTGAAACCAATTGAGAGTTTCCTTGGCTGTGTGTTTGGGATCATTGTCTTGCTGAAATGTCCACCCTTGTTTCATCTTCATCATCCTGGTAGATGGCAGCAGATTTTTGTCAAGAATGTCTCGGTAAATTTGCCCATTCATCCTTCCTTCAATTATGTGAAGTTTGCCAGTACCATTTGCTGAAAAGCAGCCCCACACCATGATGTTCCCACCTCCAAACTTCACTGTTGGTATGGTGTTTTTAGGGTGATGTGCAGTGCCATTTCTCCTCCAAACATGGTGTGTATTATGACATCCAAACAGTTCAATTTTGCTCTCATCTGACCACACTATATTCTCCCAGTATTTCACTGGCTTTTCCAAATGTTGTGTAGCAAACTTTAAACGAGCTTCAACATGTTTCTTTTTCAGCAATGGAGTCTTGCGTGGTGAGCGTGAATACAGGCCATGGCGGTGGAGTGCATTACTTAATGTTTTCTTTGAGACAACAGTACCTGCTAATTGCAGGTCTTTTTGAAGCTCTCCACAAGTGGTCCTTGGCTCTTGGACAACTCTTCTGATTATTCTTTTCACTCCTCTGTCAGAAATCTTGCGAGGAGCACCTGGTCGAGGCAAATTTATGGTGAAATGATTCTCTTTCCACTTCCGTATTATGGCCCCAACAGTGCTCACTGGAACATTCAGAAGCTTAGAAATGCGCCTATAACCAATGCCATCATTATGTTTTGCAACAATTAGGTTGCGAAGGTCTTGAGACAGCTCTTTGCTTTTACCCATCATGAGATGTGTCTTGTGTGATACCTAGGCAATGAGACCTTTTTGTAGGCCATCAGTTGGGACTGAACCAGCTGATATTAATTTGCACTGACAGAGGGCTGGATTGCTTTTTAATTACTGATAGTTTTCAGCTGTTGTCTTGGCTTTCCATGCCTTTTTGCACCTCCCTTTCTTCATGTGTTCAATACTTTTTCCCTGTGTCATTTCACATTATTACACATAACTTAATTTCTGAACTTATTTGTTTTGGTTTCTTTGTATGTATGGATTACTTGGGTTGTTACCAACATCTGGTGAAGGTTTCATGTCAATAGCACCTTTGGAAATATATTTACTGAGAAAAATGGTGACGTGTTCAATACTTATTTCACACGCTGTACATCCCAGAAAACACACATTTTAGTCCCAAAATCATACTAATCATACAATTATTGAGATACTACATGATGGAAGATTCACCAACTTGCTCCAAAATGTTGGCAGACAGACTAGTCACCATGTGGCCATGCTGGAGAGGGGTCCAATCCCATCACCTGGTGATATTTGTAGGGGTGTGGCTTAAGGCACATTCATTCTACAGTCTTTTAATGTTTGTGTTTCCGTAGTGACATCTACTTATAATATTAGTATCTTTCAATGTAATAATGGAACAGTCCTGTAGGAGGGGCATGACCCTTCACAACACGTTGATTCAGCTGAAGCCTCTGTGTTAGTGCTGGGGTGGAACAAGAGCCTGCACACCATGTGGATGGACTGTCCAGAACAGGAGTTGAAGGACCCTGATATACTGTTATTAACTGACAGATGTCATTAAGCAGTTGAGTAAACTGTCATTATAAAACTGTTATTGTACATATTTGACGTATTTTATAATGGCCTTGGGAGGATTGAATTGTAACTCTTGATCCAATACATTTTAAGGGTGCTTTAAACGACTCAGTCTGTGATCACAAAGTAGTATTATCACCACAGACAGGAGTTTGCATGAGACACCCCAGATCTCCTTGGCTCACGCCAGCATTATTTTCATGATTCAATCCATTAAAATGTCACACCCAGTACAAATCTAAATCTGGATATGAAATGTCACGTTGTGCCATGGATCCACAAAACAACCAAGCTTGGCTCGGATAATTCATATCTTATTTTCCAGATCACATATCATGCTGTAAATCTATTACGGTGTCAGCAATGTGAGGACCTCATGGTCGACTAATAAGGTCAAAATAATGTGCTGACCTGTATCGGATCTCTCTGTGGTCCACAGTATAGGTATGAGGTCTTCACTTTTCAGCATGCAGTGTGAAGTTAAATGTAATATTAATCTAATACATTTACTATCTTAAACACTTGGATCAAATGGGGAGCTGTTGTGTTTTTCAGCAAGTTTTACAGATCTTTAGACAAACATCTCCAAAATGAATACCCTGTCAGTGACCTTCTCCAACCATGGCCATGATCCAAACTGGCTGTCAGAAATACATGCAGCCTAAAGTCGTTTGGGATTGCTTTATGACCCTCAGTCATAGAAATAGTATCGAAGTACTTCTGCTGAGATGTTCTTGAAACTCCAATTTGATCCCATGTGGTCGATGGTAAAGTTACAAGAGGCGTGCCAAAGGAGTTCATTTATAATCCCAATATGGCCATGTTCAAAAACGTGTGTCCGAAATACATCTAGCTTCCACAGCAATATATCAAAAGTTATTTGCCATTGGTTTATTGGCAGATATTCTGCCATTTGAGCCGTGCACCAGAGGATATGACCTTATACGAAACAGACTTATACCTGATATGGCCATTAAATGGACCAGCGTCTCTGGGGAGCAGGGGACTCATCCTAGCCAAGCCTTTTGGAAGAGTCAGTACAAGTGACAGCCAAGTCCACTAGATGGACCCACCAATGATCAATGTTTAGAACAGGGTTGTTAAAAGTCACAAATGTTCCAACTTTAATACATTATTTATCACTTATCCTTTAAGATATAAATGCCAAATATATGTCAACAGTCCTTCCTCCAAAGGAACCTTCTATGGATTAAATGTTGTGAAAATCCCCAAATCTGTATTGTGTTCTAGTTTGGTGAGGAATCACCCTAATAGCTTTCTAATAGCTACAATAATATGGCATACAGACTGTGACTTTGTAGCTAACCTTCCTTTCTCAAGTAGTTAATGCTTCCTCTTTCAGAACCTATTCATAATCCACTTCCCTCTTCCTATTTACATGTTGAACACTGAATCTGTTCAAAATCACAACATGGAAATCACATCAGTGTGGGACCAATGTGTCTGTTCAACTTCCCTCACACTCCATAGCCCTGGGGCAGAACCTTTCTCTTTAGGACATATAGGATCATGGTTCTAGAGTCCCTAGAACCATGATCAACCAATGGTTGCGTGCCACGTCAGATTACTATACCACATGATGTAGTTAGCTGATATGTTAATAAACATCAATCCAGGCATTCTGAGATCTGGCATGTGTCTGTAATGTAGTCAACATGGAGGGCGGCCATTCTGTTTCAGAACCACAGATGTCACAAAACCTGTAACTAAATGTACTCTTACAGAGTAGGTTATTGGTCACTCCTCCAACAACTGCCTTCTGACACCATGTCTCTAGTCTGTTTTGACTGACTGTTTGGCCTTCATTCAAACCTCTCCCGCCACTGTGGATTATATTTATAGCCTTCTCATAAAACTTTGAAGCCTCCGTTATGTGTTTGGAAGGAATATGCTGACAAAGCTATCTAGCCTCCAACTCATTGCAATTTGAATCCTCTGGTAAAAGTGTATGAGTGTAACATTACCGAATACATTAAATGCTTATTTTCTAAATGGTTATGGCCTTGTTATTCAACGACCAAGCCACCCCTCAGTGAAAAATTCCTGGTGCTGCCACTGCGTCACACACTCTCTTCTCTTTTCAATACACCAATGGTAAAGTAAAAAAAATATTCTCTTACCAAATGTAAATATGCTGCTCATGATTATGTATTGGTTGTTTTTTTCTTGTTCTTGAAACACTTTAATATTTATTTATGTTATGAAAAGTGCTAGATGTTCAATAAATTATTATTATTATTAGTAGTAGTAGTAGTAGTATTACTAAAATGTTGCACTGCTAATTTGTGGAAAAAATCATTGCGTTTCCTTCTACATAGATAGATAGATAGATAGATAGATAGATAGATAGATAGATAGATAGATAGATAGATAGATAGATAGATAGATAGATAGATAGATAGATAGATAGATAGATAGATAGATAGATAGATAGATAGATAGATAGATAGATAGATAGATAGATAGATAGATAGATAGATAGATAGATAGGTACTTTATTGATCCACGAGGGGGAAATTTCTTTGTCAAGCATTTACAACAACAAAACACAGGGAAGGTGCAAAATGCCACAACGAAAGTACACAAAAGACAGATACACGGTACATGATACATGGAGCGGCAGTATGAAAAAGTATAGAAATACAAGATATCTGGAGTGCATAAAAAGCTATAAAAAGACATGGCATAGTATGGGTGGATGGCTGAATATGTACACTATACATTGGTGGATGTTGGATGGTTAACTATACTATACAGGTCGATGGCAGAGAAATACTTCAGTAGCTAAAAATGCATATGATATGAGCGAGGGTAATAATAGTTAAATTGAACAGGTAACTGATTAATTTGCTGTACAGGTAAATATACAGTTATATTTACAGATAAGTGAATACTTGCATGGTTACATAGACTGTACAGGTAAATGACAGGAAGAGATACTTAAATAGCTAAATGTGTGTATGATATAATTTGGGGTAATAATAGTAAATCCCTTAAAATACAGTCCTTAGTGCGCAGGGTTTAATTACAGATAACTGCACGTATTGCACATTCGATATACTAAAATCAATGAGAAAAGATACAACTGACAGGATACTAATATGCATTCCTGAGTGAATGACTGCGTAAGTTAGGTCCAAGAATTACTTGCAATATTGCACGTGATTTGATATAACAACTGTACATGAGTATGTATATACAGACCTGCATGAATAAATAGGTCCTGAGTGAATGAGTGATGACGGACCAGAGTTACTCACAGATGGATGCATAATTGTTAAACTAGGTCCTAGCACCCCAACAGTTCCAGATCTATGTTGCCGACCTCACGGCACCCCGGTGAGGCATTATATAGTCTAATAGCCGCCGGCAGGAAGGACCTCCTGTAGCACTCTGGCACACCGTGGTGGGATCAGTCTGTGACTGAAGGGGCTCCTCTGCGTCATAACCATGGCGTGCAGAGGGTGGGTGACGTTGTCCATGATGGCCAGCAGTTTGGCCAGGATCTGTCGCTCCGCCACCTCCTCTAGAGTGTCAAGGCTCATCCCCAGGACAGAGCTAGCCTTCCTGATCAGCTTATTTACCCGAGAAGCATCACCGGCTTTAATGTTGGCTCCCCAGCACACCATTGCAAAAAAGATGGCACTGGCCACCACAGACTGGTAGAAGGTATGCATACACATATCTACTGCAGTGATCCCCTGCCTGTTTCTTAAAGAGCACACACACACACACACACACACACACACACGCACACACCACGGTAGTCCATAAATACAGCCCAGGGGAAGCCCTTGCTGAGTACTGCAGTGATCCCCAGTTTCCTTAAACACTCACACATGTTGTCTATAAATATGATAGCCAACCAACTGTCAGGGAAAGCCTTCACTACATGCTGACTCACAGACGATCAGGGTGGAGAGGTTATCTGTGGTTATTATTGTTTTGGCAATGCTTTAGGCTCCTCTGATTCCCCAATGCTTTAGGCTCCTCTGATTCCCCAATGCTTTAGGCTCCTCTGATTCCCCAATGCTTTAGGCTCCTCTGATTCCCCTCCAGGATCTCTTTCAGGCACGTCCAGAACCTTTGTAGTGGTAGGCAAAAAAAGCCCCCTCATGTAGCTTCTTCTAACCTTGTTGTGTAGTGCCCTCTGTTGGAGAATTGTTATAAATTGCATGCTAGTAGATACCATAGACTTCCAGTCATTGCACTAACGCTAGTTAGAATTGGCTTGCGAAACTCTAACTTCCTTTATACTTGATGCATAGACATATAAATGGGTGATCTGACTCTGGGGAAGTAGATAAAGGGCTTTATTGACAAAATCCTGAAGTATCCCTTTAAGTTGAGGGATAAGGTAAGGGTGGGGGTCAGGGTTGGGGTTTAAGGTAGGGATCAAGGTCAGGGTTAGGGTAAGGGTCAAGTTCAGATTTAGGGTAGGGGTCAAGGTCAGGGTTAGGGTTTAGGGTAGAGAAGTCCAAAGGATCCCAGATAGCACTGACCTAAATAAGACCCATGAGCTAGGTCATGCTAATTAGGGCCTGCAATAAAAATCTATATTTAGAAGGCAAGATCAATCTAGATTTCTTACATACTCGTATTATCATCAGAGTTTTCTGAAATATATAGTTCTCTGCATATGTCGGCTAAATCGGAAATTACCTTTTTTGTGTTACCATTAACCTGTAATGCTTCAGCGATACAGATTGAATAGAGCCCTAGGTTCCACTGCCTACAAGGAGACATGATGTTGACACTCAGAAGGACCTGCACCGCTATCAATGCCACAGTGGTTTTGCTAAACATTTGTGGGGAGAAGAGGCTGCCTCATCCCATGACTGAGCCAGAGTGCAAGGTTGAGTAGAAAACCACAGGGAACCTGCTGCTCCAGACTGGCGCAGAATGAAATCATGTTATGTGTTGTTACCATACAGGTATCTTAGTGTCTATGTTGTGTTACCATACAGGTATCTTAGTGTCTATGTTGTGTTACCATACAGGTATCTTAGTGTCTATGTTGTGTTACCATTCAGGTATCTTAGTGTCTATGTTGTGTTACCATACAGGTATTTTAAAGTCTATGTTGTGTTACCATGCAGGTATCTTAGTGTCTGTGTTGTGTTACCATACAGGTATCTTAGGGTCTATGTTGTGTTACCATACAGGTATCTTAGTGTCTATGTTGTGTTACCATACAGGTATCTTAGTGTCTATGTTGTGTTACCATACAGGTATCTTAGTGTCTATGTTACCATTCAGGTATCTTAGTGTCTATGTTGTGTTACCATACAGGAATCTTAGTGTCTATGTTGTGTTACCATACAGGTATCTTAGTGTCTATGTTGTGTTACCATACAGGTATCTTAGTGTCTATGTTGTGTTACCATACAGGTATCTTAGTGTCTATGTTGTGTTACCATACAGGTATCTTAGTGTCTGTGTTACCATACAGGTATCTTAGTGTCTATGTTGTGTTCCCATACAGGTATCTTAGTGTCTATGTTGTGTTACCATACAGGTATCTTAGTGTCTATGTTGTGTTAGCATACAGGTATCTTAGTGTCTATGTTTTGTTAGCATACAGGTATATTAGTGTCTATGTTGTGTTACCATACATGTATCTTAGTGTCTATGTTGTGTTACCATACAGGTATCTTAGTGTCTATGTTACCATTCAGGTATCTTAGTGTCTATGTTGTGTTACCATACAGGTATCTTAGTGTCTATGTTGTGTTACCATACAGGTATCTTAGTGTCTATGTTGTGTTACCATACAGGTATCTTAGTGTCTATGTTGTGTTACCATACAGGTATCTTAGTGTCTGTGTTACCATACAGGTATCTTAGTGTCTATGTTGTGTTACCATACAGGTATCTTAGTGTCTATGTTGTGTTCCCATACAGGTATCTTAGTGTCTATGTTGTGTTACCATACAGGTATCTTAGTGTCTATGTTGTGTTAGCATACAGGTATCTTAGTGTCTATGTTTTGTTAGCATACAGGTATATTAGTGTCTATGTTGTGTTAGCATACAGGTATCGTAGTGTCTATGTTGTGTTACCATACAGGTATCTTAATGTCTATGTTGTGTTACCATGCAGGTATCTTAGTGTCTATGTTGTGTTACCATACAGGTATCTTAGTGTCTATGTTGTGTTACCATACAGGTATCTTAGTGTCTATGTTGTGAACCATACAGGTATCTTAGTGTCTATGTCATGTTACCATACAGGTATCTTAGTGTCTATGTCGTGTTACCATACAGGTATCTTAGTGTCTATGTTGTGTTACCATACAGGTATCTTAGTGTCTATGTTGTGTTACCATACAGGTATCTTAGTGTCTATGTTGTGTTACCATACAGGTATCTTAGTGTCTGTGTTGTGTTACCATTCAGGTATCTTAGTGTCTATGTTGTGTTACCATACAGGCATCTTAGTGTCTATGTTGTGTTAGCCTACAGGTATCTTAGTGTCTGTGTTGTGTTACCATACAGGTATCTTAGTGTCTATGTTTTGTTACCATACAGGTATCTTAGTGTCTATGTTGTGTTAGCCTACAGGTATCTTAGTGTCTGTGTTGTGTTACCATTAAGGTATCTTAGTGTCTATGCTGTGTGTTGTGTTACCATACAGGTATCTTAGTGTCTATGATGTTTCACCATACAGGTATCTTAGTTTCTATGTTGTGTTACCATTCAGGTATCTTAGTGTCTATGTTGTGTTACCATACAGGTATTTTAGTGTCTATGTTGTGTTACCATACAGGTATTTTAATGTCTATGTTGTGTTACCATACAGGTATCTTAGTGTCTGTGTTGTGTTACCATACAGGTATCTTAGTGTCTATGTTGTGTTACCATACAGGTATCTTAGTGTCTATGTTGTGTTATCATTCAGGTATCTTAGTGTCTCTGTTGTGTTACCATACAGGTATTTTAATGTCTATGTTGTGTTACCATACAGGTATCTTAGTGTCTGTGTTGTGTTACCATACAGGTATCTTAGTGTCTGTGTTGTGTTACCATACAGGTATCTTAGTGTCTATGTTGTGTTATCATTCAGGTATCTTAGTGTCTATGTTGTGTTACCATACAGGTATCTTAGTGTCTATGTTGTGTTATCATACAGGTATCTTAGTGTCTGTGTTGTGTTACCATACAGGTATCTTAGTGTCTATGTTGTGTTACCATACAGGTATCTTAGTGTCTATGTTGTGTTACCATACAGGTATCTTAGTGTCTATGTTGTGTTATCATACAGGTATCTTAGTGTCTATGTTGTGTTACCATACAGGTATCTTAGTGTCTATGTTGTGTTACCATACAGGTATTTTAGTGTCTATGTTGTGTTAGCCTACAGGTATCTTAGTGTCTGTGTTGTGTTACCATTAAGGTATCTTAGTGTCTATGCTGTGTGTTGTGTTACCATACAGGTATCTTAGTGTCTATGATGTTTCACCATACAGGTATCTTAGTACTATGTTGTGTTACCATTCAGGTATCTTAGTGTCTATGTTGTGTTACCATACAGGTATTTTAGTGTCTATGTTGTGTTACCATACAGGTATTTTAATGTCTATGTTGTGTTACCATACAGGTATCTTAGTGTCTGTGTTGTGTTACCATACAGGTATCTTAGTGTCTATGTTGTGTTACCATACAGGTATCTTAGTGTCTATGTTGTGTTATCATTCAGGTATCTTAGTGTCTATGTTGTGTTACCATACAGGTATTTTAATGTCTATGTTGTGTTACCATACAGGTATCTTAGTGTCTGTGTTGTGTTACCATACAGGTATCTTAGTGTCTGTGTTGTGTTACCATACAGGTATCTTAGTGTCTATGTTGTGTTATCATTCAGGTATCTTAGTGTCTATGTTGTGTTACCATACAGGTATCTTAGTGTCTATGTTGTGTTATCATACAGGTATCTTAGTGTCTGTGTTGTGTTACCATACAGGTATCTTAGTGTCTATGTTGTGTTACCATACAGGTATCTTAGTGTCTATGTTGTGTTACCATACAGGTATCTTAGTGTCTATGTTGTGTTATCATACAGGTATCTTAGTGTCTATGTTGTGTTACCATACAGGTATTTTAGTGTCTATGTTGTGTTACCATACAGGTATCTTAGTGTCTGTGTTACCATACAGGTATCTTAGTGTATATGTTACCATACAGGTATCTTAGTGTCTATGTTGTGTTACCATACAGGTATCTTAGTGTATATGTTGTGTTACCATACAGGTATCTTAGTGTCTATGTTGTGTTACCATACAGGTATCTTAGTGTCTATGTTGTGTTACCATACAGGTATCTTAGTGTCTGTGTTGTGTTACCATACAGGTATCTTAGTGTATATGTTGTGTTACCATACAGGTATCTTAGTGTCTATGTTGTGTTACCATACAGGTATCTTAGTGTATATGTTGTGTTACCATACAGGTATCTTAGTGTATATGTTGTGTTACCATACAGGTATCTTAGTGTCTATGTTGTGTTACCATACAGGTATCTTAGTGTCTATGTTGTGTTACCATACAGGTATCTTAGTGTATATGTTGTGTTACCATACAGGTATCTTAGTGTCTAATTTGTGTTACCATACAGGTATCTTAGTGTCTATGTTGTGTTATCATACAGGTATCTTAGTGTCTGTGTTGTGTTACCATACAGGTATCTTAGTGTCTATGTTGTGTTATCATACAGGTATCTTAGTGTCTATGTTGTGTTATCATACAGGTATCTTAGTGTCTGTGTTGTGTTACCATACAGGTATCTTAGTGTCTGTGTTGTGTTACCATACAGGTATCTTAGTGTCTATGTTGTGTTATCATTCAGGTATCTTAGTGTCTATGTTGTGTTACCATACAGGTATCTTAGTGTCTATGTTGTGTTATCATACAGGTATCTTAGTGTCTGTGTTGTGTTACCATACAGGTATCTTAGTGTCTATGTTGTGTTACCATACAGGTATCTTAGTGTCTATGTTGTGTTACCATACAGGTATCTTAGTGTCTATGTTGTGTTATCATACAGGTATCTTAGTGTCTATGTTGTGTTACCATACAGGTATTTTAGTGTCTATGTTGTGTTACCATACAGGTATCTTAGTGTCTGTGTTACCATACAGGTATCTTAGTGTATATGTTACCATACAGGTATCTTAGTGTCTATGTTGTGTTACCATACAGGTATCTTAGTGTATATGTTGTGTTACCATACAGGTATCTTAGTGTCTATGTTGTGTTACCATACAGGTATCTTAGTGTCTATGTTGTGTTACCATACAGGTATCTTAGTGTCTGTGTTGTGTTACCATACAGGTATCTTAGTGTATATGTTGTGTTACCATACAGGTATCTTAGTGTCTATGTTGTGTTACCATACAGGTATCTTAGTGTATATGTTGTGTTACCATACAGGTATCTTAGTGTATATGTTGTGTTACCATACAGGTATCTTAGTGTCTATGTTGTGTTACCATACAGGTATCTTAGTGTCTATGTTGTGTTACCATACAGGTATCTTAGTGTCTATGTTGTGTTACCATACAGGTATCTTAGTGTATATGTTCTGTTACCATACAGGTATCTTAGTGTCTATGTTGTGTTACCATACAGGTATCTTAGTGTCTATGTTGTGTTACCATACAGGTATCTTAGTGTCTATGTTGTGTTACCATACAGGTATCTTAGTGTCTATGTTGTGTTACCATACAGGTATCTTAGTGTCTATGTTGTGTTACCATACAGGTATCTTAGTGTATATGTTGTGTTACCATACAGGTATCTTAGTGTCTATGTTGTGTTACCATACAGGTATCTTAGTGTATATGTTGTGTTACCATACAGGTATCTTAGTGTATATGTTGTGTTACCATACAGGTATCTTAGTGTCTATGTTGTGTTACCATACAGGTATCTTAGTGTCTATGTTGTGTTACCATACAGGTATCTTAGTGTCTATGTTGTGTTACCATACAGGTATCTTAGTGTCTATATTTTGTTATCATACAGGTATCTTAGTGTCTATGTTGTGTTACCATACAGGTATCTTAGTGTCTATGTTGTGTTACCATACAGGTATCTTAGTGTCTATGTTGTGTTACCATACAGGTGGTTCAGGAGAGACTGCCCTGACCCTCTACAGAACCAAGAACCATACACACAAACCTGTTATTGCGATCTCCACCTACAACATAGTACCCTTCGAGGCTGGGCAGTACTTCAACAAGATACAGGTACTAATGGACATCTAGTCAATGGCATGTGGATAGAACTGTTGATGTAACCTTTCAGTCTGTTAAGAGATTGAATGTAACATCCAGGACCAATATATGTGTGTTGTGGTGCCCTGTGACAGTGTTTTGACCGTAGAAATAGAATGACTAGAATGGTCTTGGAACCTCTGACCTTGGCAGTTTGACTGGTGAACTCATGGCTGCACATACAATGGCAAAGCTGGTATTACGCCCATGGTCATTTAGAAAGTTCATACTAGGACTATTTGCTCTCAATGTTTTACTTGGATTAACAAATGTTCAATAGTAAAGTATCTTCTCACTGACACTTCTGTCAAGATACCAGTTAACTCAGTCTGTCATCCATTGACTAGCCTTGTGTTGTCAGACATTACACTGTAATCGGCTGGGGGCAAGGCTAGGAATTGACATGCATATTTAGTCAGTGTCTCATTTTTACACAATAGAGTCATTATCTCCAATGGCAATCTACCAACATACCTTGAAAAAATCAGCAGCTTAAATGCTGAGGCTGGCTGAACTACATCGAAGTCAGTAAAAGTAAGACTAAGCAAGAACAAACTTATAGTCCTTGCATCCAAAGCTCAGTCTGAGAATTTGAGAGTGGTTACATTTCTCCAGCCTCATCCCTCAGCTGTTTACCAAAAAACGGACTGCTTTGTTGGGGTGACCACTTTGTTGTTGTTGGAAACCCAGATTGCTCCATGAATTAAAGTAGTATTTTTATGGTATGAAAAAGCTGTTTGCTGAGTAATAAGTCCACAGTCACAAAGGAAGTATATGTAGACCTGCATGTTTTTAATCAATACTCAACATTTCACCATGAAAATCATATTTTATGCAACACAGGAAAATGTTAAGACTTTGATCTTGTTTATTCAGCAGCTTCTTTTCCCTGTAAGAAGAAAGAGAGAATATAATGGATCAGTAATAATAATGAACATGATAAATATATGGATAGAATATAATGGATCAGTAATAATAATGAACATGATAAATATATGGATAGAATATAATGGATCAGTAATAATAATGAACATGATAAATATATGGATAGAATATAATGGATCAGTAATAATAATGAACATGATAAATATATGGATAGAATATAATGGATCAGTAATAATAATGAACATGATAAATAGATGAACACTTGGAAATAATATAATGGATCAAGCATTTTAAGGCTCAGTGCTCAGCTTGGATATTATATTTTGAAGTTCTAACTGAATTAATGTATATTTTATTTCTGCCCTACCTGACGTGCTTCTTAGAGATGTTAAATACAGCTGATTAAATCATGTTTTTGTTGTTGTTGCCATACTTGAAACGTTCTTCTTAGAGATGTTAAATACAGTTGATTAAATCATGTTTTTGTTGTTGTTGCCATACTTGAAACGTTCTTCTTAGAGATGTTAAATACAGTTGAGTGAGTGTAAAAGGTCAGTATTTCCCTCTGTGAAGACTGAATCATAGGTGGTGTTGATGTGGTCATATTTAAACATGAGTCAGTTATAGGTTTAGCAGCAGTTCTGTACCTTTCCAGAGTCACGGGTCTTGGCTCTGAGCTTGTTGACCTGAGTCTCAGCGATGTCAGCACGCTCCTCAGCCTCCTCCAGCTCATGCTGAACCTTCCTGAACTTAGACATGTGGCTATTGGCTGCTTCCTCCTGGGTGAGGAAAAGAGAGGGAGAGCACAACATCAGTATTTAAAGTTTGAAGCTTCAGGTAGCAAATTTAAATATTATTTTCAACAAAACAAATATTGACAGATTTTGGATAGCAATGTATATAGGGAGTTAGATGATACTGCAGAGAAAATGAGTGGTGGAACTGGGAATCAGATAGATAGATAGATAGATAGATAGATAGATAGATAGATAGATAGATAGATAGATAGATAGATAGATAGATAGATAGATAGATAGATAGATAGATAGATAGATAGATAGATAGATAGATAGATAGATAGATAGATAGATAGATAGATAGATAGATAGATAGATAGATAGATAGATAGATAGATAGATAGATAGATACTTTATTGATCCCCGAGTCATTGTTGACTGATGTGCTGTAGCAACACTTCAACTAAACTGTATTGGCATTACGTTTGAAGGGAGAAAACACATTTTCGATTGTATGCTTTCAGAGTCTGTGACTCACCGCTTCCTCAGAATGCCTCTTGTAGGCCTTTACTTTCAACTGCAGTTTATCTACCAGGTCCTGAAGTCTGCCAACATTCTTCTTATCCTCCTCAGTCTGTGGGAGAAGATCAAATAATCAATGTCAGTATAGTTTTATACACAAACCTGTCTGTTTTAGTGTCAAGTGTGTGAAGAAGACACTTTCTCTTACCTGGTAAGTGAGCTCCTTGACTCTGCGTTCATACTTGCGGACTCCCTTAACTGCGTCAACACCTCTTCTCTGCTCGGCCTCCACCTCAGTCTCAAGCTCACGCACCTTTGTGGTAGAAATAAACAGACATTTGATTGAGGTGATGAAATCAGACGTAACAAATCTTTGTAAAATGGATTTATAGTCTTCTACCCAGCCAAGGAGGCAAAATTGTTATCTGTTCCTATGCACTTTTAAAAGTTTAATTGAATGGGTCTGTAATAATAACAACAACTTTTCATTATACAGGTCAGTTGTTCCCAAAATGGAATTTACTTTTAAAATTTCCTTATGAACATTTCTAGCAAGAACAGATTAAACAACTAGAGATCTGTTGAAAAAGTTTAGATGGTGCAATACAGTACAATGTAATATTATTAATCAACAATTTGTGTTCTTAACTCTTAGATAAACAACGGGTCTGGGAGGCTGTATGACTATTTATCCATTTTGGAAAGCATTTAGCAGTGTGTGGTGCAGTACCAGTCAGGCCACTAGAGGACGCCACTCGCTCGTTTTAATGTTATGAGATTTCTTCTTTTATTGAGGGCTCGCGCTATGGCAGTTGAGAGGAAGTTTGCCAAGTCAGCTAACGGCACGACGAAAGCTCCGACATAAATACATTTGTATATCTTTATTTTGAAGGTAAGCGACTGGAAAAGCACCATATCCCGGACGGTAATATTTCTGGAGTATGTACATATGTTTGTGAAGATATTATATTGTGTTTTGAGGTTTTATGAAACGTATTAAAGTCCGCAGGCCTACAAGCTAATTCAGCCGTTAGCCTGCTAGCTGGTAGCCCCGCATAGCAACGCTAGCTTCCATAGCAACAGGCGGTGAATGAGATGTAGCTTTAGAGAGAGAAATTAAACAAATGTAACTAGATGTAACAAATTATTACTATTATTACTATCATATTATCTTTATTGTGAATTTACATTTGTATTATTATTTCAAATATTATTATATATGAATTAAATGGCAGTTTAGACAACTTAGACAACTGTACAAACCTGAACGAAGCAACTAGATTAATATATTTGTATTTATTCGAAGGTCTTGGCTCAACTCCACTAAATAAGTGTTAAATTATTATATATGTTTTGGTTATGAACATAAATGCACTGTAATTTAAGCTTTAAAACTGCAACGTTTTCACTCCGCCCCATGGCAAAATGTGTAGAATTGCAAGAAATTAGCTTTAAATCTGCAACATTTTCTCTCTGATGCCAAGAGGGGGGACTTAACTTTTTTTTTTCCCAGGACCCGAGACTTGATTAGTCCAGCCATGCACTGCAGAAGTAACAGTAAACCTGCATGGAGGCTATTTTTCTCACTCTAAAGTAACAGTTGTATTCTGATTTTATGAGGCGGTCCCTGATAAATTCGCTATCACTAAAGTGGTCCTCGACACAGAAAAGTTTAAACAATGCTCCTGTGTAATTTTATATCATCAAATACATTTCCATCTATCAGTATTTCAATCCACCCTGCTGGTAACTCACCCGGGACTCCAGTTTCTGGAGCTGCTTCTTGCCTCCCTTCATGGCCAGATTCTCAGCCTCATCCAGGCGGTGCTGCAGGTCCTTGACTGTGACCTCTAGGTTCTTCTTCATCCTCTCCAGGTGAGAGCTGGTGTCCTGCTCCTTCTTCAGTTCCTCAGCCATCATGGCCGCCTGGAATGGTAGTTTGTTTAATTTATGCACCAATTGGACCAATCATAACGTCCCTCTGAGATCTTTGTTGTTCTTAACCAGCCCAGCTCCCATTGGCCCTTGGGGACAAATCAAGTTGATGTAATTCAAGGACTCACATCAGTGATGGCCTTCTTGGCCTTCTCCTCTGCATTCCTGGCTTCTTGGACGATGTCGTCCACCTCTCCCTGCACCTGAACCAGGTCAGTCTCCAGCTTCTTCTTGGTGTTCAGAAGGCTGGTGTTCTGAAGAATGAAACACAACGATTTATTGGCCTCTTAAAAGAACTTACAAGTCACAAGGCTGAAATTATGAAAATCCAAAAGCAAGCACAGTCAAATTCCAGGCGTGTTTAAACGGTATGCTTGGTTGAGTTTCATTAGAAATGGCTTTTGACACATACTTGGGAGTGCAGCAGTCCAACACGCTCACTGGCGTCTACCAGCTCAGTCTCAGCCACTTTGCGGCCTCTCTCTGTCTGTTCCAGAGCAACTCTCAGCTCCTCGATTTCAGCCACCATCAGACCGTTTCTGCGCTCCACCATGGCTGCCTGCTCCTTCATGTCCTCTGCGACACGGACTGCATCATCAAGGTGCAATTGGGCATCCTGGGGTTCACAATGACATAGGTTCATTAGAACTTGTCTCTTAGACAAGGTGACTTTTATCAATGTATCCTGCTCTATTTACTCTCAGATTAGAAAATGCTAATTAGCATCAAAGTAGACATCATGCAAGACTACAAATCCCTGCAAGCTCTTGCAAGATATCTCTAGCTGACACCTTCGCTTAAAGGTATTGTGTCCATTTAAAACTTGCACAAGACGGTTCAAAGTATTGTAAATTAAAGAAATGAAGCCAATTTATGAAATACTAAATGTATCTAACATTAGATAGTTAATACAGAGATTATTACCTTTGCTTCGATTTGACAGTCTCATCCAGATCATTATGGTATTTGTAGTTCTTTATGATAGCCACATTAGCAGCTAATTAGCATTTCATTTTTTGAGGGTAAATAAAGGTAAATAAATTGATAAAGGTCACCTTGTTCTAGAGATATTTACAAGGTTGCCAAAAAGTCACGCCAGGGTAAGCCTATGTGAAACACTGCCCTTATTTTAAGTGTTTCTAAAATCCCCTATGTGAAACATTAATGGTAGAAAAAAGATTGGAACCATTTCCTTGTTTGACCACTAGGTTTTATGGGTATTATGACTCAGACTGAGGTACTCTATTGGATGGGTGAGAGAATTGTTAATTGGTGAGAATTTCCCCAATATCCTTACCTTTCTACAGTTAATTAGTCCACTCAATACAATTCCTATGTTCTATTTTTTTCTAGAGATTCACAAACAAATCCCTCCCCATGTTCAGGTGTTTGAGCCTGATGTCCCAGTCCCTTTACCTTGAGCTGTCCCTGGACATTCCTCAGCTGTTTCTGGGCCTCAGCGGCCTGCCTGTTGGAGTGGCTCAGCTGGATCTCCATCTCGTTCAGGTCTCCCTCCATCTTCTTCTTCACCCTCAGGGCGTCATTCCTGCTCCTGACTTCAGAGTCCAAGGTGCTCTGCATGGAGTCAACCACCCTCTGGCTGTTCCTCTTAATCTGCTCCATCTCCTCGTCCTTCTCAGCGATCTTCCTGTCCACCTCACCCTTGATCTGGTTCAGCTCCAGCTGCACACGCAGAATCTTGGATTCCTCATGCTCCAGTGTTCCCTGGACAAAGAGAAGCAGTCAGGCCAATTGTGTTCAGTACATCTGGATGTAGGAATTAAATCTATATTACTACAATAAACACCAGTACAGGGAGCGTTATACTGTAGCTGGCGTTGGCTAGTGTAACACTGCTTTTCCCATCAAACAGCTGTAGTTTGTACCTCAGCCTCCTCCAGAGCGGTCTGGATCTCAGACTTCTCTGTCTCCACGGTCTTCTTGGCCTTCTCCAGCTCATGAATGCTCTTGCCAGTCTCTCCGATCTGCTCAGTCAGGTCAGAGATCTCCTCTGCACACACGCACACAGGAGCAGTTTAGAGATTTTCAGTGGATATCGCCAATGTACTGAATTTGACATTGAATCATAATTACAGTTAATTAATTAACAGCCCTTTATTCGGTCTTTCAAATCTAATCGCCTTCCACTTCTTTGAGTTGTTCAAAGGAATAAGAATAAATAAATGATACTGTACATGACATTTCTGAAATGATGTAATAGTCGTTTTGACTATTTGACTCCCTCCATTTTCAGAACACTAGTCAAGCATGAGCTAAATAGAACTGCTGTTAAATGCTCACGTTGCAGGTTCTTGTTCTCTCTCTTCAGAGTCTCCAGATGATCCAGAGCCTCCTCGTAGGAGTTCTTCATCTTGAAGAGTTCAGTGCTCATTGAGCGAGCCTCCTTCTGAGCTCCTTCCAGCTCAGCCTGGCCCTCCTCATACTTCTGCTTCCACTCTGCCAGAACCTAGGGAAATCCATGGGGTTTTCATTAGAAGTCATAGATGAAGAGTTGTGAATCAGAAACATCCTACAATTAATCCTATAGCAGACAGAAAATATCACCCTGGTTTCTTTCTTTTTACCTTGTCAAAGTTCCTCTGCTTCTTGTCGAGGTTGGCAGCCAATGCATTGGCCCTCTCAACGTCAATCATGAGGTCCTCCACCTCTCCCTGCAGCCTCTGCTTGGTCTTCTCCAGGGAGGCGCACTTGGAGTTGGTCGCCTCAATGGTCTCCTCAGCCTCCTGCAGACGCTGGGCCAGCTTTTTCCTGTTAGACAACAGAGGGTGGTTTTGTGGTTTCAAAACAAATTGTACAATATATATTGACGTAACATCTTCTCAGATTCCCCCTACCACCCTCAACATCCACACCCTATATTTGAGTGTTTGCTGTTGCGCGCAACTCACTTGGCCTCCTCCAGCTCCTCTGTGCGCTGGATGGCATCAGTTTCATACTTAGTCCTCCACTGAGCCACCTCACTGTTGGCCTTGGACATGCCGCGTTGCAGCTCTGCCTTGGCCTCCTGCTCCTCCTCAAACTGCTCCCTCAGAAGGTCACAGTCATGGCGGGCAGACTGAACACCGTGGGCCAGTGCATTTTTAGCCTGTGAGAGAGAAAGACAAAGAGAGATTACGATAGAAGTCAATAGGAGTCTCTGAGTATGGAGAGACAGTAGGGGTCTCTGAGGGTGAAGAGACAGTAGGAGTCTCTGAGGGTGGAGAGACAGTAGGAGTCTCTGAGGGTGGAGAGACAGTAGGAGTCTCTGAGGGTGGAGAGTCAGTAGGAGTCTCTGAGGGTGGAGAGACAGTAGGAGTCTCTGAGGGTGGCGTAGTTACCATTTATACAAAGACATGGCTCTAAACTCTGTGGACGGTGGAGGGTTCCTTACCTTGACCTCCTCCTCAATCGCCCTCTTCAGCTCCTCCACCTGCTGGGTGAAGGCCTGTTTTCCTCTGGTCAGCTGAGACACCAGGGCTTCCTTCTCCTCCAGCTGGCGTCCAAACTCACCTGGAGGGATAGAGGGATATCTTGTTAATTATGTCTCTGTTCTCCAAGATTGAACATGTATTTGGACGTATCGTAGGGCATTGTTAGGTAGTGAATAGTACAGTATAAATTATGTGGATACATCCCCCAACACGTTATTGTGTTCTACTGAAGTAAAGCATTAGTTTGTTGTTCATTGTTGATGGTACCATTTTCTGTCAGGAGTCTGGCCCTCTGTCCGCTGATGTCGTTGACCTGGCGAACATTCTCATCATTCTTAGTCTTGAGCTCACTCAGCTGGTCCTCAAGAGTACGGCACATCTTCTCCAGATTGCCCTGTTAGTGAAACATGTACCATCATTACTTTATATATGTCTCCTGTTAACTTCAGTTCACTTGAATGGTAATGTAGTTGACCCTCCTCAACGCTGCTTGACCAAAACATCACTACACACCTTAGACTTGGCGACGGCCTCCATGTTGCTGGAGAGGTCATCAATCTCCATCTTGTATTCACTCTTCTCCTTCTCCAGCTTCTGCTTGACGCGCTGCAGGTTGTCGATCTGCTCCCCGAGCTCAGCCACACTGTCGGCCTGCTTCTTGCGCAGAGCGGCGGCTGTGGCCTCATGCTGCAGGGTGGACTCTTCAAGATCACGACGCAGCTTCTGGAACTCAGCCTCACGCTTCTTGTTCATCTCAATCTGAGCAGCAGTGGCGCCTCCGGCCTCCTCCAGCCTCTCGCTGATCTCCTCAAGTTCCCTGGAGAGATCGGCCCTCTGCTTCTCAACCTTAGCCCTGGCAGCACGCTCAGCCTCAATTTCCTCCTCCAGCTCCTCAATACGGGCCTAGAACAGAGGGCAGGAGCAGGGAGGATGAACTCTACAATACAGTTGGAACAATTGAACCTCACAAAATAATAATAGTATGTATATTTTACATAAATGTGTTAATACAAAGACAGTGAATCTATTCAGTAGACAGTGTCCAATGTGCGAACCTAAACCACAATTAAGAAGCACCATCTTTACAATGGTTAGAAGCCCCAGCAAGAAGCACCATCTTCCAACCTACTCAGCCATCCAGAAGCCATTGTGAAAAATGTCTGCTACCAGAATAATGTTTTACAAGAAATGATTCAGGTGTGTGCTTTTCTGTTCTGGAGCTTTTATCCTGTACTGTACCTGGAGTTCCTTGATCTTCTTCTGCAGCTGAGCTCCTAGAGACTGCTCATCCTCAATCTTGCTGAGGAGCTGAGTGGTCTCAAACTCCTTCCTAAGAAACACAAACACATTGATTGCAGAGTTGGTTTTGGTTAGATAGTGTAAAGGGAGAGTATTATACCATTCACGTTGCTTTAAAGAATCACATGTATATGCTGATTCATAATAACAAGAATTAGTCAAGAACAACAATAATAATGGTAATACTGTAGTCATTTGTTTGTGTTTACTTCTTGATTTTCTCATCAGCTTGCTGCTTGTCATTCTCCAGGTCCATTATGGACTCCTGGGCCAGTTTCAGATCTCCCTCCAGCTTTCTCTTGGATCTCTCAAGGTCCATACGGAGCTTCTTCTCTTGCTCCAGAGAACCCTCAAGCTATAAGATAAAAACACATATATTGTTCAAATCTAAACAACTGAAGATAATATCATCTTACACACTATCATGGCCAAAATGTCAAACTCCACTCACGTCGTCCACTTGCTGTTCCAGCTTGGTCTTGGCCTTGGTCAGAGTGTTGACTTTGTCCTCCTCTGCCTGCAGGTCGTCCAGTGTCTGCTGGTGGGACTCTTGGAGGGCTTTCTTCTCCTTGGTCAGCTTGGCAACACTCTCATCCATGGACGCCATCTCCTCTGTCAGGTTTTTAACCTGTAAATTGACACAACATAATTATACTTCACCATAAAGGGGAAAAATAGTTTGTTATATATTAAATTCAATTAATTTAGATTAGAAATGGGCTCCCGAGTGGTGCAACGGTCTAAGGCGCCGCATCTCAGTGCTAGAGGCGTCACTACAGACCCTGGTTCGATTTAGGGTTGTATCACATCTGGCTGTGATTGGGAGTCCCATAGGGCGGCACACAATTGGCCCCGCGTTTGCCTGGGGTTATGCTGTCATTGTAAATAAGAATCTTTTCTTAACTGACTTGCCTTGTTAAAATTAAGGTTAAATAAAGAAATGTGTCAAAAAGTACTGTACTACAGATGCAACACTAGATGGCAGTGTCCTGAATGAAGTCATAAATGAGGGGGAGCAGAACATACAATGAATGTGGGGAGTAACTGAAGTTCTACTATTGTGTCTTCATTTTTATTAAACTCACAATACAGCTTGAATTCTTTTTCTGTTCAGCTATGTATTGAGTTGATTATTGTTTGGTTAGACTGTCTGTGGTAAGACACAACACCTTGTTTTCAGTGGCGTGCTTCTCCTTCTCCACTTTGGCCAGGGTGAGCTCCAGGTCATCAATGTCCTTCTTCAGCTCAGAGCACTCATCCTCCAGCTTCCTCTTCTTGGCAGTCAACTCAGCATTGATCTCCTCCTCATCCTCCAGCCTCTCAGTCGTCTCTTTGAGTTTGGCCTCCAGCTGGATCTTGCTCTTGATGAGCCCCTCACACCTTTCCTCAGCATCGTTCAGACTGTCTCCTTCCTGGTTTCAGAACAGGAGCAAACATCAGCGGCCTGACTTTGTTCATGAAAATATAGATTTTATTTAGTCAAAGATGTCAGAGCAAATCAATATAAATGTTTGAAATATATATAGCATATAACATGGGCAATAAAAATGTGTGAATTAGTAACATACTTTAAAGAGTGCTCATATGTGTGTTCATGTTTGTGGGTTTGTATGATATATATAACATTGGCAATAACAGTGTTTGTAGGTTTGTATGTATGTCTGTGTGTGTATTCATGTGTGTGTAAATGTGACTTTATGAAGATTGTTGCTCACTCACAGATGCCACTTGGAGCGCCAGGTCATTCTTCTCCTGTGTCAGAGCCACCAACTTCTCCTCCATTTGCTTCTTTGTGGCCAGAGCCTTGGCCAGGTCTGCCGTCATCTTGTCATAGTTCTCCTTCATATTGGCCAGCTCCTTCTCAGTCTCAGCGCTCTGCAGCAGGGGCTTGATCTTGAAGTACAACTTCATCCATGGCCAGGTTTTCACATTCATGAATGAGCGGATGTTGTACTGGATGGCGTAAACAGATTCTCTGGATGACAGAAAGGACAGAGTGGCATGGTGAGTGACATGCTTATAGCAACATTCTGGGATTCAAAGAACAACAAAACAGATCCCCCTGCCACTGTTTGTATACAGCTGAGGAATGGGGCTAGGGAAATGTAACTTCTCTTAAATTCATAGACAGCTCTCTAGATGCAATGACTGACAGGTAATGCTAAGCTCACGGGGCATTTTATATTCTTCAAGAATGAATACAGTATGTAATCATAATGCATTAGATACAGGTGGTTGACAGAAAGCTTTGCCAAGATGTCTACTATTCTTCACCTCCTCTCCATCATCTTGGTGAACTCTCTCCTCATGAGGAATCCACGGCTGAGAGCCTGGACCATGCCGACCAGAGCAGCCAGCTTCTCATCTCTCATCTCCTCCAGGACACCCAGCAGACCGGCTTTGAAGAACACCTGAGACACAGGTTAACATGGTTAATGGAACCACAGATGGTGACAGATAGAAAGGGTTCAATCAAAAGAGGGGAAAAACACCACTAGATTGATTTGAACAACATTAACTTTGCAATGGTTACAAACAAACCAAAGGATATGTTGTTTCTAAGTTGTTAGTTGTTGTACAGTTGTAGATGAATAATGTACACAGATCCTGATAACTGCAGCCATACCACTCTAACACAATGCACATGATAATGAGTTTAGTTTCTCTTCTACACTTGTGATGAATGACTGAAGAAAAAAACACTACAATGTTTTACACCTTTTCCATTAGTTAATGAAGAAGAAAGAATAAAAGGATGGATAGATCAACTGGAGAGATTTTATATGATAAGGGTTTAAATTATCATGGAAGTTGTGTTTTGTTGTCAGCTTTTGCTGGAGGTATTTGACTGACCTTGGTGTGTCCAAACTTGTAATCTTCGTGATTCACATCAATGGACCCAAGCAGCTTCTCAGAAGCCTTCTTGTTGTCCATGAACTGTCCCTCAGGGATGACACTGGCATTCAGTACTTTGTACCTGAATGAGGAGACAGTTTTAAAGTATGCCAAGTTGTAGGTTGGTTATATTATGTAAAAGGTGAGCCTATTCTGATGCTCGGGAATCCCTTGGAGCAGATATTTTGTGATTTTGTGTGTGTGTGTGTACCTCTGCTTGAAGTCAGCATAGATGATTCTGCTGGGGAAGCCCTTTCTGCAGATCCTGATACCCTCCAGTACACCATTACACCTGAGCTGGTGGATAACCAGGAAGTTCTCCATCAGACCTGGTAAAAAAAAAAAAGTATATTTTGATATTCATAAACATGTTAAATAATGGACTCGTTAAAGTTACTGATACTGTACTGATAAGAGGACATATTTAACTCAATATTTATTGTACCTGGAGTCTTTGACTCGTTGGGGATCAGGCATCGTACAAAGTGAGGATGAGTGCTCCTCAAGTTGGTCATCAGCTTATGTAAATTCTCCTGTAAGAGGGTTACAAACCATTTTCTTAGACATCATTTAGGATAATCAATGCACCTTTTGAAGGACTGAATATACACCCTTCAAAAGCTCACCCTGAACTGGGAGGACACAGTCTGCATGGAACCACCCTTCTTCTTGCCTCCTTTCTTGGCTTTATCTGTTAAAATGGGGAAAAGTTAAAGATAACTATAAAAGTACATTTCCTAGAGCGGATGGAATAAATGTTATAATAATAAGAGTATGTAAGAAATCTAGAGTGGTCTTGTCTTCAGCAAGCACACTAATTATAAACCAGAGAATCTCTGGTTAAGATAGATAGATAGATAGATAGATAGATAGATAGATAGATAGATAGATAGATAGATAGATAGATAGATAGATAGATAGATAGATAGATAGATAGATAGATAGATAGATAGATAGATAGATAGATAGATAGATAGATAGATAGATAGATAGATAGATAGATAGATAGATAGATAGATAGATAGATAGATAGATAGATAGATAGATAGATAGATAGATAGATAGATACTTTATTGATCCCGGAGGGGACATTTCTTAAATAGATCAAACTTATCTAGAGGCAAATGCTGCCAGTGAGACCGTGTAGAATCACACCTATTGTAGGAGTAAATTAACCTAGTGATAAACCCTGAGAAACTGTGATACATTCAAAGACTTTAAAAAAAGTCTGGGTCTGAGTTGTAACTAGTGCTTCATAAAATATTTTGACCTGATGCTAGTCTTACCCTCAGGAGGGGGAGGGGGATACAGGGCAGCCAAAATTTTGACTGAGGACTTCTGGTACAGTTGACAAACTGAGTCGTTCAGGGGATCCTTGTTCTTCTCCAGCCAGCCAGTGATGTTGTAGTCCACAGTACCGGCGTAGTGCACCAGGGAGAAGTGGGCCTCTGCCTTGCCTTTGGCAGGCTTGGGCTTCTCAAATGCATTTGTTTTGCCAAGATGCTGGGCGTACAGCTTGTCCTTGAAGGTAGTGTCTGAAGACTTGGGGAACATGCACTCCTCTTCAAGGATGGAGAAGATTCCCAATGGCTTTACGAAAAGAGATTAATATCAAATTAGTGATATTTACATTTAGAGTCACATTAATTCCTTAAGCAAACATGCTATTATAGAATTAGATTAATTTAGGGGGACATAATAGGAACCTTATTGAGTTCTCAACAGTCAGATAACTTGTCAGTGGCATACAGTGCATACAGTTTTTTATTTTGTATCAATTTGCAAAAATCTCAAAACAATTATGCTGTATTGTGTGTAGATTGATGAGAAAATGTTTTTATTTAATCAATTTTCAAAAAAGGGGTCTGAATACTTTACAAATTGTTGCCAAGGGAAGCCAGGCACCCCTCACAAAAAATGTAGATATAAAATAATGTATGTTTTGTCTCTCTTAGCAAGAGGCTGAATGTGTAGTGTATCTCACCAGGCAGCTGAGAGGCTACACCCCCAGTTATCTTTCAAATGTCTGTGTTTTATACATTTTCTTAAATTCTCAAGAAGCTGAATGTATCTAATAGAAGAAAGCATCTGAGTGAGTTAAACAGAGCCCCTCTGTCTCTGTATGTGTAGCCCATCTATCTGATGCTGTCAGAAAGAGTATGATATTGTTGCCGCCTGTAGCATTGAATGCAAGGGAAGCCAGAGAGCATTTGACCTCCCTTGTTAAAAGAATTATACAATATTAGCAAATCAGCGTTGAGCTAAAATTAGTGAGCTCAACTGTGAAGGGTTCTGGTGCACCAAAAAAAAGGGTCAAGTAAAGCCAGCATGTACTGTATGACAGATTCATAGACCGTTTTAGAAACATGAAAGAGAGGAGGATAGCATTATTTTTTCTACTTACACACACAGACATCAGAGCCATGGACAGCCACATGATATTTATTTTGTTTATTTTGATTGGACTCAATTGTTTTTGGAATATTTTAGTTGTCACTGTATTAGACTAAGCATAGCTGATTTGATGATGTTGAAATGTTGAAGTTGAAATTGTGCTGATATAGTGGAGGGAGGCAGCTCGTGTTTTCCTGTGGTAACTCTGTGGTTCTAAATCAATAATTATTTAGTTGTCCATAAATGTCAGAAACATTAACTTGCTTAACCATGTTGGTGGTCATGTAACTGTTTGTTATGCAATATGCTTTGTGGACTTCACTGGGCAGATGTTGCTATCCAGTTTTGAGAAAGGTGTGCGGTCCATTATGTTCCTCACAGACAGCTTACCTTCTCAATAAGCTCAATGCAGGCAGCCAAGTCCATGCCGAAGTCAATGAAGGCCCAGACGATTCCCTCCTTCTTGTACTCCTCTTGCTCCAGAACGAACATGGTGTGGTTGAAAAACTGTTGCAGTTTCTCATTGGTGAAGTTGATGCACAGCTGCTCCATGCTGTTGTACTGTTGATGGAGTTTTAAAAGAGATAATTTCATCATACAAGGCTGTAATCCCTCTCAATCACAACTAACTCGTTCTGGTCTCATACTCACATCAAAGATCTCAAACCCGGCAATGTCAAGCACACCGATATAGAACTGCCTTGGATTCTTGGTGTCCAACATCTCGTTGATACGGATGACCATCCACAAGAACATCCTCTCATAGATAGACTTCGCCAGAGCGCTGACTGAGTTATTAACCTGCAATGATAATACCTCAAATTAGTACATGAGATATTGACCATGTCTAGTGACCATGTCGGCTCCCAAGTGGCGCAGTGTTCTAAGACACTGCATCTCAGTGCTAGAAGCGTCACTACAGACAACCTGGTTTGAATCCAGACTGTATCACAACCGGCCGTGATTGGGTGTCCCATAGCGCGGCGCACAATTGGCCCAGCGTCGTCTGAGTTTGGCCGCAGTAGGCCGTCATTGTAAATAAGAATTTGTTCTTAACTGACTTGCCTACTTAAATAAAAGGTTCAATAAAAAATAAAAAATCCAATAAGGTAATACAAGCTTGGGAAAAACAAAAGCACTATAATAAATAAATAAAAAACCTATGCACTCAGAAAATGGTAGATGCTTTGTTTGGCCACCTTACCTGAGGCACAGTCTGTCCCTTGGTCACATACTCGTTGCCGACCTTCACTCTGGGGTAGCACAGAGCCTTCAACATCTCAGCTGAGTTCAGGCCCAGCAGGTAGGCGATTTTATCAGCCACTGGAGAGAGAACCAGGGACACAAGATCACTTGTTTCTGATGTCACACTGACAAAATAGTTTGGCTAACTTCTTTGTGGGTTAGGTTTTGATTCACCCAGGTTGGAATTTGTTCTCTATGAATGATCTCCTGCCTGACTTTCATGTGGCACAGTCTGTCTTACGTGTTCTATCTCATGTTAGGGACTGGGAATGGGACTAATGCTTTACATATTGTCTATCTATGAGTGGGACTCACCCTCTGTGCCGTCTGGCTCGGCCTGCTCCTCACGCTGCTTCTGCTTGAATTTCAAGTTGCCATGGTGCAGTACAGCTCCTGTCAGCTTGTAGATGCCTACCTTCTCTTCATTAGTGAAGCCCAGGACTGTAATGGCATCCTGGCATTAAAGAGGAAGTACAACAGTGATGAACTGAACAGTAGTTTGGTCAGTTACACTACAGTTCTGTGCTGCTCACTGCAGAATGAATGGGATGGATAGATTTGACTCTTGGCCAACACACTAGTGATGGAAACACAAAAGGAGTTTTACACAGTTCCACAGGGCACTTAGTGGTGCTCTCTTGTGGAAGTCTATAATGGTGAAATGTGAAGTCATGACAAGTGCCTTGAAGCACATGCCTAACTAACATAAGACATTTAGAATCAAACAAAAAAATACATAGAAATTCCCAGCTGCCACCAAGTTGGATTTTCACAATGCATTCAGTGTGTATGGTTGTCCTACCCATTCCATATCTAGAGTTTGGTTAACCCTTCGTTTGACTCACATCTGTGGCATCCAGCTCTTCATTGTCATTGATGCTGGCCACAGTGATCTGACCCTGGCTGCACATGGGGAAGTCGTAGGGGTTGGTGGTGATGAGCGCCATTTCTGTGGACAACAGAGAACAGCTTGTCAGTTAAATCTCTTAGAATTCTGCTGAACCTTTACAGTATCTCTCCCTCCTTTACTCAGTAGATACATGTAGTATATAATAAATAGCATCAAAAGAGGAGACTCAGTGAATTTCATAAAAATCTAAATAATGTTGAAACATTAGAAAAGTTATCCTTTTTAGGTAAAACTATACTAAATATATTCATGTCACCAAATAATTTATTAAAACACACTGTTTTACAATGAATGTCTACAGTAGCCTCAGCAGCACTCTGTAGGGTAGCACCATGGTGTAGCCGGAGCACAGCTAGTTTCCATCCTAATTTCTTCAAAAATGAAGCCAGAGAGAGAGAGAAAGGGAGAGCTAGCTATATTTATTTTCTTCTTTTTCACTTTCACTTACTTAGCTGAATGCAGCTAGCTATATTTATTTTCTTCTTTTTCACTTTCACTTACTTAGCTGAATGCAGCTAGCTATTTTAGCCTACTCAGACACCCTGCTCAAACAGAGAGGGATGCTATGTTACCTAGCTAGCTATGGCTATCCAATACTGGAACTCTTCCAAGTCAAGGTAAGTTTTGGGTTTTATTAATTTATTGGTGTAACTGTTAAACTGCTTGCTAACTGTACAGTGTACTGTTTACTAACACGTTAGTTCTAAGAACTCTATTTTAAGGGATGATTATTATTACCCTAAATTATATCATACGAACATTTAGCTATTTAAGTATCTCTTCCTGTCATTTACCTGTACAAATATTCACTTACCTGTATATTTAACAAGACTGTATATTAAGTAAACTATTATTACCCTCACTTATATCATACACACATTTAGCTATTTAATTATTTCTCTGCCATGGAAATACTCCTTATTTATCTATATCAACTTGCAATATGTTTTATCATCTTTTTTTCACCTAACACTCTTTAACAATGTATAGCGTACATATTCAGCTTTTTGCACTCCAGACTTCTTGTATTTTTATACTTTTTTCATACTGCCGCACTATGTATCGTGTATCTGTCTTTTGTGTATTTTCGTTCTGGCATTTTGCACCTGCCCTGTGTTTTTTCATAGCTGCTTGACGAAGAAATTTCCCCTCGCGGATCAATAAAGTATCTATCTATCTATCTATCTATCTATCTATCTATCTATCTATCTATCTATCTATCTATCTATCTATCTATCTATCTATCTATCTATCTAGTAGCTAGCTATGTTGACTATGATGTTAGCTAATATGGTGACAACGATGTAGACTGTGTGTAGCGGTTAGCGGTTATGATATGAAGGTTTGGCTTGGAAAGGTTTTTTCACCTGGTCACAGACAGCTTATGTGTTGCACTGAAGTCCACAAGCGTAGGGAAAAGGTGATGCAAGATGGAATTATCCATTGATGAGAGGGCTCATGCTGTTTGAAAGTAGGGGTGTGCTGACATGGCCATACTTGTATTTGTAATCTTATCCGTAAATTGACAGTGAAAGTGTTTTATTATACCTAAATAGATGATGACAAAATACCTCCCTGCACGTTCTCACAGCAAAACATCTTCAGTTTAGGAGCAGCTTGCAGAGGGGTGTGTGTGTGTCTGTGTGTCCTCAACTTGCAGCAGTTTGCCGTCACTCAGTCAGAATGCGCATTAGTTTCATATTGGTTCCCTACCCTTGCCCCACACTATTATGCACATTGATAGCAAACGTCCTCTCCATGTGATTTATCATAGTACCTATCTATCTATCTATCTTTATCATAGTAGCTAGCATTAGCGGTCTAAATGATAAGACCCAAAATATGCAACGAAAAGTGATCAAGTGAAATTATGAAGCGAGTGTATGGAGAAATACAGCTTCACTCTCTCCAATCAGAGCAGCAGGATCAATGTAGAGCCTGCCCTTCTCTTTACAGAAAGGCAAACTATCCAGTTCAGTTATAGTCTCTGACCTGAGAAAGATGGTTGCCGCAGGCAAGATTTTGCAAGGCAGTATTGAATGTGTCAATGTCTTTCACCTTGATTACTCAAATTTCCCATCAGCATCTACTTTTCGTACCAACTAGCTCAGGTTTGTGGCCTGTCATCATCTGGAAAAAGATGTGGTAGCCTCTCTCATCGGGCAGCTGGAAGGACACTCTGGACTTCTCCAGCAGGTCTGAGGGAGAAAGAGAGATAGATTGAGTAACACAAAGAGAGAGAGAGAGCGAGAGAACATGAGATACATTTACATTTGATGATCTCCAAAAAATAATCTGTGTGAATTTAGGAAAGCATTGAGAAACAATCAAAACCAACTCACAGGTTTCAATGTCAGCTTTAGCCAGTTTACCACCTTGGAAGTGAATCCTGATGAATTTACCCTATAGTAGAGCAAATCAATTTAACATCTAACAGAGTGACCAAAATAAGATCCTACATCTGTATAAAAATAGGGAACTAATGAATTACATTTTTCCAATATAAGGTAACTTCCACAGTATGTCCTTCATACTTACAAAGCGAGACGAGTTGTCATTCCTCACTGTCTTGGCATTACCGTAAGACTCCAGCAGAGGGTTAGCTGCAATGATCTGATCCTCCAGAGACCCCTGATTGAGACAAACACAAGTTACTCAGAAACTGCAAAAATGTTAAAGTTAGTTTTCGCTCAATTGCTTGAACACTTTTCTTGAAACAGGATTCACTACTGGATTTTGTTTTTACCACAGCCAACCAAAAAAGGAAAACAGCAGAACAACCTACCTGCATTTTACTGGGGTCTACTTCCTTCTTGGCTCCAGACACTGCAATGGTGGCAAAGTACTGGATGACACGCTTGGTGTTGACAGTCTTTCCTGCACCGGATTCTCCACTGTATTATATGACAGAGAAAGAGGAGTTTTAGTTACGTGTTTGAGTGTCAGATTGGCTTTCACTAAGAAATACAGTGGCAAGAAAAAGGATGTGAACCCTTTGGAATTACCATGATTTCTGCATAAATTGGTCATAAAACTAATAACACACAAACAATTATATATGTTTTCATGTCTTTATTGAACACACTGTGTAAACATTCACAGTGCAAGGTGGGAAAAGTATGTGAAGCCTTAGATTTAATAACTGGTTGACTCTGGACTGGTTGTCAGGACTCTTACTGGGCCACTCCAGAAGGTGTATTTTCTTCTGTTGAAGCCATTCTCTTGTTGATTTACTTCTGTGTTTTGGGTCATTGTCCTCTTCCATCACCCAACTTCTGTTGAGCTTCAATTGGCATACATTCTCCTGCAAAATGTCTTGATAAACTTGGGAATTCATCTTTCCATCGATGATAGCAAGCTGTCCAGGCCCTGAGGCAGCAAAGCAGCCCCAAACCATGATGCTCCCTTCACCATACTTTACAGTTGGGATGAGGTTTTGATGTTGGTGTGCTGTGCCTTTTTTCTCTCCACACATAGTGTTGTGTGTTCGTTCCAAACAACTCAACTTTAGTTTCATCTGTCCACAGAATATTTTGCCAGTAGCGCTGTGGAACATCCAGGTGCTCTTTTGCGAACTTCAGACGTGCAGCAATGTTTTTTTTTGGACAGCAGTGGCTTTTTCTTTGGTGTCCTCCCATGAACACCATCCTTGTTTAGTGTTTAACGTGTCGTAGACTCGTCAACAGAGATGTTAGCATGTTACAGAGATTTCTGTAAGTCTTTAGTTGACAATTTAGGATTCTTCTTAGCCTCATTGAGCATTCTGCACTGTGCTCTTGCAGTAATCTTTGCAGGACAGCCACTCCTATGGAGAGTAGCAACAGTGCTGAACTTTCTCTTTTGTAGACAATGTTTCTTACATCAAGGCTTTTAGAGATACTTTTGTAACCCTTTCCAGCATTATGCAAGTCAACAATTCTTAATCTTAGGACTTCTGAGATGTATTTTGTTCGAGGCATGGTTCACATCAGGTAATGCTTCTTGTGAATAGCAATCTCGTCTCATTGATTGGACTCCAGGTTAGCTGAGTCATTAGTCATTAGCCTAGGGGTCCACATACTTTTTCCAACCTACACTGTGAATGTTTAAATTATGTATTCAATATAAACAAGAAAAATACAAAAAATGTTGTGTTATTAGTTTAAGCACACTGTGTTCGTCTATTGTCTAGATGAAGATCAGATAACATTTTATGACCGATTTATTTAATAATTTTTTTTAAATTTAAGAGATTAACTTTATTTAACTAGGCAAGTCAGTTAAGAACAAATTCTTATTTACAATGACGGCCTACCTACAGGGTCAGCCCCTGGAGCAAATTAGGGTTAAGTGCCTTGCTCAAGGACACATCGACAGGTTTTTCACCTTGTCGGCTCAGGGAATAGAACTAGAGACCTTTCGGTTACTAGCCCAACGCTCTAACCGCTAGGCTACCTGCCGCTCTAAATCCAGGTAATTCCAAAGGGTTCACATACTTTTTCTTGTGTCTGATCTTAATTTGATCCTTCTATTTTCGTAGAGAATTTTCCTGCACAGCAGGAAATGCTAATTTTGTATTTTTGGAGGGGCTTCTAAAGTTCGTAATTACCACTGTAAAATTTCTGAATTTATTTGCCCTAATGAAAAATGTATCAACCCCTACAAAACTGTCCAATAATTATAATCCACATAATAATTCACACTTCCTGTTGCTGCAGGATTCTTTTCCTGCTGTGAGAAACTAGTCAAGTTTAGATGTAACATCCGTTTGTGTCTTTCAGAGGGGTTGTGATAAAGCGGAAGTCACATTTCATCCTCCTCCCATCTCTCTAACCGTTAGGCTACCTGCCTATTGTTAGGTGAAAAATACACTGTTGACCTTTTTTGCATAAGTAAAACTTCAACAAATATTCCCTTTCATCGACCATTCATAATGTCATGTATTTTCATCACACCCAAGTGACCCAACATATTACAACATATTACAATAGTGACATTTTAGTAAACAACTTACGTAATCAGGACTGACTGGTTCTCCTTATCTGTAACCAGATAACATATTGTTTATCATACTCAAGCAACATTATGGGGACATTATTTCATTCATAGTATCATCATTCATTTCAATTTGGAACATTTTCCATTCAACTCTAGTGAAATCAGATATTACCAGCAAACTGTTCTAATCTAGACTAGAAAACAGTAGATACCCCTCTAAAGAATATTTTAACTTCCATCTATCCAACCATCTATCCACCCACCCACCCATCCATCCATCCATCCATCCATCCATCCATCCATCCATCCATCCATCCATCCATGAGATCTCGTACCAATCATCATGAACTGAAAGGCGTTGTCAGAGACGGAGAAGATATGGGGTGGAGCCTCCATCCTCTTCTTCCCTCTGTAGGCGTTGACAACCTCTGCGTCGTAGACGGGGAGCCACTTGTAGGGGTTCACCGTGGCACAGAAGAGCCCAGAGTAGGTCTGGATGAAAGGGATTTAATTAAATTATCAAAGTTAGATGGACTTTTACCTGGATTTATGTGAGGATGTGGGTGTACTTTGGTATACTGATGTGGGTCTACTGTATTGATATGTTTTGGTTTCTACCATTCATTTACAGTAGGGTCACTTTACTGACCTATATTGTAGGCTCACAAAAATTGGAAAATTATATTATATTATACTAATACAATTGCACGGAAAACATGCTTTTTTTTAAACAAGTAATAAATCTATTTTTTTAAAGATAAGGGTCAAAGTTATTGAGCTCTATTTTCATGTCATTGAACCAAAGCACTGATTAAAATCCAAGTTCCAATGCCGTTTATCAAACTCCAGCTGTTTACATTTGTTGGATGACATGACAATAGAGCTCTTTGGGAAGCCAACCAGTTATGGGTTTTGCACTGAAATTAGAATGCATAAGCAGAAAATAACCCCATGTCAAATATGGTGGTGGATCTTTGATGTTATGGGGCTACTTTGATTCCACTGGTCCTGGGGCCCTTGTTAAGGTCAACGGCTTCATGAACTTCACCCAGTACCAGGACATTATAGCCAAAAACCTGGTTGACTCTGCCAGGAGGCTGAAACTTGGCTGCAAGTGGATATTCCAGCAAGACAATAAACCCACGTTCACATCAAAATCCACAATGAAATGGTTAATTGGCCACAAATCTTCAAATTGAAGAGGATTCAGTATGGAAGAATGGTCTAAGATCCCTCCCAAAGTGTTCTCCAACTCATAAAGGATTTT
The DNA here is from genome assembly GCA_023634145.1 of Thymallus thymallus. Classification (NCBI taxonomy): domain Eukaryota; kingdom Metazoa; phylum Chordata; class Actinopteri; order Salmoniformes; family Salmonidae; genus Thymallus; species Thymallus thymallus. The sequence continues at coordinate 21,098,936 of CM042394.1, read as the reverse complement.
AGAATACAGTCATTTCTGCTCATGTTTATCTAGGGTGTCAATATTATTGGACCCCACTGTATGGGTAGTACTGTATTTATGTATTTATTATGTATGTGGTTGTATGTATGTGCAGGTTTCTTACATAGATCATCCATGCTGCATAACGCTCTTTGAGGTTATACAACACAGAGGCTTCATTCAGGTAGGTCATCATGGCCATGTCCTCAATCTTGTCATACTTAGGGGGGTTCATCTCAAAGATGTCTGCATCTTTGAACTCTTTTCCTTCCTGAAACAGTCAGAAATCTAGATTAAACACAGATCAACGTGGACATGACTGAATGCTTTTTGCTCATTAACAGTTCATTCCACTACTTTGTTATCACCAACTGACATACTTTACTAGCCAATGTAAATGGCAGCATAAAAAAGTATGTGTTTGAAGGTTATATTCTGCTTAGAAAAAACAAATGTTTAATCTGGTGTTACTGATTTCATATTGTCTATTGAAATGTTTTTGATCATTTTAAAGATTTTTCAAGAAATAGATTAATTGCACAAACTTGAACTTGAGTACTTTTCAGATCAGGCTTACCTCCTTAGTGCCGTCAGGTTTCGTAACTGTTACAGTACACTTCCCGTCGGCCCTGGCAGTGACTAAACCCTTAAGGTACAGCTCTGCCTTGTCTGTCACATAGCAGGAGTTCTTTGAATCAAAGGGTGCGGTTTGTGCCTCAATCCTCTCCCTCTCAGGCTTACGGAGGTATATGGCAGCCTTGCCGTAGATTTGCATCTCCGCGTCCGTACTCATGGTGACGGATAACTAGGAAAGAGATGAAACAAGAAACATGATTGACTCTGTGGTGCTTCCTCCCCGGTCAACAGAGTTAGCTGAGCGGTATCTCTCAGAATATTCTCATCACTTTTTATGTGAAGACTCAAACCATGTCTCACCTTCTTTTTCACCTCCTACAGATGAATGTGTACTTCTTGGATGACCCTGTGAAACATTAGGTTGTTGTGAAAACACACAAGTATAAAGCCTTATCATTTAGCCCCAAAAGGGCTAGAAAACATAATTCAACTAAATCATTACAGCCATGCCAAATTCAACTACAGGTGTAACTGATAACTTTCATGTTCCTAGTGGCAACTCACTTTACTACACATTCTGTCAAGAATTCAAATAAATACCCCTGAAAACCCAGTTACATTCTAGACCATCCCATTAATTTACAAACAAGTGCAGGAGCAACACTTTTGGCCGTAAAAGTAAGTTACATATTTCAAGTAAAATACATTAAAACTCAAATCAATGCCACTTGATTGTATATTATAATTTGTTACAAGAGACATGCAGAAGTCAATTCAAACAGTGCAGTTAGCTACTGCCTCAGATGCTGAGTACAAAGATGAGACAAATGTAAAAATGTAAGGAGGTGGAGAGGTCTTACCACAGAGGAAGAAGGTATCTGACTTATGGATGCTGGGGCCTCAGCCTCCTTATATCTGGTTGGAAGTGCTAACCAAGCAAAAGTTAATTATGGACCGCTCTGGGAAAGGAAATGAATTGGATGAGAGACCTCTGTGTGTCTGTGTCTCACTAGCACCTCCCACTTCCAGGAGCACCACACTCCCATTACATTACTTTTTAATGTCATATGTGTCTCTTTATTGATAATGATGTCATTATCAATAATTATGACAATATCAAAAGTTTGATTCATCCCAATATTACTACAACTGACCCTCAAATACTGTAATGGAGTCCATGTTGCCTCACTACCACTAAAATAGATATCATTAAATCTAATCTGACTTTATTTAGTTCCCTTTTAGTGGCATTAATCCTCATCAACAACTTTATATATATGTTCAACTATTATTTATATTATTTAGCTTGTAAACACATCTGAACTCTCCTCACCTCATGCTTGTTGTCCGTTACCTCGTACTTTGCTTAGTTTGATTTATCACCCTGGTGGAAGCATATTCAATTAATATTTCAAAGCTAGAACATTAACATTTAGGCTTTCAATAACAGCTTATAAAACTGTTAATTATAATGTTTTATTTATCTAAAGTATGATACATCTTGATACGCTTCTATTTGTCTCACATTTCAGCTGGCTAAAACAGTCCAGTAGGATTCTTATGACTTACATAACACCAGTACAGTATTTCAATAATCTTATCCACTCATATTTCTGACAGAGATATAACTGCCTCAGACTTTTATTACACTCTGAAGTAAACCGCTTAGCAGCTGATCTGGCTTTAATAAAACTGATATAAATTAATTGGAATAGTTACAATAAAGTAACAGATTCCTTTACATTTACAATACATTACATTTTCACCACCTGAATACACCCTATGTTTTAAGGTGTCCACCCAGCACATTAGTAGGAGAGACTGGCATTGGTTGTCACTTTTTACTCAGCACCAGCATAGCTTGTAAGACTCATGATATTATGAGGAAACCAAGTTCTTTGGTTGTAATGAGGACACTTTTTATCCTTACTTGTTGTATATTTATACTTTTTCATACTGCCGCTCTATATATCATGTATCTGTCTTTTGTGTATTTTCGTTCTGGCATTTTGCACCTGCCCTGTTTTTTTCGTAGCTGATTGACGAAGAAATTTCCCCTCGGGGATCAATAAAGTACCTATCTATCTATCTATCTATCTATCTATCTATCTATCAATCTATCAATCTATCTATGGAAGAGGAAGTCATGCAACAGAGCAAACAGAATCTTAGCAATAGCCAGGTCATTCTTTGATCAAACAATATAATTCAGAATTGTATGCTTTAAGAGAAGCATATGACATTTAATGTATACTGGCAGTATACTCTATACGTTACTGTAAAAGCCGCCCATGGCTTGACCTAGGAACTCAGAAAATAGGTTTGAAATATAGCTCTCCCTTTCCTCTTTTCAACAAACCTTTGTTCATGGATATTCCCATAGTTCAAACATTTACATAACAACATAAATTCCCCTCACATCAATGTTTTCTCATGCTGACATGATTTGCGATGTAACTTAAGAATTACGATGATCGCACCACATGCATCGTTATTTACAAGACAACTTTTATAAGAGTGTTTCCCAAACAAGCACGTAGAGGAAGTGTTCGCTAAGTGCATCGTTACGACCATGTGTCGATACTGATAGGATCAGAAGACAAGCAGCGCTGCTCTCGGATCAGCTTTCTCCATTCAAATATTACCTTAACATTAATCATTATTCCACAATACTGACCATGGATCAGTTCCTAGAGAGATATTGTCACCTATGGCTGCAGATAGCCTATTGAGGCGGTTTATTACGCTCATCCAATAATAATGCTCTAAATCACAGATTGGAAACATTATTTACGCACATGCTGTTGCACATCATGAAACACAGAGGTAAACATTACAGATATTATTGTTGTCGCAAAACAGACAGCAATATATTGAACATTTCTTTCTATATTATTATTTTGTCCTTCACTTGTTTGAAACAATTAAATTCCTTTGCAACTTTGTATTTGTAGTTAACTCCAAGTTATTGGCAGTCACAGTCAGACAGACTGATTGATTTTTTTGATTTTATGTTAAGTGGAAATCTGTGAATAACAATGCACTTTGGCACTCTATGAGTGGTTTCACTAGTAGATGTGCAAAGGTTTTTAAGAGACACCTGGTCCCCATCATTACACACACCTGGTCCCCATCATTACACACACCTGGTCCCCATCATTATACACACCTGGTCCCCATCATTACACACACCTGGTCCCCATCATTACACACACCTGGTCCCCATCATTACACACACCTGGTCCCCATCATTACACACACCTGGTCCCCATCATTCCACACACCTGGTCCCCATCATTCCACACACCTGGTCCCCATCATTCCACACACCTGGTCCCCATCATTACACACACCTGGTCCCCATCATTACACACACCTGGTCCCCATCATTACACACACCTGGTCCCCATCATTATACACACCTGGTCCCCAACATTACACACACCTGGTCCCCATCATTACACACACCTGGTCCCCATCATTACACACACCTGGTCCCCATCATTATACACACCTGGTCCCCATCATTATACACACCTGGTCCCCATCATTACACACACCTGGTCCCCATCATTCCACACACCTGGTCCCCATCATTACACACACCTGGTCCCCATCATTCCACACACCTGGTCCCCATCATTACACACACCTGGTCCCCATCATTACACACACCTGGTCCCCATCATTCCACACACCTGGTCCCCATCATTACACACACCTGGTCCCCATCATTATACACACCTAGTCCCCAACATTACACACACCTGGTCCCCATCATTACACACACCTGGTCCCCATCATTCCACACACCTGGTTCCCATCATTATACCCACCTGCCCACCATCATTACACACACCTGGACTTCACCATCACCTTGATTACCTTCCCTTTATTTAGCCAGTAGCCTCAGTCATTAGGCGGTATTGGTTAGTTTTTACGGTCAGTACGCTACTCCTGTTTTGTTCATCTGCCTTGTCTTATTATTAAACTCTCTTTCTGCACCTGCTTCCTGACTCACTGCGTATTCGTCACACTAAAGATAATCTTAATGCTACAAAGGCTCTGAGAATTCACATATTTGAACCTTAAAAATATTACACAGCGCCATTTAGATTGGGAATAATTAGCATTGAGACAACCAACCCGTGAGACAACAAACCCCGGTCTCCCCTGAAAGAACCTCCTACGGGGGCAGCTAATGGATGCAATAGTTGAGCCGGGGGCTGACCATCTGGAAGGACCCCATCAAGGCCTTTTGATTTCTTGGACTGTGCTCTCATCATTGCAGCCAAGGTTTATTGTTTGGTATATCTGCCAACATAGCCTTATTCTGGCACCGATGCCACTGTTATTAGACAATATATTTACTTGACGTGTTTGTGGGTGGAGAGAACATTTGCACCATGCAGACTAAATGTTTATGACATTAAGTTATTTTAATGTGTAACGATCTTGCATGATATATGACCTGTCGTGTACACCCGGCATAAGCTCCAAACTTTCTCTGGGCAGAGGTTACCCTCTGGGAGATAAACCAACATTTTCTTTGATTGAAAGTGCAGTGATAGACATTTGGGTGACATTAAACCAAACATCTGACATAGTTTTTTCATTGGAATTTGGTTATGCTTTTTGAAAGCATAGTGATAACGCATTGGAAATTCAACTATCTTTTGGCTGTCTTTTTGAGTGGGTGAATATAGGTTGAAATCTCATTGATCAACGTCTAACCCAAATATTACCCAATTATCCACGTTGAAATGATTTGATGACCTTTCACAACAATTTGATTCAGCTGAACCCACTGTGATAGTGCTGGGATGGAACAAGAGCCTGCACACCATGTGGATGGGCTGTCCAGAACAGGAGTTGAAGGACCCTGATATACTGTTATAACTGACAGATGTCATTAAACCGTTGAGTAAACTGTCATTATAAAACTGTTATTGTACATATTTGACGTATTTTATAATGGTCTTGGGAGGATTGAATTGTAACTCTTGATCCAATATATTTTAAGGGTGCTTTAAATGACTCAGTCTGTGATCGCAAAGTAGTTTTATCACCACAGACAGGAGTTTGCCTGAGACACCCCAGAGCTCCTTGGCTCAAGTCAGCATTTCTTTTACATGATTGAATCCATTAAAATGTCACAGCCAGTAAAAATCTAAATCTAGATATGAAATGTCAGATGATGTGGCTTGGATCCACAAAACAACCAATCTTGGCTCGGTTAACTGAGATCTAATGTTCCAGGTCACATATCTCGCTGTAAATCTATTACGGTGGCAGCAATGTGAGGACCTCATGCTGGCTTGTATCGGATCTCTCTGTGTTCTACAGTATAGGTCAACTTTTTTCAATGGAGGGCTAAATGTAATCTTATAAATTTACAAGGTTAAACACTTGTAGCAAATGGGGAGCTTTTGTGTTCTTCAGCAAGCTTTACAGATTTTGGACAAACAAGTAGTCCACATTATTCAAATCTTTCAATGACCTGCAACCACAGCCATTATCCAAGACTGGGTGTCAGAAATACATGCAGACTAAAGTTATCTGGGATTGCTTTATGACCCTCTGGGATTGCTTTATCTGCTGAGCTGTTCTTGAAACTAAAATTTGATCCCATACAGTCCATGGCAAAGTTACAAGAAGTATACCAAAGCCACAGATAATTTCTAAGGCCAATATGGCCATGTTCAGAAATGGGTGTGTCAGAAATACATACATTTTCCACAGCAATATACAGTTGAAGTTGGAAGTTTACAATACACCTTAGCCAAATACATTTAAACTCAGTTTTTCACAATTCCTGACATTTAATCCTAGTAAAAATTCCCTGTCTTAGGTCAGTTAGGATCACCACTTTATTTTAAGAATGTGAAATGTCAGAATAATAGTAGAGAGAATGATTAATTTCAGCTTTTATTTCTGTCATCACATTCCCAGTGGGTCAGAAGTTTACATACACTCAATTAGTATTTGGTAGCGTTGCCTTTAAATTGTTTAACTTGGGTCAAACATTTCCGGTAGCCTTCCACAAGCTTCCCACAATAAGTTGGGTGAATTTCGGCCCATTCCTCCTGACAGAACTGGTGTAACTGAGTCAGGTTTGTAGGCCTCCTTGCTCGCATACGCTTTTTCAGTTCTGCCCACACATTTTCTATAGGATTAAGGTCAGGGCTTTGTGATGGCCACTACAATACCTTGACTTTGTTGTCCTTAAGCCATTTTGCAACAACTTTGGAAGTATGCTTGGGGTCATTGTCTATTTGGAAGACCCATTTGCGACCAAGCTTTAACTTCCTGACTGATGTCTTGAGATGTTGCTTCAATATACCCACATAATTTTCCTTCCTCATGATGCCATCTAGTTTGTGAAGTGCACAAGTCCCTCCTGCAGCAAAGCACCCCCACAACATGATGCTGCCACCCCGTGCTTCACGGTTGGGATGGTGTTCTTTGGCTTGCAAGCCTCCACTTTTTTCCTCCAAACATAACAATGGTCATTATGGCCAAACAGTTGTATTTTTGTTTCATCAGACCAGAGGACATTGCTCCAAAAAGTATGATGATCTTGGTCCCCATGTGCAGTTGCAAACCGTAGTCTTGCTTTTTTATGGCGGTTTTGGAGCAGTGGCTTCTTCCTTGCTGAGCGGCCTTTCAGGTTATGTCGATATAGGACTCGTTTTACTGTGGATATAGATAATTTTGTACCTGTTTCCTCCAGCATCTTCACAAGGTCCTTTGCTGTTGTTCTGGGATTGATTTGCACTTTTTGCACCAAAGTACGTTAATCTCTAGGAGACAGAACGCATCTCCTTCCTGAGCGGTATGACGGCTGCGTGGTCCCATGGTGTTTATACTTGCATACTATTGTTTGTACAGATGAACGTGGTACCTTCAGGCGTTTGGAAATTGCTCCCAAGGATGAACCAGGATGAAATTCTGAGGTCTTGGCTGATTTCTTTTGATTTTACCATGATGTCGAGCAAAGAGGCACTGAGTTTGAAGGTAGGCCTTGAAATACATCCACAAATACACCTCCAATTGACTCAAATTATGTCAATTAGCCTATAAGAAGCTTCTAAAGCCATGACATCATTTTCTGGAATTTTCCAAGCTGTTTAAAGGCACAGTCAACTTAGTGTATGTAAACTTCTGACCCACTGGAATTGTGATATAGTGAATTATAAGTGAAATAATCTGTCTGTAAACAATTGTTGGAAGAATGACTTGTGTCATGCACAAAGTAGATGTCCTAACCAACTTGCCAAAACTATAGTTTGTTAACATGAAATCTGTGGAGTGGTTGAAAAATGAGTTTTAATGACATCAACCTAAGTGTATGTAAACTTCCGACTTCAATTGTATCTAAGGTAATTCGGCATTGCTTTATTGGCAGGTCTGCTGCCATTTAAGCTATGCACCAGAGGAAATGACTATATACGAAACAGATCATATCAAATACCTGCTTTTGTTTTGGACAGCTTTATTTTTAGACTTTCAAATGTAAAACCAACAGATTGCAGGAAGACACAGTCAAGTACAAGAAAAGTTAAGTCCATAACAGAGAACATCAATAAAATCCCACACCCTCCCTTCAGCTGCAGCTGTTGGAACACAAGTGTCTCTGGGAGAGCAGGGGACTCGTCCTAGCCAAGCCTTTTGGAAGAGTCAGGACAAGTGACAGCCCACTAGATGGCCCCACCAATGATCAATTTCTAGAAAAGAAAGACTTCACATTCAGTCTCACAATTGGAAGACTGGTTTAAATCATAGGAAAAATGGAAAGTGTTCCTGTCTGCCTGTGAATGAGTTGAATACAAGGTGTTGAATAGAAGGTTGTTTTAATAATAGCCTTGACCTCTATGGCAGCTGTTATATCTGAGATGACTGAAGACCTGATGATAGGAGTCTCTGCTTTATAGTCCTACAAGGTATCCCAGTTAACAGTAGGCTCAACTTTAATATCGCAATCATCTCAATAATGTTGTACACAATTTGTTGGATTGGAACCAGGGTTGTGTTCATTTGGCACTAGTGTAACAAATCATTAAGAAGCCGGCGGCCACTGGCTTCTTAAGTAGGCAATGCTCAATGTTAAATTCAAACCTTCGTACCATCACATCTAAGCCAATATGACAACAATTTCAATTAAACGAATGACCTTGTATGGAGGTACACGTCCTCCCTGCCTCTCGCCATCTTCTGTTCCACATTCCTGATTTTTAACAGGGTCGTTGAATGTCACAAATATTCCAATTTAAATTATTTATTTCTCAATTATTGCTTTAAGATACAAATATCAAATATATGTCAACAATCCTTCCTCCAAAGGAACCTTCTATGGATTAAATGTTGTGAAAATCCCCAAATCTGTATTTTGTTGTTCTAGTTTGGTGAGGAATCACCCTAATAGCTTTCTAATAGCTACAATAATATGGCATACAGACTGTGACTTTGTAGCTAACCTTCCTTTCTCAAGTAGTTAATGCTTCCTCTTTCAGAACCTATTCATAATCCACTTCCCTCTTCCTATTTACATGTTGAACACTGAATCTGTTCAAAATCACAACATGGAAATCACATCAGTGTGGGACCAATGTGTCTGATCAACTTCCCTCACACTCCATGGCCCTGGGGCAGAACCTTTCTCTTTGGTTTTGACTAGATGGTATACAGCTGTGTGTCAGAGAATAATTTTCCTAGCAGGTTAGGAGAATTTACGCAATAGGTTAGGATAATTAGGTTAAGGTTAGGAAAAGGGTTAGGGTTAGCTAAAATGCTAAATGTTTAAACTTTTGACGAGCAATTTGACATAAACTGTATCCCATCTAGCCTGCAAGTAATGTAAGCTTACATAGTGGGTAACTGCTCACTGCTCCAAATATTGTCTTCTGACACCATGTCTCTAGTCTGTTTTGACTGACTGTTTGGCCTTCATTCAAACCTCTCCCGCCACTGTGGATTATATTTATAGCGTCTCATAAAACTGTGAAGCCTCCGTTATGTGTTTGGAAGGCATATGCTGACAAAGCTATCTAGCCTCTAACTCATTGCAATTTGAACCCTCTGGTAAATGTGGATAAGTGTAACATTACCGAATACGTGAAATGCTTTTTTCCTAAACGGGTATAGACTTGATACTGCTTGTCTAATAATATATTATTGAATTATTGCAAGCACCCCTACGCAACAACCAAGCCACCCCTCAAAACTCCTGGTGCCGCCACTGCGTCACACGCCCTCTACTCCTTTCAATACACCAATGGTAACGTATTACAAGCACAATCATTTCGCTTGTGCTTGTAATAACATCTGTTAAACACGCGCATGTGACCAATACCATTTAATTTGAAAAAAATATTCTCTTACCAAATGTAAATATGCACCGCATATGCATCACGTTGGCAGAATGTGTTGTTTATATAGCTAGCTAGTCTACTGGTGACTGCAGGGTGTTGGCAAAGATACTTACGTTCCCCTATTCATCTGTGGAAAATGGTGTAGTCTGCAAAGATTCATTAATTTAAACACTAATAATGCATTCCATTAAATATATATTTTCTCTTTGAATTGAATTTTTATATATCTGTTTTGTTTTTGATAACATTTAGTTTTTATTGCATATATGTATATGGTGGTTTTTACCAACAGATTTGCAGATTAGACAAAATCATCCCAGACGCCCACACTGAAGTCGAGGCGGCAGGTAGCCGAGTGGTTACACCGATGGTCCCGTAACCGAAAGGTTGCTGGACTGAATCCCCGAACTGACAAGGTAAAAATCTGTCGTTCTGTCCCTGAACAAGGCAGTTAACCCACTTTTCCTAGGACATTGTAAATACAAATATGTTTTTAACTGACTTGCCTAGTTAAATAAATAAAAGTTCCTTGTTGTCCACGTCACTAGATAGGTTCTTTATTCGTCAAGCAGCGAAAAAACAGAGGGCAGGAGCAAAATGCCAGAACGAAATAGTTTTTATACATGTCAACGTGTAATAATTGTATAATTTGTTCACCTAACACTATAACAATGTATAGTGTACATATTCAGCCATTCACTCATACTATGCAATGTGTTTCTATAGCTTTTTGCACTTCAGACTTTGTGTATTTTTATACTTTTTCATACTGCTGCACTATGTGTCATGTATCTGTCTTTTGTGTATTTCGTTCTGGCATTTTGCACCTGCCCTGTGTTTTTCGTAGCTGCTTGATACAGTAATTTCCCCTCAGGGATCAAAAAGTACCTACCTACCTACCTACCTACCTACCTACAGCACAGTAGACTAGCTTCCTTTTAGTCTCTTTGTCCATGGACCAGACCCTCAAGCTCATCCACCTTGTTATGTAGCGATCTCACGTTGCCCATAATGATTGACGGTATAGCTGGCTTGTACTTCCTTAGCTTTGCCTTAAACTTCCAACTTGCCCTGCATCCACGGCTTCGCCTTTTCAACTCGTCTGGAATATCGAACTTTTCCCTGGGGTGCAATAGCGCTGAGTGTGCTAAATCCAGGAGTTGGGCTCGGTAGTAAATAATTGAGGACTCGCGTGTACTTTCGGCGCTGAGAAAAATAAAAAGTGCCTCAGTGATAAAAAGGACCAATAAAACCTTTTATAAAACAGTAGCCCTCCATAATCTATTATAGTTCAACTGTTGCAAAAAAAACCTCATGAAAAACATACTAAAACAACAATTAAAGCACAAAACAATGGAAGCTGCTTAACATGGCGTCGCCAATCTGGGACACTATGGACCTACCATGGTCTGAACACACAAACAGTCGTGAAGAGGGCACGACAATGCCTCTTCCACCTAAGGAGCCTGAAAAGATTTGGCATGGGTCCTCAGATCCTCACAGCTGCACCATTGAGAGCATTTTGACTGACTGCCTCACCGCTTGGTATGGCAACTGCTTGACATCCGACCACAAAGCATTACAGAGTGTAGTGCGTTCGGCCCAGTACATCACTGGGGCCGAGCTCCTTGCCATCCAGGACCTCTAAACCAGGCGGTGTCAGAGGAAGGCCCTAAAAATGGTCAAAGACTCCAGTCCCAAGTCTGGGACCAAAAGGCTCCTGAACCATTACTGGTAAAGTATAGTGCTTTGTGACAACTGCTGATGTAAAAAGGGCTTTATAAAATAAATGTGATTGAAATGTCAAACATATTTAAAGATTTTTCATTTTGTTTCCTTCTACACATACACACACACACACACACTTTGGTGATCCCCTGCCTGTTTCCTAAAAAAACACATTAGTCCATAAATACTTACTGCCAGCCAGCCTAGTGGAAGCCCTTCTTGAGTACTGACTTGATCCCCTGTTTCCTAAAACACTTGCACATGTCGTCTATAACTAGGCCAACCAACTGTCAGGGGAAGCCCTACATGCTGACTCAAAGACAGACAGTCAGGATGTAAAGGTTAACTGTGGTTATTTAACAGTTTGTTTTGGCAATGTTTTAAGCTCCTCCAATTCCCCTCCAGGATCTCTGTCAGGCACCCCCAATAACCTTTGAAGTGGCAGGCAAAAAATGCCCCTTGCAATGCCTCTTCTAGCCTTGGTGTTTAGTGCCCTCTATTGAATAATAATTATACTACATCAATCAAATGTATTTATAAAGCCCTTTTTACATCAGCCGATGTCACAAAGTGCTATACAGAAACCCAGCCTAAAACCCCAAACAGCAAGCAATGCAGATGTAGAAGCGCGGTGGCTAGGAAAAATGCCTTAGAAAGGCAGGAACCTAGGAAGAAACCTAGAGAGGAACCAGGCTCTGAGGGGTGGCCAGTCCTCTTCTGGCTGTGCCGGGTGCAGATTATAAGAGTACATGGACATTAAGGCCAGATTGTTCTTTAAGATGTTCAAACATTCATAGACGACCAGCAGGGTCAAATAATAATCACAGTGGAGAAGAGATGAGTTTTCAGTAAAGACTTAAAGTTCATGACCAAGTACGAGTCTCTCACATGGATAGGCAGACCATTCCATAAAAATGGAGCTCTATAGGAGAAAGCCCTGCCTCCAGCTGTTTGCGTAGAAATTCTAAGGACAATAAGGCGGCCTGTATCTTGTGACCGTAGCGTACATATAGGTATGTACGGCAGGACCAAATCTGAGAGATAAGTAGGAGCAAGTCCATGTAATGCTTTGTAGGTTAGCAGTAAAACCTTGAAATCAGCCCTAGCCTAACAGGAAGCCAGTGTAGAGAGGCTAGCACGGGAGTAATGTGATCACATTTTGGGGTTCTAGATTCTAGCAGCCATATTTTGCATTTACTGAACTTTATTTAGTGCTTTATCCTGGTAGACGGAGAGTAGAGCATTGCAGTAATCTAATCTAGAAGCATGGATTAGCTTTTCTGCATCATTCTGGGACAAAACATTTTTTGCAATGTTAGGAAAATAGAAAAAAGCTGCCCTTGAAATATTCTTGATGTTCATCCAAAGAGAGATCAGGGTCCAGAGTAACTCAGAGGTCCTTCAGTTTTATTTAAGACGACTGTACAACCATCTTAACATGGTTCATCATGGTAATAGCTTTGATGACCATCAAAAGTTGTCATTGTGGCCATTATGGAGTGGATTTACAAAGGATTTAAATGGACACGTAAAATCGGATTTATCAATAACTCAGCCATCTCTTAACCAATCCCTTAGCATTTCTCAAACTAAGTTAATAGTTTGGTGTTATTTGGACATATGGTCCATGAGAATACATTTTTCAAATGTTTTCAGATAATTCCAAGGTAGAGTAAAATCTATCCTGAGGGACCTTATGGGTCCTTGAGGCAAATGTGTTCTGAATGAGGAAAGACACGTTCATACAGTTTTAAGTCTCTAGGTCAAACAGGGTGAAGGATATGAGGGTTGAAGTAAGGCGGCTTTATAACAGCATCACCTACCATTCTTTTTTATTCATGGCCTCTAGTTTCTGTGTACCAAATTAGAAAAACAGTTACCAATCTGGTAACTAAACTAAACTAAACATTTTTTAGAATACAGAGAATCCATACTTATTCAAGTAATCGTCCTAGATGCCGAATATATTCCATCATTCACATCCGAAGCTGTTAACATTTAATATTCATCCAATGTCTGCCATGCTTCTGGATGAAGTCGTCGTTATCGGCTCTGCAAACCAGATCTTTTATAGCTCAAATGGTGTCATAAATTCCTGGCTTAAGACCTCCAGGACCATTTAGTATTGAGAGAAAGGATCTCAGAACAGGACAAAGAAACTTTTCCCTCTGAATATTACTACATCCCATAATGGAGAATTATTTTCCAATATTCCTGAATGGGAGAATGTGTAAACAGTCTGTGAGAACCAGCTACGATCCTGTCCACTTTGTTCATTCTTGTGACACTCAGAAAAGACTATCACAACATAACGTTGTCTTTGTTTGTATACACTTCCCAATTATGAGGCATGCATCTAATTATTGTATAAAATGTTTGACGAAGCATAAGAATGCTTTTGAAAAGATTACAATGTGATTTTAGCCTTTTTAATGAGAAAGGTTTTTCATGCCGTTTGCCCACTAACTAAGCCACGCCCCTAATGAGGTCAGAAGAGCGTGTCGGTTTGATGGGACTGCCTCTCTGACACAAGTCTTTAAGAGGACTCGCTAAGAATTTAAATATCAGTTCCGAAAATGCAAGGACTTTGTCCGAATGCATAGAAGGTCGAAGTTCCAATGATGTGCGGACTTGTCCACACGTTAAAATGGCGAATTTCATCTACAGCCCTAGAGTTCCAAAGAACAGCGGAGTTTGCTCCCCACGTGAGATGGTATGAACTCTGAACTATTTCACTAAAGAAGAAGTGAATCCTAGATTATAGCCTAACAGTCTGCAGCTGGAAAGGTCCGCAAATCTAGTAAGAACATTGACCGACCCAGAAGATTCTACAAAGGAACGATGGCGACATCGACTGGGCAAACCATGAACTCAACGAGCTATCGAAGCCAGCGTCACGTAAATACTGATTACATTCCTTTGTCCGAACGAGCGATTGTTAAAGTACATATGTAGTCAGATTTGTGTCATTAGTTTCCCATGTCCGATAGAACCCACATTGTGTCTTCCTTCCCTTCCCCCTTTCCTCTCTGAATCTATCGTGTAATCACCAAACTGTTATTCAGTCCCCTAGGGATGATATCATCCTGTATAATGTTAGTATTGTATTTGTATATTCTGTAATTGTTTAATTAGCTAGTAAATAAATAATTGAGCCAATTTGTGTATGAATGATTCATAAGTAAAACTGGGTTAGTGCAAACTAGGATTATGACTTTCAGAATGAGACTGATCGAGAGAAGGCAAAAATTCATTACTAAGCGACTGTTATCAAAAGAGATATAAAATATCCGTAGAGTTATTTTCTGGAATCGGTAACTCTGTAAACAACAGATTCCAGTGGTGCCCCAGGTTATTAATCATTTAATTATTGCATGGTTTAATTCAATCACGTAATCAATGAAACGTTAGATGATCGATTTGATATATAATAGTCTTCACCTTTAATGAGTCAAAGTCACATCATCAACCACCTGATTGGTTTGGCATTGGTTTCCGTTGGAGACAAAAAGGCTACGCTAAGCACGCAATTCCTGATAATGTCAACGCGGAAACAGGTTTAGACATTTTTGTGCTGTAATTCAAGAACGACCCGCCAGCAACCGTTATCATCATGCAAGCTTTATTTCAATATACAATACTCAAACACAACTCCAAAACGACCCGCCAGCATTATTTCTATATACAAACTCCAAAACGACCCGCCAGCATTATTTCTATATACAAACTCCAAAACGTGACTTTGAATCCTCTACTTTCACCACCAACATTTTAATTTCATAATATAGCTACAGTGTTTATAGCATGATACCAAGGTTTAAAGGGTTGTTCACCTCCACCATATCTACCCATGATTACCATCATTTATTAACAGACATCCAGTGTTAATAACATGTTCCTAGGGTTGAAGTGGTAAAACAATAGGTTAGGTAAACGCTGAGCAGTGATCAAGATGACCAGAGACAAGTTGCCTGGACGCTAATGCAAGAACCCCTGTCCTATTTGGATCCAATTCCCATAATAGAAGGTGTGTTTCATGTGTTTTACTTAAGTGGTTTGTAGTTTACTTTCTTCCAAAGCAGCAGAACTTACTTTATGTCATCAGATTTGATGAGTGACCGAAACCTTTCCCATCCTCAGAGCAGTGGTTAGGCTTCTCTCTTGTGTGAGTAAGCTGGTGTCTATTTAGGGTCTGTAAAAGGGAAAAACTAATCCCACAAACAGAGCAGTGGAAAAGCTTATTTCCTGTGTGAGTTCGCTGGTGTCTCGTTAGGTCTCCTGCCCGACTGAAACCCTTCCCACACTGAGAGCAGTGATGATGCTTCTCTCCAGTGTGAATCAGCTGATGTGTCTTCAAAGTTGATGAATGACTGAAACTCTTCCCACACTGAGAGCAGAGGAAAGGCTTCTTTCCTGTGTGAGTTACCTGGTGTCTAATTAAGTTCTGTGAAAGAGAAAAACTCTTCCCACAAACAGAGCAATGGAAAGGTTTCTCCCCCGTGTGAGTTCGCTGGTGTATTTTTAGTTTGCTTGGGGTCTGAAAACTCTTCCCACATTGACCACATGGGTGAGTCTTCTTTCTTTTTTTAGTTGGTTTTGATTTGAGGTGAGTTGGACAAATAAAACTGCCTCTGCAATCTCTGGAGTGGGGTCTACAAGTGTGCCTTCTCAACTCCTCCGGCTCATAGAAACTAGTGAAGCAGTCCATGCAGTGGTGATATTTCTGTCTTGAGTGCATCGGTCTGTGTTGTTTATGGTTTCCTGATGCTGTGGAACTGGGCTCACTGTCTGAACCTGGGTTGGAGCTCTCTCCTGTGGGAATATGGACAGATATGTGGTTAAGGCCCTTTTCTCACCAGGTCAGTTTTTTTGTCCAAATAATTTGGGTTTATGATGGCTTTCACACCAATTGCGCAATCCGTCAATAATTTATTCGGAACACATTCAATATTTGCGGGGGGTTTTGAATGCGGAAATAGACAGCTGACCAATATAAATTGTTATATGGAATGTGTGTTCTGCCACTGATGGTCCACTGACAGGTTCATTGTTTGAATTAATTAATTCATTTTTCTCTGCCTGTTTTGTATGTTTGCAATGAATCAGTGCAGCAATATATGAATCTATCACCAGGCTACTTGTTGAAGAGCTATGAGGAATAGAGAGAGGGCAGTGGAGTTTCCAGCGGAGATGTGCAAGGTTTAAATGAGACGATAATACATATATTAAACCATCAGTTGTATGCTAGCGCATATATATATATATATATATATATATATATATATATATATATATATACACACACACACACAGTTGAAGTTTACATACACCTTGGCCAAATACATTTAAACTCCGTTTTTCATCATTTCTGACATGTAATCCTAGTAATAATTCCCTGTCTTATGTCAGTTAGGATCACCACTTTATTTGAAGAATGTGAAATGTCAGAATAATAATAGAGAATTATTTATTTCAACTTTTATTTCTTTCATCACATTCCCAGTGGGTCAGAAGTTTACATACACTCAATTAGTATTTGGTAGCATTGCCTTTAAATTGTTTAACTTGGGTCAAACATTTTGGGTAGCCTTCCACAAGCTTCCCACAATACATTTTCGGAAGAATGCTTGGGGTCATTGTCCATTTGGAAGACCCATTTGCGACCAAGCTTTAACTTCCTGTCTTGAGATGTTGCTTCAATATATCCACATAATTTTCCTTCCTCACGATGCCATCTATTTTGTGAAGTGCACCAGTCCCTCCTGCAGCAAAGCACCCCCACAACATGATGCTGCCACCCCCGTGCTTCACGGTTGGGATAGTGTTCTTCGGCTTGCAAGCCTCCCCCTTTTTCCTCCAAACATAACGATGGTCATTATGGCCAAACAGTTCTATTTTTGTTTCATCAGACCAGAGGACATTTCTCCAAAAAGTAAGACCATTGTCCCCATGTGCAGTTGCAAACCGTAATCTGGCTTTTTATGGCGGTTTTGGAGCAGTGGCTTATTCCTGGCTGAGCAGCCTTTAAGGTTATGTCGATATAGGACTTGTTTTACTGTGGATATATATAATTTTGTACCCGTTTCCTCCAGCATCTTCACAAGGACCTTTGCTGTTGTTCTGGGATTTATTTGCACTTTAGGAGACAGAACGCATCTCCTTCCTGAGCGGTATGACGGCTGCGTGATCCCATAGTGTTTATACTTGCGTACTATTGTTTGTACAGATGAACATGGTACCTTCAGGCGTTTGGAAATTTCTCCCAAGGATGAACGAGACTTGTGGAGGTCTACAATTGTTTTTCTGAGGTCTTGGCTGATTTCTTTTGATTTTCCCATGATGTCGAGCAAAGAGGCACTGAGTTTGAAGGTAGGCCTTGAAATACATTCACAGGTACACCTCCAATTGACTCAAATGATGTCAATTAGCCTATAAGAAGCTTCTAAAGCCATGACATAATTTTCTGGAATTTTCCAAGCTGTTTAAAGGCACAGTCAACTTAGTGTATGTAAACTTCTGACCCACTGCAATTGTGATATAGTGAATTATAAGTGAAATAATCTGTCTGTAAAATATATATATATATATGTATGTACTGGACTCTACAGTACTGGACTCTACTGAACTCTAATCTGCTGAACTCTACAGTACTGAACTGAACTCTACAGTACTGTTCTCTACTCTACTGTACTGGACTCTACAGTACTGGACTCTACTGAACTCTATGTTTATATATATATATACATATGTGTGTGTGTGTGTGTAATATATATATATATATATATATATATACATACATACACACACACACGTATATATATAAACATAGAGTTCAGTACTGTAGAGTCCAGTACTGTAGAGTCCAGTACTGTAGAGTCCAGTACAGTAGATTAGAGAACAGTACTGTAGAGTTCAGTTCAGTACTGTAGAGTTCAGCAGATTAGAGTTCAGTAGAGTACAGTACTGTAGAGTTCAGTAGAGTAGAGATCAGTACTGTAGAGCAGAGTTCAGTACTGTAGAGTAGAGTTCAGCAAAGTTCAATACTGTAGAGTTCAGTAGAGTAGAGTTCAGTAGAGTAGAGTTCAGTAGAGTAGAGTTCAGTAGAGTAGAGTTTAGTAGAGTAGAGTACATCAGAGTAGAGTTCAGTATAGTTGAGTTCAGTTCAGCAGAGTTCAGTACTGTAGAGTTCAGTTCAGTAGAATTCTGTAGAGTGGAGTTCAGTAGAGTAGAGATCAGTGCTGTAGAGCAGAGTTCAGTACTGTAGAGTAGAGTTTAGTAGAGTAGAGTTCAGTAGAGTACATCAGAGTAGAGTTCAGTAGAGTAGAGTTCAGTAGAGTTCAGTACAGTAGAGTTCAGTACAGTAGAGTTCAGTACAGTTCAGTACAGTAGAGTTCAGTACAGTAGAGGTTTATGATGGTTAAGATTTTGTCCGGTCCAACCAAATTTGGTCATTTGGAGGCAGATGGAGGCGGAGCTCATTAAACTAATAGCCAGTGTTGAGAATAATGACCAGATATGTAAAGGAGGATATTTATACCTTTGTGTTCCTATTTAGGATGAATCACCATGAAGAGAATGACATTCATATCCTTAATTCTGCATATAGTACAGATCAGGACCCATGATGAAATTCTGTTACCACAATTCCATTACTGGGTGCAAATCCACTTCAATGACCAAAAGTCAATGTGTCATGTCATAACTGACACCCCCTTATTTCTACAGATATCGTTGAATCTAAATTTAATTTAAATTAAGAGCAGATATTTAAGGGTTTTTGCAAAACGTGGACACACAAGAAACTGTTTCCAAAATTTGCATCTTCACAGTTCTTCCAGTAAATGTGTTTTTGTAAAATGCTCAGCGAAATTGTTACTAAGCAGTCCATGTGCATAGAGTTGTATCGCTTGTTAACTGTTGAAATCAATGGTTTTTGTTTGGCATACATTTTATGTCTCAGTACAATTCTGTTACGGTGGAATTGCCCCACTACAATATTATGTCTCTCTCATTACACCGTCCTCTCTGCAGCAGCGTTGAACAAATATTTCAGTAAACTGTGGGGGAAAACGCATCAATGGCTTTCAGGGTTGGGGTCAATTCCGTTTCAATTCCAGTCCAGTCTAATTCCAACTTTTCCTCATGGAAAAGCATTGACCCAAACTTGTTTTGTTTTACGCAGCTGGTGTGAAAAGGCCTTTAGAATCAGGAACAGAGCATTGAAGGGGGCTTTACAATACGTCTTGGTGCAAGCAAAAGCACAATAAGAGTTTTAGAATCCCCTGTGGTCACAAAGGCACCAACCTCTCTCCATACTGCACACCTGAACTTACCTGGGTCAGTGATACTATCTACTTCTTCCTCCAGATCTGGAGCAGACACTTCCCTGTTCTCCTCTTCTTCTTCTTTGACTGCTCTCTCCTCCTGCTCTTCTTTTACTCCTCTCTCCTCCTCCTGGGGTTCTGTCTCCTTCTCTTCTTCTTCTTTGACTGCTCTCTCCTCCTGCTCTTCTTTTACTCCTCTCTCCTCCTCCTGGGGTTCTGTCTCCTCTTCTTCTTCTTTGATAATCACGTTGAGTTCCAGTGTCTGACTGCAGTCCTCCAGCTTCACTGAGACCATCTCTGGACCCTGCTGTGAGCTTCTCTGGGCTGGAACACCACAGCCGGAACCCGGTGAATCCATGGGCTTGGGTTCAGACATGGTAGTCTAGTAGGTAGGTGGATCTGTAGATGGTTTAGTCATAAGAAACAGATACAGTGGAGGGTGAGTTGCACATAGCTAGCTAAAACTATAATGAATAAAAAAATACAAAATGCAACAATTTGAGTGAGTTACAGTTCATAGAAGGAAATAGATTCTTTAGGCCTAATGTATGGATTTCACAAGATTGGACAGGGGCGCAGCCATGGGTGGGCCCACTGCGGAGTCAGGCCCAGCCAATCAGAATGAGTTTCTCCACAAAAGGGCTTTATTACAGACAGAAATACTTCTCTGTGCCCCCCTTCCCTCCTCAGATGATCCCCCAGGTGAAGAAACCGGGTGTGGAGGTCCTGGGCTGCCGTGGTTACACGTGGTCTGCCTGTTGGCTGTACAGCCAAATTCTCTAAATCGATTTAGGATGCGGCTTATGGTAGCATTATATTCTCTGGCAACAGTTCTATTGCACAGTTCTGCAGTCAGCATGCCAATTGCACATTCCCTCAAAACTTGTGTTTGACAAAACTGCACGTTTTAGAGTGGCCTTTTATTGTCCCCAGCACAAGGTGCACCTATGTAAAGACCATGCTGTTTAATCAGCTTCATGATATGCCACACCTGTCAGGTGGATGCATTATCTTGGCAGAGGACTCCCAGTTTTAGCTCAGGTGCATCCTATTTCCATTGATCAGCCTTGATTGGAGTCACCTGTGTTAAATTCAATTGATTGGACATGATTTGGAAAGGCACACACCTGTCTAGATAAAGGTCCACAGTGAAGTTTGGAACCACCAGGGCCTTGGTCAGGGAGGTGACCATTTTCACTTTGCTATTATGGGGTATTGTGTGTAGATGGGTGAGAGAAATTTGTATTTAATCAATTTTGGATTCAGGCTGTAACACAACAAAATGTGGAATAAGTCGAGGGGTATGAATACTTTCTGAAGGCACTGTATCAGGGTCCTGCAACTCCTCTTCTGGACAGCCCATCTGCATGGTGTGCAGGCTCTTATTCCACCACAGTACTAACACATCGGGTTCAGCTAAATCAAATCCTCAATTTAGCCCCCATTACTTGAACTTCGTATGGGTATGAATACTTTCTGAAGGCTAGGTAGCTATAGCTTATGATATGTCCCTTTTCTATAACCATGTCCTCAGGTTGATATGCTAATGCTATTTGCTCCTTTGTCATGTTTAGTCCTGGCAGTCTGATCCATATTGTATACCCATAGTCAGCTCTCTTCTAGACCGCCACTTCCTTCTACAACCTTTCCTGCCTACCGGCCTTACAAGCCCCAATTCCAACCCTTCCCCCAAGTGCCTCGGTGTTCGTGTGCAAATGTGTTTATTATAAATACCCTAAACGTTGATTATTAACCTCAATCTCCTAATTGTGTTCTGACCGATGCAGCAACACTCCTGAACGAGCCTATTCAGTCCACCTAGTCCTTTTCATCAAAATATATAGTAGTTACTATAACTAACCGAGATTAGCTAGCTGTCTACATTACAATTGGCATCACTGCAATATCCCCAAGGTAGACCCACCCAAGGTATCTAGCTAGCTACTAAGACTGTGGAAAATAGTTCAGGACTGTTGCTCCTCTTCCTCACTGCTTGTCAACAAAACAAGCTAGCTTGCTAACAGTAAATAGATGTTTGGCCCTCAGTGCCCGTTATTCCACCACTGTGGCTTTCACTGACGATTGATAATGGAAGCCAGACTTTATTTACGCTCATAAATAGTTAAATAGAAATAGATCATAAACTCACCTTTAAAAAATAGCCATTGTCGTCAGTTGCTTGGCTGAGTAAGGACACGCGATGAAAACCAGTAGGAATGTAAACTTCCGCCCGCGTTCTAATAAACGGAAGTGACGTTATATTTCTGCTGCCATCAGTTAAGATACTGTAGGCATGTAGCCAGCAACTCCACGGCTTTTCTTCCCTTCTGCCACTACTAAACCGCTAGAGAATTAAGTAGTTAAAAGGTCAGGACAGTCACTGATAGACCAAGCTAATAAAGTTAGCTAGCATCGGTGTGTGGCTGTTTTGTTTGTAGCAGTGGTGCAAACATCTGAATTATTGTACCATCATTCAGGCCAAAGAGTTCAATCTTGGTTTCATCAAACCATAGAATATAGTTTCTCATGGCCTGAGAGTCCTTTAGGTGCCTTTTGACATAGAGGCCTGATTGGTGGAGTACTGCAGAGGTCCTTGTCTCATAGCAAAGGGTCTGAATACTTACAATATGTAAATAAGGTATTTCTGTTTTAGATTTTTAATACATTTGCAAACATTTCTTAAAAACTTGTTTTCGCTTTGTCATTATGGATTGAGGACACTTTTTAAAAATCAAATTCATTTTAGAATTAGGCCTGAATAAAAAGAGGTCTGAATAATTTCCAAATTCACTGTATAATAATATATAGGAACTTATGGGTGGCAGGTAGCCTAGCGGTTAAGGGCATGTAGGGGTGGCAGGTAGCCTAGCGGTTAAGAGCAGGTAGGGGTGGCAGGTAGCCTAGCGGTTAAGAGCAGGTAGGGGTGGCAGGTAGCCTAGCGGTTAAGGGCAGGTAGGGGTGGCAGGTAGCCTAGCGGTTAAGAGCAGGTAGGGGTGGCAGGTAGCCTAGCGGTTAAGGGCAGGTAGGGGTGGCAGGTAGCCTAGCGGTTAAGAGCAGGTAGGGGTGGCAGGTAGCCTAGCGGTTAAGAGCAGGTAGGGGTGGCATCCCCTGATGTGGATGGAAGGGCCTATAGGGGTAGGCAAATAGATTCAGCTGCAAACTAAACACAGCTAAGCACAAAAATACATTGTTATTACAATCATTTCATACCTTGATTACATTGGGACACGATCACATACTTGGGAATTACTAAATTAAAACACATGTTTAGCTGCATTTCTGGTGAATTTAGTCTTTTATTTTACCAAAAATTAAATCCCCCCACAATAATAATATATATAGTCTTACTAACTTTGAAAGGCCCCCAAAAAATCACTTGGGACAGTTTTTGAAAAGTGATTGCATTCATTTTGGAACCAAGCCGTTTTGAAAGATTCTACTCTGGTCGACGGCGAAGTCGGCTCACGTAGGTTTAGTACGTGGAGTAATGAGCAGGATTATGTGTTGACATATGCAAAAGTCATTGTTTTTTTATAAAAAGGCTTTATCTGTCTTCCCAATACAAAGTAGTTTGAAAATTTAAATATGTACTTTATGGAAAAGAGATGAACGATGCATCATGCTGCATTGTTGACAATATGACCAAGAAGGCAGATTACTTTTCGATATGAGCAGGACGCACATCCCTCACCAGCTTCACTCGGTCACGTGACGGGCCATATTTTCCAAAGCATCCTCTTATGTTGAAAATGTAAGTGGGGTAGGCTCTAGTTAAGGGTTTCAAAGCATTCCCACTCATAAGATATATATACAGTGGGGAGAACAAGTATTTGATACACTGCAGATTTTGCAGGTTTTCCCACTTACAACGCATGTAGAAGTCTGTAATTTTTATCATAGGTACTCTTCAACTGTGAGTGACGGAATCTAAAACAAAAATCCAGAAAATCACATTGTATGATTTTTAAGTAATTAATTTGCATTTTATTGCATGACGTAAGTATTTGATACATCAGAAAAGCAGAACTTAATATTTGGTACAGAAACCTTTGTTTGCAATTACAGAGATCATACATTCTTCACCAGGTTTGCACACACTGCAGCAGGGATTTTGGCCCACTCCTCCATCCAGATCCTTCAGGTTTCGGGGCTGTCGTTGGGCAATACGGACTTTCAGCTCCCTCCAAAGATTTTCTATTGGGTTCAGGTCTGGAGACTGGCTAGGCCACTCCAGGACCTTGAGATGCTTCTTACGGAGCCACTCCTTAGCTGCCCTGGCTGTGTGTTTCGGGTCGTTGTCATGCTGGATGACCCAGCCATGACCCATCTTCAATGCTCTTACTGAGGGAAGGAGGTTGTTGGCCAAGATCTCGCGATACATGGCCCCATCCATCCTCCCCTCAATACGGTGCAGTCGTCCTGTCCCCTTTGCAGAAAAGCATCCCCAAAGAATAATGTTTCCACCTCCATGCTTCACGGTTGGGATGGTGTTCTTGGGGTTGTACTCATCCTTCTTCTTCCTCCAAACACGGCGAGTGGAGTTTAGACCAAAAAGCTCTATTTTTGTCTCATCAGACCACATGACCTTCTCCCATTCCTCCTCTGGATCATCCAGATGGTCATTGGCAAACTTCAGACGGGCCTGGACATGCGCTGGCTTGAGCAGGGGGACCTTGCGTGCGCTGCAGGATTTTAATCCATGATGGCGTAGTGTGTTACTAATGGTTTTCTTTGAGACTGTGGTCCCAGCTCTCTCCAGGTCATTGACCAGGTCCTGCCGTGTAGTTCTGGGCTGATCCCTCACCTTCCTCATGATCATTGATGCCCCACGAGGTGAGATCTTGCATGGTGCCCCAGGCCGAGGGAGATTGACCGTCATCTTGAACTTCTTCCATTTTCTAATAATTGTGCCAACAGTTGTTGCCTTCTCACCAAGCTGCTTGCCTATTGTCCTGTAGCCCATCCCAGCCTTGTGCAGGTCTACAATTTTATCCCTGACGTCCTTACACAGCTCTCTGGTTTTGGCCATTGTGGAGAGGTTGGAGTCTGTTTGATTGAGTGTGTGGACAGGTGTCTTTTATACAGGTAACGAGTTCAAACAGGTGCAGTTAATACAGGTAATGAGTGGAGAACAGGAGGGCTTCTTAAATAAAAACTAACTGGTCTGTGAGAGCCGGAATTCTTACTGGTTGGTAGGTGATCAAATACTTATGTCATGCAATAAAATGCAAATTAATTATTTAAAAATCATACAATGTGATTTTCTGGATTTTTGTTTAAGATTCCGTCTCTCACAGTTGAAGTGTACCTATGATACAAATTACAGACCTCATGCTTTGTAAGTAGGAAAACCTGCAAAATCGGCAGAGTATCAAATACTTGTTCTCCCCACTGTATATGATATATTGACATAGTTCATCCATTCTGTGTTGGCATGTTTTAATCACAAGCTAACCCGTTACTTTGACATGTTTAATATGCAGTTCATGTTGACAACGTGTTTAGAACAATCCTACCTTTACTCCTGGCAAGCCTACCAGGCCCTGAGGACCAGGAAGTCCCTGTTAGACACAGACACAGAGAGGGACTTAAGAGTGTGTGTGTGTGTGTTAGTTATGCCCAGGTCAGCTGTTTCTTCACCCACACCCGCCCGTCCGCAAACATGCTTTGTAAGTAGGAAAACCTGCAAAATCGGCAGTGTATCAAATACTTGTTCTCCCCACTGTATATGAGTGGGAATGCTTTGGAACCATTAACTAGAGCCTACCCCACTTACATCTTCAACATAAGAGGATACAAATAAAAGATGACTGGTCAGATCAGATTAATATGTCATGCTCTGGGCCAGAAATGTCATCCCAGCTGAACAGGCTGAAATTCCAGGCAATAAAAAAAAAAAAAGTTTTTTACTTCTGTGGTTTGAAGTTAACTTCTAAAGCGACAGAACTCTGTCCGGTGTCAGGGCTGTGATACTTTTTTTATTTTTTTATTTCACCTTTATTTTACCAGGAAGGTCAGTTGAGAACAAGTTCTCATTTGCAACTGCGACCTGGCCAAGACAAAGCAAAGCAGTGCGACAAAAACAACACAGAGTTACACAGTAAACAAACATAGTCAAAAACACGATAGAAAATCTATATACAGAGTGCAAAATGTAGTGTAAAATGCAGTAAGGTTAGGAGGTAGGACAATAAATAGACCATAGTGGTGATATAAATTACAGATTAGCATTAACACAGGAATGAAGGATGTGCAAATTATGATGTGCAAATAGAGATACTGGAGTGCAAGATTAGCGAAAAATAATAAAAATAAATATGGGTATGAGGTAGTAGTGTAGGCTATTTACAGAAGGGCTATATACAGGTGCAGTGATCGATAAGCAGCTTTGACAGCTGATGCTTAAAGTTAGTGAGGGCCAGTACTTTAACTCGTGTGTCTTCAGATTTGATGATTGACTGAAACTTTTTCCACATTGAGAGCATTGGTGAGCCTTTTCTCCTGTGTGAATTAGCTGGTGTCTATTTAGGTGGTGCAACAGACTGAAAACCTTTCCACACTGGGAGCAGTGGTAAGGCTTCTCTCCCGTATGAGTTCGCTGGTGTGTCTTTAGATCTGAGGACTGATTAAAACTCTTCCCACACTGAAGGCAGTGGTAAGGCTTCTCTCCTGTGTGAGTTCGCTGGTGTCTTTAAATAGTTTGAATGACTGAAACTTAACCACAGTACCATGTCAACTTGCTAGATGTCTATTCTAGCGTGGGAACTTGGATTGCAGTGATAACGTTAACTAACTGATTGTTTAATCAAAGCCTTCCTTGAATATCTGTTTTGCCACCTATGTAATTGTTAGGTTGCTAACTTGCTATGGAAGACAACATGTTAGCTACGGTATCTAACTAGCTAGCTACTTGTAACAGCCAAAATAGTCGATACAGAAAATGTATTGATCATAAAATGATACAAGTTTGGACACTGTACCTTGTCATGTGAGATATTTATGAATAACTACTGTTTAAACATCCTGTCTAGTGTCAACTTGTTTTCTTCAACAGTCTGGCATGCAAGTTCACTCAATGTAGCCCGGCGCTTGATTGTTTGCAGTGGAAAGGCTTTTCTCCAGTGTGTATTCTAAAATGATTTTTCAGGGAATCTGGTCGCCTAAAGCCCTTCCCACATTGGGAGCAGTGGATAGGCTTCTCTCCTGTGTGGATCAGCTGGTGTCTATTTAAGGTCTGTGAAAGAGGAAAACTCTTCCCGCAAACAGAACAGTGGAAAGGCTTCTCTGCTGTGTGAGTTATCTGGTGTTTCTTTACTTTGCTTGGTGCCTGAAAACTCTTCCCACATTGACCACAGGGGTACGTCTTTGTTTTGATAGTCTTTTTGTGTGATTTGAGGCGAGTTGGACAAATAAAACTGCCTCTGCAACCTGAGCAGGAGTGGGGCCTACAAGTGTGCCTTCTCAACTCCTCTGGCTCATAGAAACTAGTGAAGCAGTCCATGCAATGGTGATATTTCTGTCTTGAGTTCATCGGTCTGTGTTGTTTATGGTTTCCTAATGCTGTGGAACTGGGCTCACTGTCTGAAACTGGGTTGGAGCTCTCTCCTGTGGGCATATGGACAGATTAAGAGTTAGAATCAGGAACAGAGCATTGAAGGGGCTCTAACAGAGTTGTTGGTGCAAGCAGGCGCACAATAAGAGTTTTAGAATCCCCTGTGGTCACCAAGGCACCAACCTCTCTCCATACTCCACACCTGAACTTACCTGGGTCAGTGATACTATCTACTTCTTCCTCCAGATCTGGAGCAGACACTTCCCTGTTCTTGTCTTCTTCTAGTCATCTCTCCTCCACCTCCTCTTTGACTTTTGTCTCCTCCTCCTCCTCCTCCTCCTCTTTCAGTCCTCTCTCCTTCATCTCCTTGATGACCGCTTTCTTCTCCACCTCCTGTTTGATTGCTAGCTCCTCATAGTCATGGTCCTCTTTAACCTCCCTCTCCTCCTGGTCCTCTTTAACCTCCCTCTCCTCCTGGTCCTCTTTAACCTCCCTCTCCTCCTGGTCCTCTTTAACCTCCCTCTCCTCCTGGTCCTCTTTAACCTCCCTCTCCTCATGGTCCTCTTTAACCTCCCTCTCCTCCTGGTCCTCTAACCTCCCTCTCCTCCTGGTCCTCTTTAACCTCCCTCTCCTCCTGGTCCTCTTTAACCTCCCTCTCCTCCTGGTCCTCTTTAACCTCCCTCTCCTCCTGGTCCTCTAACCTCCCTCTCCTCCTGGTCCTCTAACCTCCCTCTCCTCCTGGTCCTCTTTAACCTCCCTCTCCTGCTTGACTTCTCTCTTCTCCTCCACCACCCTTTCTTCCTCTTCTTTAACTTCTACCTTCTCCTCTTCTTCTACTTTAAGTTCTCTCTCTCTCTCTATCACAATCACATTGACTTCCAGTGTCTGACTGCAGTCCTCCAGCTTCACTGAGAACATCTCTGGACCCTGCTTGGAGGTTCTCTGGTATGGAACATCACAGCCAGAACCAGGGGACTCTGTGGACTTGGGTTCAGACATCGTAGGCTAGTAGGTTGGTGGATCTGCTGGTGATTTAGTCAAAAGAGGCAGATACAGTGGAGGATGAATTTCACGCTGCTATGTCAAGCTACATTCCAAACAATGATTGTTTAAGGTCATAGCAAGGTAACTAGTTACAGAAATTACCACTTTCCTCATCACAGGTCGATTTGGCTTGCTAACTAACCAGAGACATCTAGCAAATTGTGTCCTTTGCGTATATCTGGTATTTTGAAATCAGACTGCATGGGTTCTACTAGGTAGCCTCAAATCGAGTTAACTAACTAGCTACTAACAAAGATGGTGTTACTGTATATGTTTCGCCTCTCAACTAGTAAGAAAACAAGCTAGTTAGCTAACGCTTACAGTAGATAACTAAGTTATTGTACACATTATTACACCATTAGCTCTATCACCGACGATCGTCAACGGAGTCATGATTTTGGCTCATAATTAGTTCATCATATCATAAACTCACCTTTAAAATGTTGCGGCTAAACATCTGTATCGTCAGTTGATTGACTGAGTAAGGAGGATACGCAAGGTTAAAAACCAAGGACGTAAACGGCGTTCTACTTTTTCTTATTTAAGGGCGGAATTCATCCAACAATTGTGTATACCGCCACCAGCTGGGTGGGGGGACAACGAAGACTTAACATAGAAAGGGGAATTAGGAAAAGGGTGAAAAATAAAACCCATAATCTAAAAAAAAATGATAATAAACAAAAATCAATGGACTCCTTCATTGAAAGTCAAATGTCTACTCAGGTCCCTACAGACTCAGGAGCCTGAGAGGGGTACACGTATTATGACAGAATTGCCTGCAATGCTTTGGCTGTGAAGTCCTGCAGATCCAATAACATTTTAGCTGCATTCACAATAATATCCAGTTTCTCTTACTTCTTGTTAATTTGGCCAGTACAGTTTATCACCTGTGCAATGAAAGCAACAACATCGAGCTTCTTTACAATCAGTGTTTCAGGATCTCTCGAAGGGTGAATTACATTTTTAAGCAGGCTACCGGGGTTTCCACTGCCAATTCCTCCTAATTTCCACTATCTCATTCAACAACTTGCACTGACTCCACATAGGAGACATACTGGACAGCCCTGATCAATGCTACTGCAACCTCCTTCACCCTTACAGGGCACTCCGGGAAGTCAGGACCAGGGTTCCCACCACAATTGCAGCACCGTACACTATCTGACTCTTAAGCACCATATTTTTTCAGCCTGCAAACTCTTTACATGTGTCCATGGGTTTCGCATTTACACTCTCACAGGGAATCTTATATACCCCAGCTTCATGTCAGGTGACGCTCTTCAAACAACAGGAAAATCAATCAACTTTACTCAATTTTCCCATCCACCATACAGGTCAAACGACATCCATAAATTACTCCTGGGATTTTCCAACAGAGATATTGGGTGATATCCATCGGGACCCCAGATATTACACCTTTTACAGGTGCCCTGTTCCGGAAATCAAAGCTATCGGTTCTATGGTCCTTAACTTTGAGATCCACAAGACATCAACACCATACCACTCCTGGTTACCATGACTACATCCACCTTTCACAGCTCCAATATGTCAACACCATACCTCTTTGGATGAGAAGGGGGTAGCTGCATCCCAATATCGCGAAAGGAAGGTAGTGGGTGGGTTGAAAAGAGTGGGTGTGTGGAAAGGAGCGGGTGTGTCGAAAAGAGTGGGTGTGTCGAAAGGACTTGGTGGGTAGAAAGCGCTCTGCTGTAGGTTAGATGGTTTTGATTGAGTGGTAATCAATAGGAGTTATTTATTGTGTAGGCTACTTGAAATAAAATCATGTGAGAGAAGAAAATGGCCAAGTTAGCTACCGCCGGCGACATGACCGTGATACAGAATAGGAAGCACTTGAAGTCGGCTGGCAAGTCGCAAGTACAACACTTTTTACAAATGTATTTTTATTATTATCGACGCTAGTGCACTGGTCGCCGGATTATCGACTCGATGTGCAGCCCAGAAAATGTAACTTAGTACAGTCAATGATGACTTGGGTGTCTGGATACCTACTGAACTCCTTCGGAAACACAGCCTTGACATC
This sequence comes from Thymallus thymallus, assembly GCA_023634145.1. Taxonomy (NCBI): domain Eukaryota; kingdom Metazoa; phylum Chordata; class Actinopteri; order Salmoniformes; family Salmonidae; genus Thymallus; species Thymallus thymallus. The sequence continues at coordinate 21,068,303 of CM042394.1, read as the reverse complement.
TTCCGAAGACATCAGGATAGAGACAGACCCCAACAAAATGTAAATGTAGTCGGCCCACGTGACATGTGACTGTCATATGACGAACGATCCTGCTTACTGTCGAGTGATAGATATCAAATGGGTCAGCGAGGTCCATCTCAGTTGACCCCAAGGACAAGTACATGAGGAAGAGGAACAGCTCATCCAGCATGGATAGGACATGTATCTGTAGGACAAATGCACAAATCACTAACATGAATGAAAACTCAACGAGGAGTATTTCGCCGAGGAAGTACACAACGGAACGGAGCAATATTCAGTGGAGCTGACCTCTCGCCTCATAAACTTCATGTTGCTCTTCTTAATTTCCTAACTTTCAATAAAGATGCCGTACCAGCTAATAACGTTAACGTTAGCACTAACGTTAGCTAGGTACTGGTAGCTAACGTTTGCTAGTTAAAGAGACACACAAAAAAAGACACAGAACACAATAATCGAATTTCAAAAATCTCTAACTGAATGGATAAACACCACTTTCAACAAGAATTATAAAAAAATGCTATAGAAATATGATTAGATTAATATACCGAGGTAATGATAACACGAGCGACTTCGAGGCTAGTATGGCTACAAGCAGGTTGACAGGACACGATCTGGAGCGGAAGCTATCTACCCGGTAGGAAGTTGACCGGAAGGTCTATTTAGCTTGCTTGGTCACTAGCTTCACCATTTTCTTAGTCTGTTGTTGTATTTTTTTCAGTAGCTAACTCCTTGATTTTACACTGTTATTTTTCATACACCACTATTCATAGCTGGTTGGTTATACTGATACTAAACCCATACACCACTATTAATATAATATATGCCATTTAGCAGACACTTTTATCCAAAGTGACTTAGTCATGTGTGCATACATTTTACGTATGAGTGGTCCAGGGAATCAAACCCACTAACCTGGCGTTACAAGCGCCATGCTCTACCAACTGAGCTACAAAGGATCAGCTATTCATAGCTGATTGGTTTAACCTGAATTATAAGATGATCAATATTATTGACAAGGCACAACACTCACGATTTATGAGAGAGTTCAGCGCACTTACCACAAGCCTACACTGTGAAAGCAGAGACCTCTGAGGGCATTTAATGACAACAAATGAGTAGCCCATTGAGCTTATAAACAAAATGATTTTGTGGATTTGAATGATTTAAATAATAATAACCATGATGGTGAGAGCTGCAGTAACAGATGGACTCTGATCCCTTTAATCATAGAGGCTATGGTAAAATCACAATGTTTCCATTTATATTGTCATGTGACAGTCTTTTGTAAAAGTTGAAACAACCAAATGTCGGCCTTTTACCAGATCCGAATATTTTCGCATGAACTGTTTAAAGGGGGGCTTTTTTATTCTTCGGTAGCAAATGGCAAATTGGAGTGGCAATATCGTCTGCTATTGTCCTCAGTAATTTTCCATCCAAGTTGTCAGACCCCGGTGGCTTGTCATTGTTGACAACAAAACATTTTTTCTCCTCTTCCACACTCACTTTACGGATTTCAAAATTACAACGCTTGTCTTTCAGAATTTGGTCAGATATACTTGGATGTGTAGTGTCTGCGTTTTGTTGCTGGCATGTCATGGCTACATTTGCTAATCTTGCCAATGAAAAAATCATTATCAGTCGGTTTTGTGATGAATGAGCCATCTGATTCAATGAATGATGGAGCTGACTTTGGCTTTTTACGATCATTCTTTATGTCATATATCTTTGTTTCATAGTGTAGTTTATTTGTATTCATTTTAGTCACATGATTTCTCAATTTGCAGCACGTTTGCCAATCGGTTGTGCAGCCAGACTTATTTGCCATTCCTTTTGCCTCATCCCTCTCAACCATACAATCTTGCAGTTCCTCATCAATCCACAGGGATTTCACAGTTTTTACAGTCATTTTCTTAACGGGTGCTTATTAGTAACTGGAAAAAGCAATTTCATAAATGTGTCAAGTGCAGCGTCTGTTTGCTCCTCATTACACACCACGGACCAACAAATATTCTTTACATCAAAAACATAGGAATCACTACAAAACGTATTATATGACCTCTTATACACTATATTAGACCCAGCCTTTGGAACTTTGGTTTTCCTAGATATGTCTACTATATCATTACATTCGATGGATCTGGATACTGCTTTCAAGCCAATTTCTGCAGCATTAGTAAAGATGTGATCAATACATGTTGATGATTTAATTCCTGTGCTGTTTGTAATTACACTGGTGGGTTGATGGATAACCTGAATCAGGTTGCAGGCAATGGTTACAGTTTGAAGCTTTTTCTTGAGTGGGCAGTTTGATGAAAGACAGTCAATATTTAAATCACCCAGAAAATATACCTCTTTGCTGATATCACATACATTATCAAGCATTTCACACGTTATCCAGATACTGACTTTTAGCACTCGGTGGTCTATAGCAGCTTCCCACAATGATGGGCTTTAGGTGAGGCAAATAAACCTGTAGCCATATTATTGTGGGCACCATGGCATTCAGCTCAAAAACTTTATTAAAGGCATCTGGCAAATTCATCCACAAACATGGATATCATTTTATATATATCTTAAATGACCACATTTTCACGAATTTCATAATATAAAATCGTTAAGCCCATTCAAAAGAGTAGGGCACATGACCATGAAATGAAGTAGGATGAAGTCACTTTCACAGGGTATTTTCCTTGTGAAAGGTACATTTATCATAATGTGTATTACTGTGTTTATGTGTACTGTATTTATGTGTTTAGAATGTGTATTACTGTGTTTAAAATGTGCATTACTGTGTTTAGAATGTGCATTACTGTGTTTAGAATGTGGCTTAGTATTTAGAATGTCTATTACTGTGTTTAGAATGTGCATTACTATGTTTAGAATGTGCATTACTTTGTATTACTGTGTTTAGAATGTGCATTACTGTGTTTAGAATGTGCATTACTGTGTATTACTGTGTTTAGAATGTGTATTACCAAAATTTCACCACTACAGGAAAGGAGGGGAACGCTAATCGTAATGGAAGTGTATATCTGCCGAAAATCTATATGAAGTACAAATTGGCTAATGATAAAAAAATATATAAAGTTAGTCATTTCTTTACCCATTTATGTGGGCATAATATCAGTTGAACCCTAAAATGTCACGTAATTTGGTCGGATGCTGGATTACCATGTATATTTAAGTAGTTTGGCCACGAGAGATTAATATGAACATATTCTGTGATAAAATTCTAATGCAAAAATCTGGCCTGCTGTTTCCTTAATTTTTATGCATATGCTTCTCATATCTTTTTCTTTTTTAAACATTTACATTTGAGCCTGTCCATAGTTAAAATTATCATAATGATGTTTGGAAGGTCAGTCCTTGGGATCCATAGCTCAGTCTATGAATTTGAGAGTGGTTACATTTCTACAGCCTCAACCCTCAGCTGTTTACCAAAACAAATGATCGCTTTGTTTGGGTACGCACTTTGTTGATGTTGGAATCCCAGATTGCTCCGTTAATTAAAGTACAATATTGTTATGGTTTGAAAAAGCTGTTTGCTGAGTAATAAGTCCACAAAGGAAGTGTATACTGGTTTACATGTTTTTAATCAATGCTCAACATTTCACCATGAAAATCATATTTTATGCAACACAGGAAAATGATAAGACTTTGGTCTTGTTTATTCAGCAGCTTCTTTTCCCTGTAAGAAGAAAGAGAGAATATATTGGATCAGTAATAATAATGAACATGATAAATATATGGATAGAATGTAATGGATCAGTAATAATAATGAACATGATAAATATATGGATAGAATATAATGGATCAGTAATAATAATGAACATGATAAATATATGGATAGAATATAATGGATCAGTAATAATAATGAACATGATAAATATATGGATAGAATATAATGGATCAGTAATAATAATGAACATGATTAATATATGGATAGAATATAATGGATCAGTAATAATATTGAACATGATAAATATATGGATAGAATATAATGGATCAGTAATAATAATGAACATGATAAATATATGGATAGAATATAATGGATCAGTAATAATAATGAACATGATAAATATATGGATAGAATATAATGGATCAGTAATAATAATGAACATGATAAATATATGGATAGAATATAATGGATCAGTAATAATAATGAACATGATTAATATATAGATAGAATATAATGGATCAGTAATAATAATGAACATGATAAATATATGGATAGAATATAATGGATCAGTAATAATAATGAACATGATAAATATATGGATAGAATATAATGGATCAGTAATAATAATGAACATGATAAATATATGGATAGAATATAATGGATCAGTAATAATAATGAACTTGATAAATAGATTAACAACTGGAAATAATATAATTGATAATTTTAAGGCTCAGTGCTCAGCTTGGATTTAACATTTTGAAGTATCAACTGAATTCATATAATTATTTTTGCTGAAATTAGATCTTAAATACAGCTGATTAAATAATGTTTTTGTTGTTGTTGCCATGCTTGAAACGTTCTTCTTAGAGATGTTAAATACAGTTGAGTGAGTGTAAAAGGTCAGTATTGACCTCTGTGAAGACTGAATCATAGGTGGTGTTGATGTGGTCATATTTAAACATGAGTCAGTTATAGGTTTAGCAGCAGTTCTGTACCTTTCCAGAGTCACGGGTCTTGGCTCTGAGCTTGTTGACCTGAGTCTCAGCGATGTCAGCACGCTCCTCAGCCTCCTCCAGCTCATGCTGAACCTTCCTGAACTTAGACATGTGGCTATTGGCTGCTTCCTCCTGGGGGAGGGAAAGAGAGGGAGAGCAGAACATCAGCATTCATTATATTATTTTCTTAAAGGTAAATATGTTATCGAATGTTTTTGTTGTTGCTTTCAGAGTATAATTTAAGTCTGTGACTCACCGCTTCCTCAGCCTGCCTCTTGTAGGCCTTTACTTTCAACTGCAGCTTATCTACCAGGTCCTGAAGTCTGCCAACGTTCTTCTTATCCTCCTCAGTCTGTGGGAGAAGATCAAAGAATCAATGTCAGTATAGTTTTATACACAAACCTGTCTGTTTTAGTGTCAAGTGTGTGAAGGAGACACTTTCTCTTACCTGGTAAGTGAGCTCCTTGACTCTGCGTTCATACTTGCGGACTCCCTTGACTGCGTCAACACCTCTTCTCTGCTCGGCCTCCACCTCAGTCTCAAGTTCACGCACCTTTGTGGAGAAATAAACGTAGGCATTTGTTTGAGGTGGTGAAATCAGACGTAACAAATCTTTGTAAAACAGAGGTATAGTCTTCTACCCAGTCAAGGAGGCACAATTGTTATCTGTTCCTATGTTCTTTGAACATTTTAATTGAAGGGGTCTGTAATAATAATAATAATAATAATAATCATCTAGGTCAGTGGTTCCCAAAGTGGAATTTACATGACTTTTTTCTATGAATATTTCTAGCAACAACAGATGAAACTACCAGGGATCTGTAGAAACAGTTTAGGGGGTGCAATACAGTACAATGTAATATTATTAATCCACAATTTATGTTCTTAACCCTTAGATGCACAACATGATTCTGGGAGTCTCACAGGGATATTGGTATCTACATCAATAATACAAAAACAAGTATTATTGTATTTGTATTATATCCATTTTGGCATGTATTTAGCAGTGTATCGTGCAGTACCAGTATGGCCACTAGAGGCCGCCACTCGGCTGTTTTAATGGCGTTAGATTGCTTCTATTATGAGGGGCTCGCGCAGGTTATAGAAGTTGTCCAAGTGAGTCAACATCAAGACAGAAGCGCTGACATAAATACATTTTTATGTATTTATTTTTAAGGTTAGAGAGTGTCAAAATGCCATATTCATGAGAGTAATGATTCCGGAGTATGTATATATGTTTGTTAACATGTTATGTTGTGTTTTCACGTTTAAAAAAAAAGCAAATTAATCTGTTAGCCTGCTAGCTGGTAGCCCCGCATAGCAACGCTAGCTTCCCTAGTAACGGCCCTTTCGCAGTAGCGTTAATGAGACATGTAGCTAGCGATCTAGAGAGAGAAATTAAGTTAATGTGTAGTTATTATTATTATCTATTGCAATTTAGAAGAAGTCATCCAAGACAACTGTACAAGCCTGAACGAAGCAACTAGATAAATACATTTTTAAGGTCGATGTCCGTGCCCCCGAAAAAATCTAATTAGCATAATAAAATGTCACAATCCAACGCATCCGCATATGTAGCACTTCCGCATTTGTGGTGAAAGGCGACAGAGCTAGAGCGGTGTTTGTCAGACAGCCCGAAAATCGGTCTTCTCACAAAATCATCTGTAGTGTCCGAACTGTTTGGTGTACACACTATGACCCCTCTGTGTAAAGGTGAGACTCTCTAGGACGCCCACAAGCTTCACAAGACTCGTCTGAAGGTACCTGGTACCAGTTGAAAACATTTATGGAAGTACAGTATATATGGAGACTGTAAAAAAAAATACAAATGTTTCCTCATCTTTCTTCTATCGCTCAGATATAGGATAGACACTTCAGAACAAACCTCCTTTAGATTTTCTGGGGGTACTATCTGTTGTTCCATGTAGTGAATCTGTTATTCAATGTGTTTGTATGGGCTAATAGCAGTAAGACCAAATAACAATTTTAATTAAATCATTTTTTTGTATATATTTGTTTTATACGTCAAGGTGTCTTAAAATTCCAAATCAAATAGCAAAACGATCCTTGGTATGACCTTATTAAAACAATTCCATATTGCATAGTTGTACCCCCCTCCTCTCCCCTGGTTTATACAGGGTTTAGACTCTCATTTAAGCTTTAAAAATGCTAAATGTTCTCTCCGCCCCATGGCAAAATGTGTAATTAGGAAATTAGCTTTAAAACTGCAACATTTTCTCTCTGATGCCAAGAGGGGACTTTAAAATGTTATTTCCCAGGGCCGAGAAATTATTAGTCCAGCCATGCAATCCAGAAGTCATAGTAAAATAGCTTGGATGCAATTTTTATCGCACTCTAAAGTAGGAGTTGTGCGGTCCCAGATGAATTTGCATTAACAAAAAGGAATCCACAAATCAAAACAGTTCGGGAACCCCTGATCTAGGTGTGTTATTGAGAGAAAAAGTCAATACACAATGCTGTGTATTTTTATTTGATCAAATACATTTCCAGCAATCTGTCTTTAAATCCACTCTGCTGGTAACTCACCCTGGACTCCAGTTTCTGGAGCTGCTTCTTGCCTCCCTTCATGGCCAGATTCTCAGCCTCATCCAGGCGGTGCTGCAGGTCCTTGACTGTGACCTCCAGGTTCTTCTTCATCCTCTCCAGGTGAGAGCTGGTGTCCTGCTCCTTCTTCAGCTCCTCAGACATCATGGCCGCCTGGAATGGTAGTTTGTTTAATTTATGCACCAATTGGACAAATCATAACGTCCCTCTGAGATCGTTGTTGTTCTTAACCAACCCAGCTCCCATTGGCCCTTGGGGACAAATCAAGTTGATGTAATTCAAGGACTCACGTCAGTGATGGCCTTCTTGGCCTTCTCCTCTGCATTCCTGGCCTCTTGGATGATGTCATCCACCTCTCCCTGCACCTGAACCAGGTCAGTCTCCAGCTTCTTCTTGGTGTTCAGAAGGCTGGTGTTCTGAAGGAGGAAACAAGACAATTTGTTTGACTCTCAAGAGAACTTACAAGTCACATGAAATTATGAAAATCTAAAAGCAAGCACTGTTGAATTACCATTGAGCCTTGGTTGAGTTTCATTAGAAATGGTATTTGTCCTGTACCTGGGAATGCAGCAGTCCAACTCGCTCGCTGGCATCTACTAGCTCAGTCTCAGCCACTTTGCGGCCTCTCTCTGTCTGCTCCAGAGCAACTCTCAGCTCCTCGATTTCAGCCACCATCAGACCGTTTCTGCGCTCCACCATGGCTGCCTGCTCCTTCATGTCCTCTGCGGCGCGGACGGCGTCATCAAGGTGCACTTGGGCATCCTGGGGTTCACAATGACATAGATTAACCTTTATACAGTCCATTCTTCAATTCCCATGTTGTATTCTTTTCTACAGATTCACAAACAAATCCCTCCTCATGTTCAGGTGTTTGAGCCTGATGTCCCAGTCCCTTTACCTTGAGCTGTCCCTGGACATTCCTCAGCTGTTTCTGGGCCTCAGCAGCCTGCCTGTTGGAGTGGCTCAGCTGGATCTCCATCTCGTTCAGGTCTCCCTCCATCTTCTTCTTCACCCTCAGGGCGTCATTCCTGCTCCTGACTTCAGAGTCCAGGGTGCTCTGCATGGAGTCAACCACCCTCTGGCTGTTCCTCTTGATCTGCTCCATCTCCTCGTCCTTCTCAGCCAGCTTCCTGTCCACCTCACCCTTGATCTGGTTCAGCTCCAGCTGCACACGCAGAATCTTGGATTCCTCGTGCTCCAGTGTTCCCTGGACAAAGAGAAGCAGTCAGGCCAATTGTGTTCAGTACATCTGGATGTAGGAATTAAATATATATGACTACAATGAACACCAGTACAGGGAGCGTTAGACTGTAGCTGGCGTTAGCTAGTGTAACACTGCTTTTCCCATCAAACAGCTGTAGTTTGTACCTCAGCCTCCTCCAGAGCGGTCTGGATCTCAGACTTCTCTGTCTCCACTGACTTCTTGGCCTTCTCCAGCTCATGGATGCTCTTGCCAGTCTCTCCGATCTGCTCAGTCAGGTCAGAGATCTCCTCTGCAGACACACAGGATCAGTTTAGACTTTGGAGATTTTCAGTGTATATGCCAATGCACTGAAGTTGACATTGAATCATAATAACAGTTAAATAACAGCACTTCATATGGTCTTGCAAATCTAATTGCCCTCCACTTCCTTGGGTTGTTAAAAGGAATAGCGATTAAATGCTTACGTTGCAGGTTCTTGTTCTCTCTCTTCAGAGTCTCCAGATGATCCAGAGCCTCCTCATAGGAGTTCTTCATCTTGAAGAGTTCAGTGCTCATAGAGCGAGCCTCCTTCTGAGCTCCTTCCAGCTCAGCCTGGCCCTCCTCATACTTCTGCTTCCACTCTGCCAGAACCTAGGTATATCCATGGGGTTTTCATTAGACGTGATAGATGAAGAGTTTTGAATCAGAAACATCCTACAATTAATCCTATAGCAGACAGAAAATATCACCCTGGTTTCTTTCTTTTTACCTTGTCAAAGTTCCTCTGCTTCTTGTCGAGGTTGGCGGCCATTGCGTTGGCTCTCTCAACGTCAATCATGAGGTCCTCCACCTCTCCCTGCAGCCTCTGCTTGGTCTTCTCCAGGGAGGCACACTTGGAGTTGGTCGCCTCAATGGTCTCCTCAGCCTCCTGCAGACGCTGGGCCAGCTTTTTTCTGTTAGACAACAGAGGGTGGTTTTGTAGTTTCAAAACAGATTGTACAATATATATTGATATATCTTCTCAGATTCCCCCTACCACCCTCAACATCCACACCCTATATTTGAGTGTTTGCTGTTGCGCGCAACTCACTTGGCCTCCTCAAGCTCCTCTGTGCGCTGGATGGCATCAGTTTCATACTTAGTCCTCCACTGAGCCACCTCACTGTTGGCCTTGGACATGCCGCGTTGCAGCTCTGCCTTGGCCTCCTGCTCCTCCTCAAACTGCTCCCTCAGAAGGTCACAGTCATGGCGGGCAGACTGGACTCCGTGGGCAAGTGCGTTTTTAGCCTGAAAGAGTGAGACAAAGAAAGATAGACAAACAGTAGAAGTCTCTGAGGGCGTAGTCACTAGGTGTTTCTCAATATGCATACTTGCGTGTTCCAATTTTCAACTAAAAGTATGGCCATAAATACGACGCAACATTTCTTGATCTGAAGCGAGAGAAAATAAGCTCATATTTTGCCTTACTACAATATCTTATCTTGAAAACGTTTAATACATTCTGTGTTAATTTTGGCATGTTTACCTGCCTACAATACCCACTGTAGTGTGCATAGATTTGCAAAACCATAGTAAGTCAATAGGGTGAACTGGCTAGCAACTACTGTTAGCTAGCTATCCATGAATAATTAATAGCTAGCTACCCATGAAGAATCTATCTTGCATAACATTCGTTTTAGGTAATTCTTGGCTGTTTAACTAGCTGGCTAGCTAGATTATTACGATTCACATGTAGCTAGCTTATAATGAGGAAGTATAACGTTTGCTTTGTGTATACCTTATTTCATCTCTATTGTTGCCATTGTCCTTGCTGGAAGACGGTTCAGTGAAGGGGGAGCATGTGTATATATATGAGGTAATATTGTAGGGGGAGTGCTTCTCAAATGTAACGTCTCCACTTTCTCATCCTCACAAGAACGGACTCAAGAGAACATCCTCGGAGAATGCACTCGGAGCATGAGAGTGTGGAGTACGGTAGTATGCATATTGAGAAACACCCACTGTCTATATGAAGATATGGCTCTAAACTTTGTAGTCATTAGAGTCCATTTTGGGTCCCTTACCTTGACCTCTTCCTCAATCTGCCTCTTCAGTTCCTCCACCTGCTGGGTGAAGGCCTGTTTGCCTCTGGTCAGCTGAGACACCAGGGCTTCCTTCTCCTCCAGCTGGCGTCCAAACTCACCTGCAGGGATAGAGGGACATCTTGTTAGTGGGGTCTCAGGACTATGGACATTAGCCTCCAACACAAGGTATTGTGTTTTACTGAAGGAAAGCATTGTTGATGGTACCATTTTCTGTCAGGAGTCTGGCCCTCTGTCCACTGATGTCGCTGACCTGGCGAACATTTTCATCATTCTTAGTCTTGAGCTCACTCAGCTGGTCCTCAAGAGTACGGCACATCTTCTCCAGATTGCCCTGTTAGTGAAACATGTACCATCATTACTTTATATATGTCTCCTCTTAACTTCAATTCACTTGAATGGTAATGTAGTTGACCCTCCTCAACGCTGCTTGACCAAAACATCACTACTCACCTTAGACTTGGCGACGGCCTCCATGTTGCTGGAGAGGTCATCAATCTCCATCTTGTATTCACTCTTCTCCTTCTCCAGCTTCTGCTTGACACGCTGCAGGTTGTCGATCTGCTCCCCGAGCTCAGCCACACTGTCGGCCTGCTTCTTGCGCAGAGCGGCGGCTGTGGCCTCATGCTGCAGGGTGGACTCTTCAAGATCACGACGCAGCTTCTGGAACTCAGCCTCACGCTTCTTGTTCATCTCAATCTGAGCAGCAGTGGCGCCTCCGGCCTCCTCCAGCCTCTCGCTGATCTCCTCAAGTTCCCTGGAGAGATCGGCCCTCTGCTTCTCAACCTTAGCCCTGGCAGCACGCTCAGCCTCAATCTCCTCCTCCAGCTCCTCAATACGGGCCTAGAACAGAGGGCAGGAGCAGGGAGGATGAACAATTGAACCTCACAAAATGATATTAGTATGTATATTTTACATAAATGTGTTCATACAAAGACAGTTAATATATTCAGTAGACAGTGTCCAATGCGGGAACCAAATCCACAATTAAGAAGCACCATCTTTACAATGGTAAATGCAATGCACTACCAAGAAGCACTGTACTGAGCCATCAGTTAACACTGGGAAAATGTGTGCTTTCGGGACAATGTTTTTCAGTAAATGATTAAAGTCTGTGCTTTTCTGTTCTGGAGCTTATATTCTGTACTGTACCTGGAGTTCCTTGATCTTCTTCTGCAGCTGAGCTCCCAGAGACTGCTCATCCTCAATCTTGCTGAGGAGCTGAGTGGTCTCAAACTCCTTCCTAAGAAACACAAACACATTGATTGCAGAGTTGGTTTTGGTCAGATAGTGTAAAGGGAGAGTATTATACCATTCACGTTGCTTTAAAGAATCACATGTATATGCTGATTCATAATAACAAGAATTAGTCAAGAACAACAATAATAATGGTAATACTGTAGTCATTTGTTTGGGTTTACTTCTTGATTTTCTCATCAGCTTGCTGCTTGTCATTCTCCAGGTCCATTATGGACTCCTGGGCCAGTTTCAGATCTCCCTCCAGCTTTCTCTTGGATCTCTCAAGGTCCATACGGAGCTTCTTCTCTTGCTCCAGAGAACCCTCAAGCTATAAGATAAAAACACATAAATTGTTCAAATCTAAACAACTGAAGATAATATCATCTTACACACTATCATGGCCAAAATGTCAAACTCCACTCACGTCGTCCACTTGCTGTTCCAGCTTGGTCTTGGACTTGGTCAGAGTGTTGACTTTGTCCTCCTCTGCCTGCAGGTCGTCCAGTGTCTGCTGGTGGGCCTCTTGGAGGGCTTTCTTCTCCTTGGTCAGCTTGGCAACACTCTCATCCATAGACGCCATCTCCTCTGTCAGGTTTTTAACCTGTAAATGGACACAACATAATTATACTTCACCATAAAGAGGAGATTTAGTTTGTTATATATTGCATTAATTTAATTTATATTAGAAATGTGTCAACAAGTACTGTACTATAGATGCAACACTAGATGACAATATACACCATACCAGTGTCCTGATTGAAGTCATAAATGATTGGGAGCAGAACATGCAATGAATGTGGGGAGTAACTGAAATTCCACTGTCTTAATTCTTCCTGCAGCCACAATACAACTTACATTTCATTTCTGTTCAGCTATGTTTTGAGTTGATTATTGTTTGGTTAGACTGTCTATGTTAAGACACAACACCTTGTTTTCAGTGGCGTGCTTCTCCTTCTCCACTTTGGCCAGGGTGAGCTCCAGGTCATCAATGTCCTTCTTCAGCTCAGAGCACTCATCCTCCAGCTTCCTCTTCTTGGCAGTCAACTCAGCATTGATCTCCTCCTCATCCTCCAGCCTCTCGGTTGTCTCTTTGAGTTTGGCCTCCAGCTGGATCTTGCTCTTGATGAGCCCCTCACACCTTTCCTCAGCATCGTTCAGACTCTCTCCTTCCTGGTTTCAGAACAGGAGAAAAAAATCAGCGGCCTCACTTTGTGCATGAAAATATAGACTTAATTTAGTCAAAGACGTAGGACCAAATAAAAATAAATTTATGAAATACATATATATAACATGGGCAATAACAGTGCTTGTGTTTGTGTGGGTTTTTGTGTGTGTAAATGTGACCTTATGAAGGTTGTTGCTCACTCACAGATGCGACTTGGAGCGCCAGGTCATTCTTCTCCTGCGTCAGAGCCACCAACTTCTCCTCTAGCTGCTTCTTCGTGGACAGAGCCTTGGCCAGGTCTGCTGTCATCTTCTCATAGTTCTCCTTCATGTTGGCCAGCTCCTTCTCAGTCTCAGCGCTCTGCAGCAGGGGCTTGATCTTGAAGTACAACTTCATCCATGGCCAGGTTTTCACATTCATGAATGAGCGGATGTTGTACTGGATGGCGTAAACGGATTCTCTGGTCGACAGAAAGGACAGAGTGGCATGGTGAGTGACATCCCACTGAGCACCGACGTCAGTTCAACATCTAGTTTTGATTTATATGTGGTTGATTTGTCAACTAAAGTGTATTCATAGTGAAATCAACAAAACATTTCACCATGTTATTGTTTTAAGGTTTGGTGAAAAAAATATAAAATTCCCTTATGTTTAAGACTTTTTAAAAATCCACGTTGATTCAACGTCATCACATTAACATTTTTGGTTGAAATGACGTGGATATAACGTTGATTCAGTTTTTGCCTATTGGGATGCTTAATAAAGCTACATTCTGGGAGTCGAAGAACAAAAACCTCTGCCATTTCTTGTTCACAGCTGAGGAATAGGTGTAAGGAAACGTAATCCCTCTTAAACTCATAGACAGCTCTCTAGATGGAAGGACTGACAGGTCATGCATACTAAGCTCATGAGGCATTTCATATTCTTCAACAATGAATGGGTTAATATCACTAATGTAACTGCCAGTTGAACTGCTTGTCAAATCCCAATCTGCAGCTTTAATAGAACATTATAAGACATACTTTCTCTGAACCTCTCACAGCATATACAGTATGTCATCATAATGCATTAGATACAGGTGGTTGACAGAAAGCTTTGCCAAGATGTCTACTATTCCTCACCTCCTCTCCATCATCTTGGTGAACTCTCTCCTCATGAGGAATCCACGGCTGAGAGCCTGGACCATGCCGACCAGAGTGGCCAGCTTCTCATCTCTCATCTCCTCCAGGACACCCAGCAGACCGGCTTTGAAGAACACCTGAGACACAGGTTAACATAGTTAATGGAACCACAGATGGTGACAGATAGAAAGGGTTCAATCAAAAGAGGGGAAAAACACCTCTAGATTGATTTGAACAACATTCCCTTTGCAATAGTTACAAACAAACCAAAGGATATGTTGTTTCTAAGTTGTTAGTTGTTGTACAGTTGTAGATGAATAATGTACACAGATCCTGATAACTGCAGCCATACCACTCTAACACAATGCACATGATAATGAGTTTAGTTTCTCTTCTATACTTGTGATGAATGACTGAACATAAAAACACTACAATGTTTTACACCTTTTCCATTAGTTAATGAAGAAGAAAGAATAAAAGGATGGATAGATCAACTGGAGAGATTTTATATGGTAAGGGTTTAAATTATCATTGAAGTTGTGTTTTGTTGTCAGCTTTTGCTGGAGGTATTTGACTGACCTTGGTGTGTCCAAACTTGTAATCTTCGTGATTCACATCAATGGACCCAAGCAGCTTCTCAGAAGCCTTCTTGTTGTCCATGAACTGTCCCTCAGGGATGACACTGGCATTCAGTACTTTGTACCTGAATGAGGAGACAGTTTTAAAGTATGTCAAGTTGTAATTGGTTATACAGTGTCACTCTTGATATGTGTGTGTGTGTGTGTGTGTGTGTGTGTGTACCTCTGCTTGAAGTCAGCATAGATGATTCTGCTGGGGAAGCCCTTTCTGCAGATCCTGATACCCTCCAGTACACCATTACACCTGAGCTGGTGGATAACCAGGAAGTTCTCCATCAGACCTGGTAAAACAAACAGTCTCTTTTAATACACAGGTTATAGATTGGGATTGTTAAAGTTACTGATACTGTACTGATAAGATGACATATTTAACTCAATATTTATTGTACCTGGAGTCTTTGACTCGTTGGGGATCAGGCATCGTACAAAGTGAGGATGAGTGCTCCTCAAGTTGGTCATCAGCTTATGTAAGTTCTCCTGTAAGAGGGTTACAAACCATTTTCTCAGACATCATTTATGATAATCAATGCACCTTTTGAAGGACTGAATATAGACCCTTCAAAAGCTCACCCTGAACTGGGAGGACACAGTCTGCATGGAACCACCCTTCTTCTTGCCTCCTTTCTTGGATGTATCTGTTAAAATGGGGAAAAGTTAACTATAAAAGTACATTTCCTAGAGCGGATGGAATAAATGTTTAATAATAAGAGTATGTAAGAAATCTAGAGTGGTCTTGTCTTCAGCAAGCACACTAATTATAAACCAGAGAATCTCTGCTTAACTTCACACTTATCTAGAGACAAATGCTGCCAATGAGACTGTGTAGAAAAACACCTATTGTATGATTAAATTAAACCTAGTGATACACATTGATAAATGGTGATACATTCAAAGACCTTAAATATCATATGGTCTGAGTTGTAACTAGTGCTTAATTAAATATTTTGAAGTGATGCTAGTCTTACCCTCAGGTGGGGCAGCAGGATACAGGGCAGCCAAAAGTTTGACTCCAGACTTTCCGTACAGTTGACAAACTGAGTCGTTCAGGGGGTCCTTGTTCTTCTCCAGCCAGCCAGTGATGTTGTAGTCCACAGTACCGGCGTAGTGCACCAGGGAGAAGTGGGCCTCTGCCTTGCCTTTGGCAGGCTTGGGCTTCTCAAAAGCCTTTGTTTTGCCAAGATGTTGGGAGTACAGCTTGTCCTTGAAGGTAGTGTCTGAAGACTTGGGGAACATGCACTCCTCTTCAAGGATGGAGAAGATGCCCAATGGCTTTACGAAAGGAGATTAATATCAAATTAGCATAATGTAAGATCACATGTATTCCTTTAGCAAATATACTATTATAGGATTATATACATTTAGGGGCACATAATAGGAACCATATTGAGTTCTCAACAGTCAGTTACGTTGTACCACTGTGATAATAACAGTCCCTATGAGCTTTACTGTGGCGTTCCAATATACCTTCTCAATAAGCTCAATGCAGGCAGCCAAGTCCATGCCGAAGTCAATGAAGGCCCAGACGATTCCCTCCTTCTTGTACTCCTCTTGTTCCAGAACGAACATGGTGTGGTTGAAAAACTGTTGCAGTTTCTCATTGGTGAAGTTGATGCACAGCTGCTCCATGCTGTTGTACTGTTGATGGAGTTTTAAAAGAGATAATTTCATCATACAAGGCTGTAATCCCTCTCAATCACAACTAACTCATTCTGGTCTCATACTCACATCAAAGATCTCAAACCCGGCAATATCAAGCACACCAATATAGAACTGCCTTGGCTGCTTGGTGTCCAACATCTCATTGATTCGGATGACCATCCACAAGAACATCCTCTCATAGATAGACTTGGCCAGAGCGCTGACTGAGTTATTAACCTGCAATGATAATACCTCAAATTAATACATTAGATATTGACTATGTCTAGTGATAAGAGCTAAAAAAAAATATTTAAAAAAGCTATGCACTCGTCCGCAAAAGAATTCCAGTGCTCAGAAAATGGTAGATGCTGTGTTTGGCCGCCTTACCTGAGGCACAGTCTGTCCCTTGGTCACATATTCGTTGCCGACCTTCACTCTGGGGTAGCACAGAGCCTTCAACATCTCAGCTGAGTTCAGGCCCAGCAGGTAGCCGATTTTATCAGCCACTGGAGAGAGAACCAACAACAACAGACTCAGGGACACAAGATCACTTGTTTCTGATGTCACACTGACAAACTGGTTTGGCTAACGTTTTTGTAGGTTAGGTTTAGATTTTCTCATATCCATAAGTTCTAATAATTTCTGGAGGTTGGAATTTTGTCTTAAAAAAAACTCCTGCCTGACTTTCATATGAAACGTACGTTTTCTACACTGGGTGCACAAAACATTAGGAACACCTACTCTTTCCATGACATAGACTGGCCAGGTGAATCCAGGTGAAAGCTATGATCCCTTGTTGATGTCACCTGCTCCTAAGTGGCACAGCGGTCTAAGGCTATGCATCTCAGTGCTAGAGGCGTCATTACAGACACCCTGGTTCGAATCCAGGCTGTATCACAACCGGCCGTGATTGGGAGTCCCATAGGGCGGCGCACAATTGGCCCAGTGTCGTCCAAGTTTGGCCGGTGTAGGCCGTCATTGTAAATAAGAATTTGTTCTTAACTGACTTGCCTAGTTAAAAAAGGTTAAATAAAAAAATATCCACTTCAATCAGTGTAGATGAAGGGGAAATGGGTTAAAGAAGGATTTTTAAGCCTTAAGACAATTGAGTCATGGATTGTGTATGTGTGCCATTCAGAGGGTGAATGGGCAAGACAAAAACTTTGTGTCTTTGAACGGGGTATGGTAGTAGGTGCAAGGCGCACTGATTTGAGTGTGTCAAGAACCGCAAAGCTGCTGGGTTTTTCACACAACAATGTCCACCACCTAAAGGACATCCAGCCAACTTGACACAACTGTGGGAAGTATTAGAGTCAACATGGGCCAGCATCCCTGTGGAACATTTTCAACACTTTGAATGTCCATGCCCTGACAAATTTATGCTGTTCTAAGGGCAAAGGGGGGTGCAACTCAATATTAGGAAGGTGTTCCTAATGTTTTGTACACTCAGTATATTTAATATTTCTATGTTAGGGACTGGGAATGGGTCTAATGCTTTACATATTGTCTATCTATGAGTGGGACTCACCCTCTGTGCCGTCTGGCTCGGCCTGCTCCTCACGCTGCTTCTGCTTGAATTTCAAGTTGCCATGGTGCAGTACAGCTCCTGTCAGCTTGTAGATGGCCTGCTTCTCTTCATTAGTGAAGCCCAGGATTGTAATGGCATCCTGGTATTAAAGAGGAAGTACAACAGTGATGACCTGAACAGTAGTTTGGTCAGATACACTACAGTTCTGTGCTGCTCACTGCAGAATGAATGGGATGGATAGATTTGACTCTTGGCCAACACACTAGTGATGGAAACACAAAAGGAGTTTTACAAAGTTCCACAGGGCATTTAGTGGTTCTCTCTTGTGGAAGTCTATAATGGTGAAATGTGAAGTCATGACAAGTGCCTTGAAGCACATGCCTAACTAACATAAGACATTTAGAATCAAACAAAAAAATACATAGAAATTCCCAGCTGCCACCAAGTTGGATTTTCACAATGCATTCAGTGTGTATGGTTGTCCTACCCATTCCATATCTAGAGTTTGGTTAACCCTTCGTTTGACTCACGTCTGTGGCATCCAGCTCTTCATTGTCATTGATGCTGGCCACAGTGATCTGACCCTGGCTGCACATGGGGAAGTCGTAGGGGTTGGTGGTGATGAGCGCCATTTCTGTGGACAACAGAGAACAGCTTGTCAGTTAAATCTCTTAGAATTATTTTTTACAAGTTCCACAGATGTGGGGTGGGAAAGATTTCCTCTGAACCTCTACTTTGCCGTACCAACTATCTCAGGTTTGTGGTTGGTCATCATCTGGAAGAAGATGTGGTAGCCTCTCTCATCGGGCAGCTGGAAGGTCACTCTGGACTTCTCCAGCAGGTCTGAGGGAGGGTGAGAGAGAGAGAGAGAGAGAGAGAGAGAGATAGCGAGAGATAGAGAGAGATAGAGAGATAGAGAGAGAGAGAGAGATAGAGAGAGATAGTGATTGTAATATTCAGTTATTAGACAGAGTGAGTTAAACGAAGAGAGCTCCAAAGAAAGGATTGAGAAACAATCAAAACCAACTCACAGGTTTCAATGTCAGCTTTAGCCAGTTTGCCTCCTTGGAAGTGAATCCTGATGAATTTACCCTATAGTAGAGCATGGGGTTAGAAATAGGTCAACAAATAAATCTAACATTTTACTTTGATAGACCCTTTAAATGGTACAGTTTGTTGGACACTTATTGATATACTGAAATACATTGTTCCAATACAAGGTAACTTCCACAGTATGCCCTTCATACTTACAAAGCGAGAGGAGTTGTCGTTCCTCACTGTCTTGGCATTACCGTAGGCCTCCAGCAGAGGGTTAGCTGCAATGATCTGATCCTCCAGAGACCCCTGATTGAGACAAACACAAGTTGCTCAGAAACTGGTAAGAATAGTTTTTTCTCGATTGCTTGTACACATTCCTTGAAACATGATTCACCGCTGTAAAAAAGGTTTCCACAGCCAACCAAACTGAAATGAAAAGGCAAAAATAAGAACAACCGACCTGCATTTTGCCAGGGTCTGCTTCCTTCTTCTTCTCCCCACCAGACACTGCAATGGTGGCAAAGTACTGGATGACACGCTTGGTGTTGACAGTCTTTCCTGCACCGGATTCTCCACTGGTTTATGAGACAGAGAAAGAGGGTGTTTAGTTCCATGTTTGAGTGTCAGATTGGCGTTCACTAATAGCATAGAAAATGACACTATTGACCTGTTTTGTAACATAGGTAAACATGAACATATACTCCTTCTCATCAACTCATTATGACTTAAAGTCTAATGCTCTAATCCATTCATAATGTCATGTATTTCATCACACCAAGTGACCCAACATATTACAACATATTACAATAGTGACATTTTAGTAAACAACTTACGTAATCAGGACTGACTGGTTCTCCTTATCTGTAACCAGATAACATATTTCTTATCATACTCAAGCAACATTATGGGGACATTATTGCATTCATAGTATCATCATTTATTTAAATGTTGAACATATCACGTTTAAGTCTATCTATCTATCTATCTATCTATCTATCTGTCTGTCTGTCTGTCTGTCTGTCTGTCTGTCTGTCTGTCTGTCTGTCTGTCTGTCTGTCTGTCTGTCTGTCTGTCTGTCTGTCTGTCTGTCTGTCTGTCTGTCTGTCTGTCTGTCTGTCTGTCTGTCTATCAACACTTATGGACTTTGAGATCCATATGCACTTATCCATCCATCCATCCATCCATCCATCCATCCATCCATCCATCCATCCATCCATCCATCCATCCATCCATCCATCCATCCATCCATCCATCCATGAGATATCGTACCAATCAGCATGAACTGAAAGGCGTTGTCAGAGACGGAGAAGATATGAGGTGGAGCCTCCATCCTCTTCTTCCCTCTGTAAGCGTTGACAACCTCCATGTCGTACACTGGGAGCCACTTGTAGGGGTTCACCGTGGCACAGAAGAGCCCAGAGTAGGTCTGGATGAAAGGGATTAAATTAAATTAGGGGATTATCAAAGTCAGATGGACTGTTACCTGGATTTATGTGAGGATGTGGGTGTACTTTGGTATACTGATGTGGGTCTACTGTATTGATATGTTTTGGTTTCTACCATTCATTTACAGTAGGGTCACTTTACTGACCTATATTGTAGGCTCACAAAAATTGGAAAATTATATTATATTATACTAATACAATTGCACGGAAAACATGCTTTTTTTTAAACAAGTAATAAATCTATTTTTTTAAAGATAAGGGTCAAAGTTATTGAGCTCTATTTTCATGTCATTGAACCAAAGCACTGATTAAAATCCAAGTTCCAATGCCGTTTATCAAACTCCAGCTGTTTACATTTGTTGGATGACATGACAATAGAGCTCTTTGGGAATCCAACCAGTTATGGGTTTTGCACTGAAATTAGAATGCATAAGCAGAAAATAACCCCATCCCTACTGTCAAATATGGTGGTGGATCTTTGATGTTATGGGGCTACTTTGATTCCACTGGTCCTGGGGCCCTTGTTAAGGTCAACGGCTTCATGAACTTCACCCAGTACCAGGACATTATAGCCAAAAACCTGGTTGACTCTGCCAGGAGGCTGAAACTTGGCTGCAAGTTAAAATTCCAGCAAGACAATAAACCCACGTTCACATCAAAATCCACAATGAAATGGTTAATTGGCCACAAAATAAAAAAAAATCTTATGGACTGCCCTTTTGAATTCAAACCACAGGTTTTCAATGAGGTTCAAATCCAGAGACTGACTTGAACCCCATTGAAAACCTGTGGTTTGAATTCAAAAGGTCAGTCCATAAGCACAAACGAAGGTTATCAGGCATCTGGAAGGATTCAGTATGGAAGAATGGTCTAAGATCCCTCCCAAAGTGTTCTCCAACTCATAAAAGATTTTAGAATATAGTCATTTCTGCTCATGTTTATCTAGGGTGTCAATATTATTGGACCCCACTGTATGGGTAGTACTGTATTTATGTATTTATTATGTATGTGGTTGTATGTATGTGCAGGTTTCTTACATAGATCATCCATGCTGCATAACGCTCTTTGAGGTTATACAACACAGAGGCTTCATTCAGGTAGGTCATCATGGCCATGTCCTCAATCTTGTCATACTTAGGGGGGTTCATCTCAAAGATGTCTGCATCTTTGAACTCTTTTCCTTCCTGAAACAGTCAGAAATCTAGATTACACACAGATCAACGTGGACATGCTCATTATATACAAGTTGAAATGTAAAAAATAAATAATGCATATCCACATTTAATACAACTACTTTGTTATCACCCACTGACACATACCAGGTGATTCTTGACTAGTCAACATAAAACGTGTTATTTATATACTGCCTTAAGAAAACAATGAAATGCTTCTTAATATACAGTGAAGAAACTGCTCAGGGATTTCACCATGAAGCCAATGGTGACTTTAAAACAGTTCCAGAGTTTAATGGCTGTGATAGAAAACTGAGGATGGATCAACAACACTATAGTTACTCTACAATACTAACCTAAATAACAGAGTGAAAAGAAGGAAGCTTGTACAGAATAAAACATATTCCAAAACATACATCCTGTTTGCAACAAGGCACTAAAGTCAAACTGCAAACATGTGGCAAAGAAATACATTATGTACTACAAGGCTGTAGTATTACAATAACTGCACATTATAATTTAATTCTTCATGCTCTGTCAAGCTGGGTGTGTATCATGGCTAGACAGCCGTTTTCATGTCTTGCCATAGATTTTCAAGCCAATTAAAGTCACAACTGTAACTAGGCCACTCAGGAACATTCAATGTTGTCTTGGTAAACAACTCCTGTGTATATTTGGCCTTGTGTTTTAGGTTATTGTCCTGCTGAAAGGTGAATTTGTCTCCCAGTGTCTGGTGGAAAGCAGACTGAACCAGGTATTCCTTAAGCATTTTGCCTGGGCTTAGCTCTATTCCGTTTATTTTTATCCTAAACAAATTCCCTAGTCCTTGTCGATGACAAGCATACCCATAACATGATTCATCCACCACAATGTTTGAAAATATGAAGTGTGGTACTCATTTATATTTTGTGTGGGATTTGCTCCAAACATAACGCATAACATAATGTATTTCTTTGCCGCATGTTTGCAGTTTGACTTTAGTGCCTTGTTGCAAACAGGATGTATGTTTTGGAATATGTTTTATTCTGTACAAGCTTCCTTCTTTTCACTCTGTTATTTAGGTTAGTATTGTAGAGTAACTATAGTGTTGTTGATCCATCCTCAGTTTTCTATCACAGCCATTAAACTCTGGAACTGTTTTAAAGTCACCATTGGCTTCATGGTGAAATCCCTGAGCAGTTTCTTTCCTCTCCAGCAACTGAGTTAGGAAGGACACCTGTATCTTTGTAGTGACTGGGTGTATTGATACACCATCCAAAGTGTAATTAAAATGTGTGTCCCCCTGTGGAACCTTATATAATTGCATACAGAGTGAGTCCATGCAACGTATTATGTGACTTGTTATGCAGATTTTACTCCTAAACGTATTTAGGCTTGGCGTAACAAAGGGGTTGAATATTTATTGACTCAAGACTTTTCAGCTTTTCATTTTTAATTAATCCATAAATATTTCTTAAAACATAATTCCACTTTGACATTACGGGGTATTGTGTGTGTAGACCAGTGAAATAACTTTAAATTCAGGCTGTTATAAGATTTTAAACAAAAATTCAAGAATACATTCTGAAGGCTGTAGTATGTTTTGTATCTGATTTCATATTGCCTGTTGACATTTTCTTTGATCATTTAGAATATTTTTCAAGGAATAGTGTGATTGCACACACTTGAATCCTTTTCAGATCAGGCTTACCTCCTTAGTGCCGTCAGGTTTCGTGACTGTTACAGTACACTTCCCGTCGGCCCTGGCAGTGACTAAACCCTTGAGGTACAGCTCCACCTTGTCTGTCACATAGCAGGAGTTCTTTGAATCAAAGGGTGCGGTTTGTGCCTCAATCCTCTCCCTCTCAGGCTTACGGAGGTATATGGCAGCCTTGCCATAGATTTGCATCTCCGCGTCCGTACTCATGGTGACGGATAACTAGGAAAGAGATGAAACAAGAAACATGATTGACTCTGTGGTGCTTCCTCCCCAGTCAACAGAGTTAGGTGAGCGGTATCTCAGAATATTCTTAGCACTTTTTATGTGAAGACTCAAACCATGTCTCACCTTCTTTTTCCCCTCCTACAGATGAATGTGTACTCCTTGGAGGACCCTGTGAAACATTAGGGTGTTGTGAAAACACACAAGTCTAAAGCCTTATCATGTAGCCCCAAAAGGGCTAGAAAACATAATTCAACTAAATAATTACAGCCTTGTCAAATTCAACTACAGGTGGAACTGATAACTTTCATGTTCCTAGTGGCAACTCACTTTACTACACATTCTGTCAAGAATTCAAAATAAAAAGCCAGTTACATTCTAGACCACCCCTCAGTTTATTTAAGTTACAGGTTTGAAGTAAAACATTTTAAATCAATGCAACTTTATAGCATACTATCAAATCTTACAAGAGACATGCAGAAGTCAATTCAAACAGTGCAGTTAGCTACTGCCTCAGATGCTGAGTACAAAGATGAGACAAATGTAAAAATGTAAGGAGGTGGAGAGGTCTTACCACAGAGGAAGAAGGTATCTGACTTATGGATGCTGGGGCCTCAGCCTCCTTATATCTGGTTGGAAGTGCTAACCAAGCAAAAGTTAATTATGGACCGCTCTGGGGAAGGACATGGATTGTATGAGAGACCTCCCCCCCAGACCTGTGTGTCTGTCTCTCACTAGCACCTCCCACTTCCAGGAGCACCATTACTTTTTAATGTCATATTTGTCTATGAATTGAATTTCACTGAATGTACATAAATGAGAGATGTCTTTAAAAAAAAGTTTGATTCATACCAATGTTACTTCTACTGAACCTCAATTATTGAAATGGAGTGAGTCCATGTTGCCTCACTACCACTAAAATAGTTTTTATTAAACCTTAATTAGTTCCATTTTAGTGGCATTAATCCTCGTCAACAACTTTATATATATGTTCACCTATTATTTATATTATTTAGCTTGTAAACACATCTGAACTCTCCTCACCTCATGCTTGTTGGCCGTTACCTCGTGCTTTGCTTAGTTTGATTTATCACTCTGGTAGAACCAGATTAAATTAATATTTAAAAGCTAAAACAGAAACCTTTAGGCTTTCAATAACAGCTTATAAAACTGTTAAATCTAATGTGTTATTTATCTACAGTATAATCTATTGAAGATTCTGGAGGTGCTTTTATTTGTCTCACATTTCAGCTGGCTAAAACGGTCCAGTAGGATTCTTATGACTTACATACCAGTGCAGTATTTCAATAATCTTATCCACTCACATTGCTGACAGAGATATAACTGCCTCAAACTTTTATTATGCTCTGAAGTAAACCGCTTAGCAGCTGAGCTGGCTGATAAAATTATATACATAAGTAGTGCTGGATTCACTGCAGCCAAGGTTTGTTGTTTGGTATATCTGCCAACACAGTCTAATTCTGGCACTGATGCCACTGTTATTAGACAAGATATTTACTTGCCATGTTTGTGGGTGGAGAGAACATTAGCAACATTTAGACTAAGAGTTTATAACGTTAAAGTTATTTTAATGTGCAAAGATCTTGCATGACACATGACCTGTGTGTTTGTTGGGTTCGCCTCAGGCCTAATAACAGTCCTTAGTTATTCACACGATAATTCCTGGCTTCATTAGATCAGTGTCAGAGGAATATGTACAGCTGTCATACCCAATTAGACAACTGTGTATTTGGCCACAAAGACCTCAACTGACTTTACAGCCATGGGTCTTCTCACAATCACTCCATTGTTAATTCGACATTTGCACACTCTGTATATAGATTCTCTATTGTGTTATTGACAGTACGTTTGTTTACTGTGTAACTCTGTGTTGTTTTTGTCGCACTGCTTTGCTTTGTCTTGGCCAGGTCTCAGTTATAAATGAGAACTAGTTCTCAACTGACCTACCTGGTTAAATAAAGGTAAATAAATAAATAAAAGTGTGCACTGTATCGAGATCAGGGTCATAAAGTAAACATAAACTACTTCTATTTAAAAGGATTTGTTTAACGTCAGTTTACTTCCTGAATTAACTGAATTGTGTTTCCTCCACTCCAGCACTAACATACTGAACTAGATGCTCCAACGAAGGTCGATTGACGGAAAATAGATTTGTAACAATTCAAATAAATGTTCATATGACTGGAAGTGTGCAGAGATTTCCTATTTCTCAAGTAGTACTCCCCCCTATCTGAGATATCTACTGCAGCCTTCATCCTCCACATACAACACCAGTTCTGCCAGTCACATTCTGTTAAAGGTCCCCAAAGCACACACATCCCTGGGTCGCTTGACTTTTCAGTTCGCTGCAGCTAGCGACTGGAACGAGCTGCAACAAACACTCAAACTGGACAGTTTTATCTCAATCTCTTCATTCAAAGACTCAATCATGGACACTCTTACTGACAGCTGTGGCTGCTTTGCGTGATGTCTGTCCCCAATAATGCTTGTACCCTGTTTTGTGCTGCTACCATGTTGTGTTGCTGCCATGCTGTGTTGCTACCATGTTGTTGTCATGTTGTGCTGCTACCATGTTGTTGTCATGTGTTGCTGCCATGCTATGTTGTTGTCATGTGTTGCTGCCATGCTATGTTGTTGTCTCAGGTCTCTCTTTATGTAGTGTTGTCTCTCTTTATGTAGTGTTGTCTCTCTTGTCCTGATGTGTGTTTTGTCCTATATTTTTATTTAATTTATTTATATTTTTATCAGCCCCCGTCCCCACAGGAGGCCTTTTGCCTTTTGGTTGGCAGTCATTGTAGATAAGAATGTGTTCTTAACTGACTTGCCTGGTTAAATAAAGGTTAAGATTAGTCAGGATCAAAGGATAGATTAATTGAGCAAAGTACAGAGATCCTTGATGAAAACGTCTCCAGAGGCGAAGGTTCACCTTCCAACAGGACAACTACCCTAAGCACACAGCCAAGACAACGCGGGACAAGTCTCTGAATGTCCTTGAGTGGCCCAGCCAGAGCCCGGACTTGAATCTGATCGGAAATCTCTGGACAGACCTGAAAATAGCTGTGCAGCGACACTCCCCATCCAACCTGACAGAGCTTGAGAGGATCTGCAGAGAAGAATGGGAGAAACTCCCCAAATACATGGGTTCCAAGGTGCTTGAACAAAGTACTGAGTAAAGGGTCTGAAAACTTATGTAAATGTAATATTTCAGATTTTTATTTGTAATATATTTGCAAAAATGTATGAAAAAAACTGTTTTTGCTTTGTCATTATGGGGTATTGTGTGTAGATAGATGAGGAATATATATATATATTTGTAATACATTTTAGAATAAGGCTAACTTAACAAAATGTGGGAAAAGTCAAGGTGTCTGAATACTTTCCGAATTCACTGTAAATTCCTGGGGTTTGCTAAACGTCATCGGCACTTGGATTGAAACCAGGCCATTCAGTCTTGGGACTTGAACCCATTGAAAACCTGTGGTTTGAATTGAAAAGGGCTGTCTGTAAGACGGATATGAGGGATCTAGAAAACTTCTGCATGGAGGAATGGTCTAAGCTCCCTACCAATGTGTTGTCCCATCTCATAAAACATTTTAGAAAAAGTCTCAGTGCCGTTATCCTCGTAAGGGAGGGTGAACAAAGTATTGACAACAGGGGTGCCAATTATTTCGACACCTATAATTTTGAAAAAATAAAAATATTACTTGTATTAGTATAAAGTAATATAATTGTCCAAGTTCTTTGTGCATACAATGTAGCTAAGTGTTTGTATTATTTATTTTATACAGTCTTTATTGCTCAACTTTATCAAGAGTGTCAATAATTTTGGAGGTGACTGTAAATAGGATTTCCATAGGTGGCATATAAGGATTAACATAGGAGCAATAGCATTTAGCATAAACTGAGGGCATGAATATAAGGCTAACATAGGAGCAATAGCATTTAGCATAAACTGAGGACATGAATATAAGGATTAACATAGGGCAAGTTAAAGGCATCATTATATATAGGATTTACTGCTACAATGTATATTAATATAAAGGAACTTCCTTTCTCATGTCACAAAGGAAGGAAGGAAGGAAGGAAGGAAGGAAGGAAGGAAGGAAGGAAGGAAGGAATCAGGTCGCCCCATGATATCACCAACTATTACATCACCAAGCATGAACTATTACTCAGGTAGAAACATGCTGCTTATAAGGGAAAACGAAAGGGGTAGAAAATGCAGAGAAAGGGCCTCCCTGGTGGCGCAGCGGTCTAAGGTGCATGGCCATGCTAGAGGCGTCACTACAGACCCGGGTTCGATCCTGGGCTGTAACACAACCGGATGTGATCGGAAAACTGGCCCAGCGTCGTCCGCGTTAGGGGAGGGTTTGGCCGGGGGGGACTTTACTTGGCTCAGCGCACTCTAACAACTCCTTGTGGCGGGCCCGGGCACCTGCAGGCTGACCTCGTCGTCAGGTGAACATTGTTTCCTCAGACACATTGGTGCGGCTGGCTTCCGGGTTTAGCAGGTGGGTGTTAAGAACAGTGGTTTGGAGGAGGACCCATGACTCCACCTTTGCCTCCCGAGCCTGTTGGGGAGTTGCAGCGATGAGACCAGATCCAACATTGGGGAGAAAAAGGGGGTAAAAAATAGGCAGAGAAGAGGGAACGGGTGTATTCATTAGTCAAATTCAGTTGCAAAACGTTTGTTCTGTTGCAAAACATTTTGCAACGGAAACCGTTTAATCCAAGTGGAAAACGATTTGCAACAATAACAAGAGTTTCTATTGGTTAAATGAAGTTAGGTCCCTTTCTGTTTAACTTCTGTTTGCTCTGTTTGCTTCCGTTTGGTTCCTAGAGTAAACGTAAAATGGTTGCAAAATGTTTTGCAATAGAATCCGACTAATGAATACACCCCTGGTGTAGCAGGAAGGGGCATTGCCTAGGGCAGGGGTAGGCAACTAGATTCATCTGTTGAATTTTGTCAGAGCGCATGTTCAGGGGGCAGGAACATAATTATAATATTTTGTACTCTGCAACTAAGCCCAAAAATAGATTTTATTTGAAAATAACATATCTATATTTTATTTGTGGGAATAATTGGGAATACATAAAAAAATGTTTTACAAAAAAATTCACTAATAATTTTGGAAGGCCCAAAAAAAACCACTTGCTGGCTGGTTTTGGCTTGCGGGATGCCTGTTGCCAGAGCAGTTGGGAGTCTTATAGGAGTGAGTCGATAAGATGGCCCGACCAAAAGTTTGGGTTTTGGGAAAAAGCTGCCTTGCAAGACCTCGCTCTGGTCGACGGCAAAGTCAGCTCAAACAAAGGTGACGTAGCGAACGCTGTAATGTGTAGGATTCTGTGTTGTCACATGCAGAAGTGATTGCTTTTGACAAACCGCTTCATCTGCCTTCCCAATAGAAACTAGTTAGCAAATCGAACATATACAGTATTTTATGGAAAAGAGATATCGTATGTTTCTGAACGATGCATCATGCTGCATTGTTGATAATATGACTAAGCGGCACAAATTGCTGTTCAATTTGAGCAGGGTGAGCATCCCTCACCTTCTTCACTTGGTCACGTGACGGGCCATAGCTCAGTGCAACCCAGGCCAGTATAATCAAATCCCCTCGTTGGCATGACCCTTCACAACAAGTTGATTCAGCTGAAGCCTCTGTGTTAGTGCTTGGGTTGGAACAAGAGCCTGCACACCATGTGGATGGGCTGTCCAGAACAGGAGTTGAAGGACCCTGATATACTGTTATTAACTGACAGATGTCATTAAGCAGTTGAGTAAACTGTCATTATAAAACTGTTATTGTAGATATTTGACGTATTTTAGCAGGGTCTTGGAAGGACTGGATAGTAACTCTTGATCCAATACATTTTAAGGGTGCTTTAAATTACTGTCTCTGCTCGCAAAGTAGTTTATCACCACAGACAGGAGTTTGGCTGAGACACCCCAGCCAGTTAAAATCTAAATCTGGATGTGAAATGTAATAAGTTGTGGCATGGATCCACAAAACAACCAAGCTTGGCTCGGATAATTCAGAACTTATTTTCCAGGTCACATATCTTGCTGTAAATCTATTACGGTGTCAGCAATGTGAGGACCTCATGTTCGACTAATAAGGTCAAAATAATGTGCTGGCCTGTATCGGATCTCTCTGTGGTCCACAGTATAGGTATGAGGTCTTCACTTTTCAGCATACAGTGTGAAGTTAATGGAGGGCTAAATGTAATATTAATCTAATACATTTACAAGACCTGATGATAGGAGTCTCTGCTTTATAGTCCTACAAGATATCCCAGTTAACAGTAGGCTCAACTTTAATATCGCAATCATCTCAGTAATGTTGTACACAATTTGTTGGATTGGAACCAGGGTTGTGTTCATTTGGCACAGTGTAGCAAAACATTAAGAAGCCAGTGTATCAAAACATTAAGAAGCCAGTGTATCAAAACATTAAGAAGCCAGTGTATCAAGACATTCCAAATCATAATACACCATACCAGTATCTCAATCATCTCATATTGCTGACAGAGATATAACTGCCTCAGACTTTTATTACAATCTGAAGTTAACTGCTTATAAAATTATATATATATACATTTATACATAAATATATATATCAGTGGAGGCTGTTGAGGGGAGGATGGCTCATAATAATGACTCAAACAGAGCAAATTGAATGGCATCAAACATGTGGAAACCATGTGTTTGGTGTATTTGATACCATTCCACCTGTCCCGCTCCAGTCATTACCATGAGCCAATCCCCAATTAAGGTGCCAGAGATTGCAGCCCAAATAAATGCTTCACATAGTTCAAGTAACAGACACATCTCAACATCAACTGTTCAGAAGAGACTGTGTGAATCAGGCCTTTGTGGTCGAATTGTTGCAAAGAAACCACTACTAAAGGACACCTTTGGTCTGGAGTCCCCTTGACCTTTCCCACATTTTTGTTTTTACGTTACAGCCTTATTCTAAAATGGATTAAATTGTCTACTTGGGTATGACGCTACAAGCTTGGAAACCATGTATTTGTGAGTTTCTCCCATTCTTTTCTGCAGATCCTCTCAAGCTCTGTCAGGTTGGATGGGGAGCGTTGCTGCACAGCTATTTTAGGTCTCTCCAGCGATGTTCGATCAGGTTCAAGTCCGGGCTCTGGCTGGACCACTCAAGGACATTCAGAGACTTGTCTTGAACCCACTCCTGTGTTGTCTTGGCTGTGTGCTTAGAGTTGTTGTACTGTTGGAAGATGAACCTTCACCCCAGTCTGAGGTCCTGAGAGCTATAGAGCAGGTTTTCATCAAGGATCTCTCTGTAGTTTGCTCCGTTAATCTATTCCTCGATCCTGACTAGTCTCCCAGTTCCTGCAACTGAAAAACATCCCACAGCATGATTCTGCCACCACTAGACGTGACGCTTGGCATTCAGGCCAAAGAGTTCAATCTTGATTTCATCAGACCAGAGAATCATGTTTCTCACGATCTGAGAGTCTTTAAGCATCTCCCAGATAAGCCGAGATAAATAAAACTGGGGACTTTAATTCCCTTTCCAGCTTTGCCAGACTGTAGTGCTGAATCTATAAATAAATCAGCCGGACTGATTTCAGAGTTGACAGTTTTCTTCAAAAGGATATGCATGTGAATACCCTCTTTCCCTTTGCTACTACAGAACCGTTGTTGGAGACAAAAAATAGCATTAAACTGATTAAATTCCCCATTAAACTGTTTAAATTCCCCATTAAACTGATTAAATTCCCCATTAAACTGTTTAAATTCCCCATTAAACTGATTAAATTCCCCATTAAACTGTTTAAATTCCCCATTAAACTGTTTAAATTCCCCATTAAACTGTTCAAATTCCCCATTAAACTGTTCAAATTCCCCATTAAACTGTTCAAATTCCCCATTAAACTGTTCAAATTCCCCATTAAACTGTTTAAATTCCCCATTAAACTGTTCAAATTCCCCATTAAACTGTTCAAATTCCCCATTAAACTGTTCAAATTCCCCATTAAACTGTTCAAATTCCCCATTAAACTGTTTAAATTCCCCATTAAACTGATTAAATTCCCCATTAAACTGTTTAAATTCCCCATTAAACTGTTAAAATTCCCCATTAAACTGTTAAAATTCCCCATTAAACTGTTTAAATTCGCCATTAAACTGTTCAAATTCCCCATTTAACTGTTAAAATTCCCCATTAAACTGTTTGAATTCCCCATTAAACTGTTTAAATTCCCCATTAAACTGTTTAAATTCGCCATTAAACTGTTCAAATTCCCCATTTAACTGTTAAAATTCCCCA
The DNA here is from genome assembly GCA_023634145.1 of Thymallus thymallus. Classification (NCBI taxonomy): domain Eukaryota; kingdom Metazoa; phylum Chordata; class Actinopteri; order Salmoniformes; family Salmonidae; genus Thymallus; species Thymallus thymallus. The sequence goes on along the minus strand of CM042394.1, from coordinate 21,036,547 downwards.
TTAAACTGTTTGAATTCCCCATTAAACTGTTTAAATTCCCCATTAAACTGTTTAAATTCCCCATTAAACTGTTCAAATTCCCCATTAAACTGTTCAAATTCCCCATTAAACTGTTCAAATTCCCCATTAAACTGTTAAAATTCCCCATTTAACTGTTAAAATTCCCCATTAAACTGTTTAAATTCCCCATTAAACTGATTAAATTCCCCATTAAACTGTTTAAATTCCCCATTAAACTGTTAAAATTCCCCATTAAACTGTTAAAATTCCCCATTAAACTGTTTAAATTCGCCATTAAACTGTTCAAATTCCCCATTTAACTGTTTAAATTCCCCATTAAACTGTTAAAATTCCCCATTAAACTGTTCAAATTCCCCATTAAACTGTTCAAATTCCCCATTTAACTGTTAAAATTCCCCATTAAACTGTTAAAATTCCCCATTAAACTGTTAAAATTCCCCATTAAACTGTTTAAATTCCCCATTAAACTGTTAAAATTCCCCATTAAACTGTTTGAATTCCCCATTAAACTGTTTAAATTCCCCATTAAACTGTTTAAATTCCCCATTAAACTGTTCAAATTCCCCATTAAACTGTTCAAATTCCCCATTAAACTGTTCAAATTCCCCATTAAACTGTTAAAATTCCCCATTAAACTGTTAAAATTCGCCATTAAACTGTTCAAATTCCCCATTTAACTGTTTAAATTCCCCATTAAACTGTTCAAATTCCCCATTAAACTGTTCAAATTCCCCATTAAACTGTTCAAATTCCCCATTTAACTGTTAAAATTCCCCATTAAACTGTTTAAATTCCCCATTAAACTGATTAAATTCCCCATTAAACTGTTTAAATTCCCCATTAAACTGTTAAAATTCCCCATTAAACTGTTTAAATTCGCCATTAAACTGTTTAAATTCCCCATTAAACTGTTTAAATTCCCCATTAAACTGTTCAAATTCCCCATTAAACTGTTCAAATTCCCCATTAAACTGTTTGAATTCCCCATTAAACTGTTTAAATTCCCCATTAAACTGTTTAAATTCCCCATTAAACTGTTCAAATTCCCCAATAAACTGTTCAAATTCCCCATTAAACTGTTCAAATTCCCCATTAAACTGTTCAAATTCCCCATTAAACTGTTCAAATTCCCCATTAAACTGTGTTAAAATTCGCCATTAAACTGTTCAAATTCCCCATTTAACTGTTTAAATTCCCCATTAAACTGTTCAAATTCCCCATTAAACTGTTCAAATTCCCCATTAAACTGTTCAAATTCCCCATTTAACTGTTAAAATTCCCCATTAAACTGTTTAAATTCCCCATTAAACTGATTAAATTCCCCATTAAACTGTTTAAATTCCCCATTAAACTGTTAAAATTCCCCATTAAACTGTTAAAATTCCCCATTAAACTGTTTAAATTCGCCATTAAACTGTTTAAATTCCCCATTTAACTGTTTGAATTCCCCATTAAACTGATTAAATTCCCCATTAAACTGTTCAAATTCCCCATTAAACTGATTAAATTCCCCATTAAACTGTTTAAATTCCCCATTAAACTGTTTAAATTCGCCATTAAACTGCCTTAAAATTAAATCTAAAAAGGAGTTAAAACAATTCTGCAGAACCACACAGCCTACTCCACTCTCTCAAAGTGAAAGAAAAAGTATTGATACAAAACATGAAGATGTATTGATTGTGTAGGTCTTCTCACACCGAAGTTAATACTTGGTGAAAGCACCTTTGACAGCCGTTACAGCTGTGAATCATTTTGAATAAGATTCTACCAACCTTGCTCAACATTGTTTGATTGATTAATCTTATGCTACACAAAAATAAATAACATTTTTCTAAACTAATCAAATATTTTACTAGTTAAGCTTATTACACCCTTAACTGAAATGGTTGTTCCAGTTCAGAGGGTTTCAGTAGACGTGAAGATAGAGCTCTTTGCACACGCACACCAGTGGTGGGTTTGGCATCGAACCAGTATGCAGAAGCAGAAAATAACCACATACCTACTGCCAAATATGGTGGTGGATATTGGATGTCTGCACTTATGGACCGCCCTCGTCAAGTCAAACCACACCTTTTCAAAGGAGTTCAAGTCCCCAGACTGAGTTTCACAGATCCCCATATTCTACACCCCATAAGTCTATACCCGTTTAGGAAAAAAACATTTTCATGTATTCGGAATTGTTACACTTATCCAGATTTATCAAAGGGTTCAAATTGCAATGAGTTTGTTAGAGGCTAGATAGCTTTGTCAGCACAGCGGAGGCCTCACTTTATGAGACGGCTATAAATAGAATCCACAGTGGCGGGAGAGGTTGGAATGAAGGCCAAACAGTCAGTCAAAACAGACTAGAGACATGGTGTCAGAAGGCAGTTGTTGGAGGAGTGACCAATAACCTACTCTGTAAGAGTACATGTAGTTACAGGTTTTGTGACATCAGTGGTTCTGAAACACAATGGCCGCCCTCCATGTTGACTACATTACAGACACATGCCAGATCTCAGAACGCCTGGAATGATGTTTATTAACATATCAGCTAACTACATCAGATGGTATAGTAATCTGACGTGACACACTACCATTAGATGATGCAATGCAACCAATAAGAGACTCTATATATAGGTTTTGCCCCAAGGGAGTGTGAGGGCAAGTTGATCAGGCACATTCATCCCACACTGATGTCATTGGGGGTTTAAGAACCAAAGATGCAAGAAACCCTATTGTATTTGTTCCCGTTGGTTATTTCAAGGTTGTGATTTTCATAGTTTCAGATTCAGTGTTCAACATGTAAATAGGAAGAGGGAAGTGGATTATGAATAGGTTCTGAAAGAGGAAGCATTAACTACTTGAGAAAGGAAGGTTAGCTACAAAGTCACAGTCTGTATGCCATATTATTGTAGCTATTAGAAAGCTATTGGGGTGATTGAAGATGGAACATTCGTAACATTTAACGGCCTGTAAAACATCCGTTATGAGGTTCTTTGTAACGGCCACTGAACCGAACATGACAAGAGGCATGGAGTGTGTTGTGTACCTTCATTCAAGTCCATTTGCAAAGTTTCATCCAAATTGTTGTCTTATCAGCTTAGTTGTGATGGTAAAAATTTATATAATATTATGCATTTATCAATACCAACTTAAGAAGCCGGTGGCGACTGACTTCTTAATGTTTTGCTACACTGTGCCTAATGAACACAACCCTGGTTCCAATCCAACAAATTGTGTACAACATTATTGAGATGATTGCGATATTAAAGTTGAGCCTACTGTTAACTGGGATACCTTGTAGGACTATAAAGCAGAGACTCCTATCATCAGGTCTTCAGTCATCCCAGATATAACAGCTGCCATAGAGGTCAAGACTATTATCAAAGCAGCAGTTAAACTGGACAACCTTCTATTCAACACCTTGTATTCAACTCATTCACAGGCAGACAGGAACACTTTCCATTTTTCCCATGATTTAAATCAGTCTTCCAATTGTGAGACAGGATGTGAAGTGTTTCACTTCTAAACATTGGTCATTGGTGGGTCCATCTAGTGGGCTGTCACTTGTCCTGACTCTTCCAAAAGGCTTGGCTAGGACGAGTCCCCTGCTCCCCCAGAGACGCTTGTGTTCCAATGCCTGCAGCTGAAAGGGAGTTCAGGGATTTCTGACACACCTGTTTCTGAACATGGCCATATTGGGCTTGTAAATGATCTGCTTTAGTTTGCTTCCTGAAACTCTGCCATGGACTCTATGGGATCAAATTGGAGTTTCAAGAACAGCTCAGCAGATGATACCACCTTTATGACGCAGGGTCATGAAGAAATCCCAAATGTCTTTAGGCTGCATGTATTTCTGACAGCCAGTTTGGATCATGGCCATGGTTGGAGAAGGTCACTGACAGGGTAATCATTTTGGAGTGGTTTGTCTAAAGATCTGTAAAGCTTGCTGAAAACCACAACAGCTCCCCATTTGATACAAGTGTTTATGCTTGTAAATGTATTAGATTAATATTACATTTAACCCTCCATTAACTTCACACTGTATGCTGAAAAGTGAAGACCTCATACCTATACTGTGGACCACAGATAGCAGAGAGATCCATTACAGGCCAGCACATTATTTTGACCTTATTAGTCGACCACAAGGTCCTCACATTGCTGACACCGTAATAGATTTACAACGACATGTGTGATCAGGGAAATAAGATCTGAATTAACTGAGCCAAGCTTGGTTGTTTTGTGGATCCATCCCACAACTTATTACATTTCACATCCAGATTTAGATTTTAACTGGATGGGGTGTCTCAGCCAAAGTCCTGTCTGTGGTGATAAAACTACTTTGTGAGCAGAGACAGTCGTTTAAAACACCTTAAAATGTATTGGATCAAGTGTTACTATTCAATACTTCCAAGACCCAGCTAAAATACGTAACATATGTACAGGTTTTATGACAGTTTACTCAACTCAATCTGTCAGTTAATAACATTATATCAGGGTCCTTCAACTCCTGTTCTGGACAGCCCATCCACATGGTGTGCAGGCTTTTATTCCATCACAGCACTAACACAGCTGAATCAACTTGTTGTGAAGTGTCATGACACTAAGGGGATTTGATTATACTGGCCGGGGTTACACTGAGTCATGTGACCAAGTGAAGCAGGAAGCGCACCCTTTATAGTCATATCAACAATGCAGCATGATGCATCGTTCAAAAACATACAATATCTATTTTCCATAAAATACTGTTTACAGTGGCAAGAAAAAGTATGTGAACCCTTTGGAATTACCTGGATTTCTGCATAAACTGGTCATAAAATAGACAAACACAGTCTGCTTAAACTAATAACACAAACAATTATACGTTTTCATGTCTTTATTGAACACACCGTGTAAACACTCGCAGTGCAGGGTGGGAAAAGTATGTGAACCCTTGGATTTAATAACTGGTTTACCCTCCTTTGGCAGCCATAACCTCAACCTAATGTTTTCTGTAGTTGCGGATCAGCCCTGCACAACGGTCAGGAGGAATTTTGGACCATTCCCCTTTACAAAACTGTTTTAGTTCAGCAATATTCTCTTGAGGTTATGCCACAGCATCTCAATTGGGTTGAGGTCAGGACTCTGACTGGGCCACTCCAGAACGGGTATTTTCATCTGTTGAAGCCATTCTGTTGTTGATTTACTTCTGTGTTTTGGGTCGTTGTCCTGTTGCATCACCTAACTTCTGTTGAGCTTCAATTGGCGTACAGATAGCCTTACATTCTACCTACCTACCTACCTACATCTTAATTAATTAATTTATATATATATATATATACAGTGGGGAGAACAAGTATTTGATACACTGCCGATTTTGCAGGTTTCCCACTTACAAAGCATGTAGAAGTCTGTAATTTTTATCATAGGTACTCTTCAACTGTGAGTGACGGAATCTAAAACAAAAATCCAGAAAATCACATTGTATGATTTTTAAGTAATTAATTTGCATTTTATTGCATGGCATAAGTATTTGATACATCAGAAAAGCAGAACTTAATATTTGGTACAGAAACCTTTGTTTGCAATTACAGAGATCATACGTTTCCTGTAGTTCTTGACCAGGTTTTCACACACTGCAGCAGGGATTTTGGCCCACTCCTCCATACAGACCTTCTCCAGATCCTTCAGGTTTCGGGGTTTTCGCTGGGCAATACAGACTTTCAGCTCCCTCCAAAGATTTTCTATTGGGTTCAGGTCTGGAGACTGGCTAGGCCACTCCAGGACCTTGAGATGCTTCTTACGGAGCCACTCCTTAGTTGCCCTGGCTGTGTGTTTTGGGTCGTTGTCATGCTGGAAGACCCAGCCACGACCCATCTTCAATGCTCTTACTGAGGGAAGGAGGTTGTTGGCCAAGATCTCGCGATAAATGGCTGCATCCATCCTCCCCTCAATACGGTGCAGTCGTCCTGTCCCCTTTGCAGAAAAGCATCCCCAAAGAATGATGTTTCCACCTCCATGCTTCACGGTTGGGATGGTGTTCTTGGGGTTGTACTCATCCTTCTTCTTCCTCCAAACACGGCGAGTGGAGTTTAGACCAAAAAGCTCTATTTTTGTCTCATCAGACCACATGACCTTCTCCCATTCCTCCTCTGGATCATCCAGATGGTCATTGGCAAACTTCAGACGGGCCTGGACATGCGCTGGCTTGAGCAGGGGGACCTTGCGTGCGCTGCAGGATTTTAATCCATGACGGCGTAGTGTGTTACTAATGGTTTTCTTTGAGACTGTGGTCCCAGCTCTCTTCAGGTCATTGACCAGGTCCTGCCGTGTAGTTCTGGGCTGATCCCTCACCTTCCTCATGATCATTGATGCCCCACGAGGTGAGATCTTGCATGGTGCCCCAGACCGAGGGAGATTGACCGTCATCTTGAACTTCTTCCATTTTCTAATAATTGCGCCAACAGTTGTTGCCTTCTCACCAAGCTGCTTGCCTATTGTCCTGTAGCCCATCCCAGCCTTGTGCAGGTCTACAATTTTATCCCTGATGTCCTTACACAGCTCTCTGGTCTTGGCCATTGTGGAGAGGTTGGAGTCTGTTTGATTGAGTGTGTGGACAGGTGTCTTTTATACAGGTAACGAGTTCAAACAGGTGCAGTTAATACAGGTAATGAGTGGAGAACAGGGGGGCTTCTTAAAGAAAAACTAACAGGTCTGTGAGAGCCGGAATTCTTACTGGTTGGTAGGTGATCAAATACTTATGTCATGCAATAAAATGCAAATTAATTTTTAAAAAATCATACAATGTGATTTTCTGGATTTTTGTTTTAGATTCCGTCTCTCACAGTTGAAGTGTACCTATGATAAAAATTACAGACCTCTACATGCTTTGTAAGTAGGAAAACCTACAAAATCGGCAGTGTATCAAATACTTGTTCTCCCCACTGTATATATAATCTCAAGAAAGATCTGTACATGTTTATATATATATATATATATATATATAGTATTTGAGAGTGATGGAGTGCTGCATCAGATGACCTGGCCTCCACAATCACCCAACCTCAACCCAATTGAGATGGTTTGGTATGAGTTGGATCACAGAGGGAAGGAAAAGCAGCTAACATAAAGAAAAACCCTTGAATGAGTAGGTGTGTCAAAAAGAAAAAAGGAAGATGAAAAAAAAAATATATATATATTTTTTTTTTCTATCTTCCTTTTATATATATATATATATATATATATATATATATATATATATATATATAGTCAAAGGTTTGGACACACCTACTCATACAAGGGTTTTTCTTTATTTTTACTATTTTCTACATTGTAGAATAATAGTGAAGACATCAAAACTATGAAATAACACAAGTAGTAACCAAAAGTAGTAACCAAAAAAGTGTTCAACAAACACTTCCCTGTTCTCCTCCTCTTCTTTGACTGCTCTTTCCTCCTCCTCTTCTTCTTTGACTGCTCTTTCCTCCTCCTCTTCTTTGACTGCTCTTTCCTCCTCCTCTTCTTCTTCTTTGACTGCTCTCTCCTCCTCCTCCTCCTCCTCCTCTTCTTTGACTGCTCTTTCCTCCTCCTCCTCTTTGACTGCTCTTTCCTCCTCCTCCTCCTCCTCTTCTTCTTTGACTGCTCTTTCCTCCTCCTCTTCTTCTTCTTTGACTGCTCTCTCCTCCTCCTCTTCTTCTTCTTTGACTGCTCTTTCCTCCTCCTCTTCTTTGACTGCTCTCTCCTCCTCCTCTTCTTCTTCTTTGACTGCTCTTTCCTCCTCCTCTTCTTCTTCTTTGACTGCTCTCTCCTCCTCTTCCTCTTCCTTGACTGCTCTTTCCTTCTCAATTCTGCTCTCCTCCCATTCCTCTTTAACAATCACAATGACTGCAGTCCTCCAGCTTCAGCTTCACTGACACCATCTCTGTGATATTGCGAGGGGTGAAAGTGAGTGATGAGGCTAAGAACGAGCGAGAGAGAGTAAATAGCGTATATAGGAATTTAATAATAAAGAAAAGACAGCAATACACATTGAAAGACTAATAACCCGCAAGGGTTGAACAGAAAACATGGAGTTAAATAGTGACCCTGATGACCGATGAGGAACAGGTGTGGGTCATCAGGGTGTTGCTACCATCTTCCCCCGACCGCCGGTTAGAACGCCGGCGAGGATGATCGCTGGAGAGGAGGAGGGACCGGTGCTCTGCGCGGGGCATTCGTTACAGTACCCCCCCCCCTAGGCGCGGCTCCCGACGTCGCCACTCGCCGGCGCCCTGGACGACCCCGAGGGCGAGGTGCTGGTCGATCCGGACGGCGAGCATGGAACTCTGTGGTAAGCGACGGATCGCAGATGTCCGCCGCCCGAACCCAGCTACGCTCCTCAGGGCCGTATCCCGCCCAGTCCACCAGGTACTGGATCCGACCCTGCCGTAGCCGAGAGTCCAGCACCTTGTCCACTCGATATGCCAGACCCCCAGCTACCTCCGTTGGTGGTGGAGGCGCCACTGCAGGTCCGGACCCCCCTAGTGGACCAGGAACCACCGGTCTGAGGAGAGAGACATGGAAAGAGGGAGACAGGTTGTTATAAGGTGGTGTGAGTCTCAACCTATAGGTGACCTCGTTCACTCTCCGAAGGACCGTGAATGGTCCCACATACCGGGGTTCTAACTTATGACTGGGCAAACGGAGCTGGAGGTTCCTCGTGGACAGCCAGGCTTTATCCCCTGGGTGGAACACTGGAGCCTCACTCCGCCGCCTGTCCGCCTGTGTCTTTTGCTGTAGAACTGCCTGCTGCAGACGGACCCTAGCGGCGGACCAGACTCCCTCAGCCTTCCCAAACCACTCCTCCACCGCCTGAATTTCACTAGAACCCCTCCCCCAGGGGCACAAACGGGGCTGAAAACCCAGTACCACCTGGAAGGGGGTCAGACCAGTGGAGGCGTGGCGCAGGGAGTTCTGAGCGTATTCCGCCCAGGGAAGGAAACGGGTCCACTCACCTGGCTGTTCCATGCAATACGCCCGAAGGAACCTCCCCAGTTCTTGGTTGGTGCGCTCCGCCTGCCCATTCGCCTGAGGGTGGTACCCGGATGTGAGACTGACCGCGACCCCCAGTTTGGACATGAACGCCTTCCACACACGAGAGGTGAACTGGGGACCCCGGTCAGACACGATGTCCTCCGGAAGTCCATACTGTCGGAAGACCTGTTGAAAGAGCACCTCAGCGAACTGTAGAGCAGAGGGGAGGCCGGGTAGTGGTATGAAGCGCACCATCTTAGAGAACCGGTCCACTACCACGGCGATGGTGGTCTTCCCCTCTGCTGGCGGTAGATCGGTGAGGAAATCTACCGCGATGTGAGTCCAAGGCCGCTGAGGTACTGGTAGGGGATGGAGCTTTCCTGTTGGAGCCGTTCTCGGCGCCTTGGACTGTGCGCACACCACACAAGACAGTACATAATGACGCACAGTCCTCCCCATGCCCGGCCACCAATACTTTTCCCGGAGCGCCTCCAGGGTCCGACTGATACCTGGGTGCCCGGTGGCAGGTGTCGTGGGTGCCCAGGTTACCAGCCTTCCCCGCACTCTCCTTGGAACGTAGACCTTCCCCGGAGGGCAGGTTGCTGGGGTAGGATCCCGTCTCCCTGCTCGTTGAATCTCTGTGTCGATGTCCCAGGAGACGGGTCCTACAATACATGATGGAGGCAGGATGGGGACGTCCTGCCTCGTCTCTGCCCCCCGGTCGTGGATGCGGGAGAGTGCGTCCGCCCTGCCATTTTTTGTTCCCGGGCGATAGGTCAGGGTGAACTGGAAGCGCTCAAAAAACAAAGTCCAGCGGGCCTGTCGGGGGTTAAGGCGCCGGGCTGCCCTGACGTATTCCAAGTTCCGATGATCCGTCAGGACAGTGAACGGCTCATGAGCGCCCTCTAGCCAATGTCTCCACTCCTCCAATGCCAACTTTACCGCCAGTAGCTCTCGGTCACCCACGTCGTAGTTCCTCTCTGCAGCAGTCAGCTTTTTGGAAAAGTACGCACAGGGGTAGAGCAGGGGAGGGTTCCCCTGCTGCTGAGAGAGGACCGCCCCTACCCCGACCTCCGATGCGTCTACCTCGACCGTGAAGGGCTTCAGCGGGTCTGGGTGGCGGAGCAGAGGAGCTGTGGTGAATCGGCCCTTCAGGTCGAGAAAAGCCTTCTCGGCACTCGGGGTCCAGGTGAGGCGTTGAGGGTTTCCTTTCAACAACGACGTGAGTGGCGCTGCGATGGAGCTATAGCCCTTAATAAACCGGCGGTAAAAGTTGGCGAAACCGAGGAAGCTTTGGAGCCCTTTAATGTCCCGAGGGACTGGCCATGACCTGACTGCCTCTACCTTCAACTCTTCCATCTTCACCCCCTCCGGAGAAATACGATACCCGAGGAAGGAGACGGCCGTTTGGTGGAAGGCGCATTTTTCCTCCTTGACATACAGCTGGTTCTGTAATAAACGGCGGAGGACAGCACGAACGTGCGTCACGTGTTCTGAGAACGTCGGGGAGTACACTAGGATATCATCGATATATACCACTACATACCTCCCCGACATATCCCGAAATACCTCATTCAGAAAAGACTGGAATACCGCGGGGGCATTGGCGAGTCCATATGGCATCACTAGGTATTCATAGTGACCTGACGCCGTGCTAAATGCGGTCTTCCACTCATCTCCCTCCCGGATTCGTATAAGGTTGTATGCGCTCCGGAGGTCTAGCTTGGTGAAGAAACGCGCTCCCCGTAGCTGCTCTATGGCCGCAGGAACGAGGGGCATTGGATATCGGAACTTCGTTGTCACCTCATTTAGTCCGCGATAGTCAATGCACGGCCTTAATCCCCCGTCCCTCTTTTTCACAAAAAAAAAGCTAGCTGAAGCAGGGGACGTAGAATGGCGAATATGCCCCTGCTCCAGTGCCTCTCGGATATACGTCTCCATATTATCCGTTTCGACCATAGAGAGCGGATATATACGTTTCCGGGGAGGCATGCCACCAGGCATCAGGTCGATGGCACAATCCCAATCACCGTGTGGAGGGAGACATTTGGCTTTTTCTTTGGAGAACACTCCGCGTAGATCTTCATATTCGGGCGGAATGTTCCCCGGGAGGGCACTTTCCGGACTCTCCACCGATGTTGCCCCTACCGTCGTTGGAATACAGGTCTTCCTACATTTATCCGACCATCCCAGAATCCTCCGTGCGCTCCAGCTGATGGTAGGGTTGTGCTGCTGGAGCCAGGGAAGTCCCAAGATGACCGGATGTATGGACGACGAGATCACCAACAATTCCAGCCTCTCTCGATGGCAGCCATGAATGGTGAGGGTGACTGGACGGGTAACGTGGGTAATGGAACCGGAACCCACCGGCCTTCCATCCAGAGCCTGAACTGGCAGGGAGGACCTCAAACGGCGCAACGGCAGCCGGAGAGCGTCAACTAAAGTCCGGTCAATGAAACTCCCCGCCGCTCCGGAGTCAATCAGGGCTGTGGATACATAATCGGGGAAGTTACCAGACAGCACAACTGAACAGCAGAAAGGTCTGGCGATTTTCTCAGCACGTAAAACACTTACTGTGCCCACTTGAGCCATCTGGCCACTTACCCCTTTCCTGCGTCCTGCTGGCACAGAGGGGCATGCCCTCCTGACATGACCCCTCTCCCCGCAGTAGAGACAAAGTCCCTGACGACTCCGTCGCTCTCTCTCCTCTGCGGAGAGTCTCGTGATCCCCACCTCCATCGGCTCATGTTCCGGCTCGGATCGAGGAAGGGGAGAATGCGCGCGGCGCGCCAGTTGGTCACGGTCTCGGAGCTGACCGTCGATGGCAATGGCCCGGGCGATGTAGGCGTCCAGGGGCATAGATTGACTCACACAGGCCAGCTCCATTTGGACCTCCACCCGCAGCCCCCTACGGAAGGCGGTCCTAAGAGCCGGCTCGTTCCACCCACTGGACGCCGCCAGTGTCCGGAATGACAGGGCATACTCCGAGGCCGTGCCCTTCCCCTGGGCAAGGCGCATAATCCGCTCGCCCGCATCTCTCCCCTCCGCTGGATGGTCAAATACGGCTCGGAACTGAGCGACGAATTTAGGAACCGACCGTAACTCTTCGGATCCGCTCTCCCACAGTGACGTTGCCCACTCGAGTGCACGCCCCGTGAGGAGAGTGATCATCGTGTGGACCTTCTCCGAATCGGGCACTGGCTGATCGCCCAAATACAGCTCGCACTGAAGAAGGAACCCACGACAACCCTCCGGATTGCCATCATATTTGTCTGGGGTGGCTCTCCGGAGTTCTCCTCTCGGGACGTGCCGAGACTCCACACGATCGGGTGCTGGGGGCGCAGTAGCTCCCTGTGAAGCCACCGGGTGTTCCCCGCTCGATCGTGCCGCCATGAGAGACATCATATCCCCGAGAGCCTTAACCAACCCGGCGACCTGTGTCTCCATGGCCTGGAGCCTCTCCTCCAGCTCTGGAGACCTACCGGGTGTCCCAGCTCCCCCCACGTGCCCGTCCATGGAGACCTAGGGATATGAGTGAGAAAAGAAAAGAGTTAACGGTGAAGATGACAAAAAACAGGTAAGTGAAAAAAAATAAAAGGTGCCTCTGGTTGGGCGGGTTATTCTGTGATATTGCGAGGGGTGAAAGTGAGTGATGAGGCTAAGAACGAGCGAGAGAGAGTAAATAGCGTATATAGGAATTTAATAATAAAGAAAAGACAGCAATACACATTGAAAGACTAATAACCCGCAAGGGTTGAACAGAAAACATGGAGTTAAATAGTGACCCTGATGACCGATGAGGAACAGGTGTGGGTCATCAGGGTGTTGCTACCATCTTCCCCCGACCGCCGGTTAGAACGCCGGCGAGGATGATCGCTGGAGAGGAGGAGGGACCGGTGCTCTGCGCGGGGCATTTGTTACAATCTCTGGACCCCGATGTGAGCTTCTCTGGGGTGGAACACCACAGCCAGAACCCGGGGAATCCATGGACTTGTGTTCAGACATGGAAGGCTAGAGATGGATCCAAAAGAGGAAGTACAAGTGAAAAGTGAGTTTGAAACAAGAATAGAACAGCTTAGCCATCTAATTAAGGGATAGACCATGCACAATATTCCAGATCTAGGAAGAGTCTTGGTGGTTACAAACTTGCTGGAGAATTGTTTTGGTACCCTTCCCCAGATCTGTGTCTCGACACAATCCTATCTCGGAGCTCTCCGGACAATTCCTTCAACCTCATGGCTTGGTTTTTGCTCTGACGTGCACTGTCAACTGTGGGACCTTATATAGACAGGTGTGTGTCTATCCAAATCATGTCCAATCAATTGAATTTACCACAGGTGGACTCCAATCAAGTTGTAGAAACATCTCAAGGATGATCAATGGAAACAGGAAGCACCTGAGATCAATTTCGAGTCTCATAGCAAATTTCAAAACAAATCTTTTTGTTTTGTCATTATGGGGTATTGTGTGTAGATTGATGAGGAAATTGTTTTATTTTGATCCATTTTAGAATAACCTTTTGGGCTTTACATAGGATATTTACATTTTTTTATGGTTCTGGGTCGAATTTTTTGCGTTTTGAACGAAGAGCCGTTTGGGAGCCAAATGAGCCAGCTCTTTTACCTAAATGGAGCCAAATATCTCCAACTATATCGATCCACCACCGACTGTTTCCTTGTTGAGATTCAATTGGTACATGAGTATTTACTGAGTTGCCATCAGAGCAATAGCAATGAGCAAACAGTCAGTGGTTGTATTAGATTTAAGGTTCATAGAAAAAGTATGGATTTCAGCAAACAAAGAAAGGCACACAACTACAGAGAACAACTACAGGTACAAGGTGAGCGTTTCATACTGACAACTACAGAGAACAATTACAGGTACAAGGTGAGCGTTTCATACTGACAACTACAGAGAACAACTATAGAAACAAGGTGAGCGTTTCATACTGACAACTACAGAGAACAACTACAGGTACAAGGTGAGCGTTTCATACTGACAACTACAGAGAACAACTACAGGTACAAGGTGAGCATTTCATACTGACAACTACAGAGAACAACTATAGGTACAAGGTGAGCGTTTCATACTGACAACTACAGAGAACAACTATAGATACAAGGTGAGCGTTTCATACTGACAACTACAGAGAACAACTATAGAAACAAGGTGAGCGTTTCATACTGACAACTACAGAGAACAACTATAGAAACAAGGTGAGCGTTTCATACTGACAACTACAGAGAACAACTATAGAAACAAGGTGAGCGTTTCATACTGACAACTACAGAGAACAACTATAGAAACAAGGTGAGCGTTTCATACTTATTATTTTATTTTAAGTATTGACCTTGGGCAAATCGATGTAGTCAGAGCTAGAGTCCGCAAAGCCTGGTCTCGGCTTTGGTGAAGTTCATCATAAACTTCCTGTACCATAGAGTGGAGTTTAGCTAGGGTATTACCAACACTATGTTTTCTTTCCCACATCATTACACTATTACCCTGTATACAGTATTATGTAGTATATAAATACTGTACTATATAAATACAAATAAATAAAAGAATCGAATTATTACCCTATATACAGTATTATGTAGTATATAAATACTGTACTATATAAATACAAATAAAATATATAATCTAATCATTACACTATTACCCAATATACAGTATTATGTAGTATATAAATACTATACTATATAAATACAAATAAAAAATATAATCTAATTATTACACTATTACCCTATATACAGTATTATGTAGTATATAAATACTATAATATATAAATACAAATAAAAAAATAATCTAATTATTACACTATTACCCAATATACAGTATTATGTAGTATATAAATACTATACTATATAAATACAAATAAAAAATAATAATATAATTATTACACTACTACCCTATTGCTAACAAAAAACACACAAATAAAACTAAATTGCTCAACTGCCATCTAAACCCCGACTTTTCTTGCCTTCCTTGATGAAGTCATCAATCATCATCATAAGAAATCTGCCCAGCAATTGCCTGGTTAATACTGATGACAGCAAGGCCACTAAGGTGTTCCTGTGACATGGTGGACCTCAGGTAGGATTTGATGAGCTTCAGCTTTGTAAAGCTCCTCTCTGCTTCAGCTACAGTCACTGGAAGAGTAAGACCAATTCTGAGAGCAGTCCACAAATGTGGATACATTTCTGAGAGCTCCCTTTTGTGTATAAATATCAGCAGCTCAAGCAGGGTCATGGTCTTCGATGGCAAGTCAGGCAAGTCCTTCAGTTCCTGTGCAAGCTCTCTGCCATCCAAGTCTGAGTGTTCTTTATAGTGCAGTGTCATACTAAGGGCCTCACATTGTTCTGTCAGCTCCTCATTTGAGAGACTTTGGAAGGTTGACAGCACTCCAAACTTCTCTCCCACATTTTCCAACGTGGAAAAGATACAAAATATCAGCATAATATAGACGTCTTTTAAGTTAGCCTACAGCATTGGAAATTCCCCTTACTGAGCTCAGGACCTAGTCAATACAATCACAGAAAACCTTTATGATGTCACCTCAATGAAAGTTAACCAAATCAATAACGTGCTAGTTAGGTTGTAATCGTTTTGCTGCAGGCTACATATATTATCATGATGAAACTGTGTGAAATTATATCCAGTGTTATGTAAGGAAGTTGGTCGTCATTGTAAATAAGAATTTGGTTTTAACTGACTTGCCTAGTTAAATAAAGGTTCAATAAATACAAAATAAAGGACTTACACTTGAACATTAGGGACTCTAGGTTTAGGGACTTGACTACATATATAATATATATATTATTCAAATACAAATTGTAGCTCATTATATTACCTGGTTATGGACAAATGTAATAATATTACTGTAACATCCTGTGTAACTAACATTCCCCTCTGTAACACTATGCCCAATAAAACATTCCCAAGAGGAGAGTGGTTGACTTGAGATAATAGAAGTGTAATAATATCACTGTAACACCAATAAAACATTCCCAAGAGGAGAGTGGTTGACTTGAGATAATAGAAGTGTAATAATATCACTGTAACACCAATAAAACATTCCCAAGAGGAGAGTGGTTGACTTGAGATAATAGAAGTTTGGAGAAAGTGGAGATGGAGATAGAAACTGAATGCATTTCTGGAGGAAAATACACTTTAATTAAAATGTGATCCTAATGTCATAATTCATACTCTTTAGTACATTTTCATATGAGAATATAAAAAAAATTAACTGAGTTTCACAGAATAATATGCAGCATTAACACTCCCAGCCAGTTACATGTACTCTCCTCCCCACAGGAGACCGGGGTTCAATCCACCCTCCTACTTGCCTGCCTCCCCCATCTGTTTTAGGCTGTCTAAACAAAGTGTTATAGGTAAAATATATATATAAAAAAAAGGTTTAACAGAATAATGTCAAAAACAGTCAGTCAATATTAGTTAGATATGTAGATGTCCAGCTTGGTAACTCCATTATCAGGTCAGTGTTGGGCACTACACTGTGCATTGCTTTATGATGTTCTTTCAGGATTTCTTTCCATTTAAAACAATTCCCGCATATATCACAGCTGTATGGCTTCTCTCCCGTGTGTATTCTCTGGTGTTGCTTTAGATTTCCTTTTTCACTGAAGGTCATCCCACATTGGGAGCAGTGAAAAGGCTTCTCCCCTGTGTGTATTCTCTGATGTTGTTTTAGGACAGTTACCCGACTGAAGCTTTTTCCACATTGGGAGCAGTGGTATGGCTTCTCTCCTGTGTGTATTCTCTGATGCCTCTTTAGGTCTCCTGCCTGACTGAAGCTCTTCCCACATTGGGAGCAGTGGTGGGGCTTCACACCGCTGTGTATTCTCTGATGCCTCTTTAGGTCTCCTTCCAATTTAAAGCTCTTCCCACAATGATCACAATTGAATGGTTTCTCTTCTGTGTGAGTTATTTCGTGCCTCTTCAGATATGATGACAGACTGAAACCCTTCTCACACCGGGAGCAGTGAAAAGGTTTCTCTCCTGTGTGAGTTTGTTGGTGTTTTGTTAAATTTGATAACTGACTAAAACTCTTCCCACACTCAGAGCAGTGGAAAGGCTTCTCCTCTGTGTGTATTTTCTGGTGTCTCTTCAAATTTATTGACCAACCAAAAGTCTTCCCACACTGAGAGCAGTGGTACGACTTCTTTCCTATGTGAGTAAGCTGGTGCGTCTTCAAGATGCTTGTGGTCTGAAAACTCTTCTCACAATGACCACACTGGTACATTTTGTTTTTTTGTTTTTTTTGTTGATGTGCTTTGAGGTGAGTTGGACAAATAAAACTTCCTTTGCAATCTGAGCAGGGGTGGGACCAACACGTGTGCCTTCTCAACTCCTCTGGCTCATAGAAACTAGTGAAGCAGTCCATGCAGTGGTGATGTTTCTGTCTTGAGTTCCTCTGTCTGTGTTGTTTATGGTTTCCTGGTGCTGTGGAACTCGGTTCACTGTTTGAACCTGGGTTGGAGCTCTCTCCTGTGGGAATATGGACAGGTATGGGGTTAGAATCAGAAAGGGAACATTGAAAGGATACTTTTGATTCAAGCAGAAGAACAATAATAGTTTTAGAATCCCCTGTGGTCACCAAGGTTGGTGTTCTCCATAATGCACACCTGAACTTACCTGGGTCAGTGATACTATCTACTTCTTCCTCCTCTTCCTCTAGATCTGGAACAGACACTTCCCTGTTCTCTTCTTCTTTCACTGCTCTCTCCTCCACCTCCTCTTTGACTCCTCTCTCCTCCACCTTGACTGTGCTCTCATCCACCTCCTCTTTCACTGCTCTCTCATCCACCTCTTTCACTGCTCTCTCATCCACCTCCTCTTTCACTGCTCTCTCATCCACCTCCTCTTTCACTACTCTCTCCTCCACCTCTTTGACTCCTCTCTCCTCCACCTCCTCCTCTTTGACTCCTCTCTCCTCCACCTCCTCCTCTTTGACTCCTCTCTCCTCCTCCTCTTTGACTCCTCTCTCCTCCTCCTCTTTGACTGCTCTCTCCTCCATCTCCTCCTCTTTGACTCCTCTCTCCTCCACCTCCTTGACTGCTCTCTCCTCCTCCTCCTCTTTGACTCCTCTCTCCTCCATCTCCTCCTCTTTGACTGCTCTCTCCTCCACCTCCTTGACTGCTCTCTCCTCCTCCTCCTCTTTGACTCCTCTCTCCTCCACCTCCGCCTCCTCTTTGACTGCTCTCTCCTCCATCTCCTCCTCTTTGACTCCTCTCTCCTCCACCTCCTCCTCCTCTTTGACTGCTCTCTCCTCCATCTCCTCCTCTTTGACTCCTCTCTCCTCCACCTCCTCCTCCTCTTTGACTGCTCTCTCCTCCTCCTCCTCTTTGACTGCTCTCTCCTCCACCTCCTCCTCTTTGACTGCTCTCTCCTCCATCTCCTCCTCTTTGACTCCTCTCTCCTCCACCTCCTTGACTGCTCTCTCCTCCTCCTCCTCCTCCTCTTTGACTCCTCTCTCCTCGATTCCTCTCTCCTCCAAATCCTCTTTGACAATCACATTGAATGTTTGACTGCAGTCCTCCAACTTCACTGACACCATCACTGTGAGCTTCTCTGGGCTGGAACACCACAGCCAGAACCCGGGGACTCTGTGGACTCGGGTTCAGACATGGAAGGCTAGAGATGGATCCAAAAGAGGAAGCACAACAAGTGAAAGGTGATTTTCACAAAATAATAATCTTTGCTAATAAATGTAACTAGCTATCTCACGTTGCTATGGCGATGGCAACGACAGCTATGTGGAGCTATTTTGGGGTTAGCTTTAGCTTACTGACTAGCCCTTGATCATATGACTCTCAGTTCCATTACATTACACATAAGAGTCATTGGAGGAAGGCATCTTCTGTAGGAGGGAGATTAAAAGCCCCGACGCTCGGTCTGAACATTAAGTAACTGATGTTACTGTACTTTTTCTGATTTTTCAAAACTGCTATTATTTTTTTCTAACGGCGTCTATCGATCAGTGCATGAGCGCATCTGATTCAGTTTCCCTTCCAGAAAACACGCGATACCGTAAAGTGTTGTGTATTCACGCAGTTGAGGAGGAGACTGAAGCACGGATGCCTTGACTGTGTTTTGCGAGTGTCGGCTCACTTGACCGCTAGATACATTTCGAGCAATATCGTTTAAAGCAAATGATGTAAAACTGACATTTGATTTGTAATCACTAAATGACTAATGATTACTGAAATTAAATTGACTAGCTAGCCTCCTTAGCTACCTATCGGCCCAGTTAGCCATGCTAACCTACTAGCCAGTGATCCGAGTAGCCAATGGATTTAATTAACGATTCACACTTCATATGTTTTTACATTGTCTTAATAACAAATAATATGGTGATTCACAATACAGCGTATTGAAGATAAGCAAACGTGCTTGCTATGACAGCTAGTTAGCTATTTAGCTTCTAATGGCTAGTAAACTAGCTAGATCAATAGCCTTATTGTTGATCGGGTGAACGTGGACAAATAATCCGACTAGTAAATTATATTTTTGGTATTTCCAAAAATTCTAGAATATGTTAGAAAGCTTGATCTTACCCTGACTCTTGATTTTGAAAGTTGACAGGTCTTGTTGTTGTAGCCCTCTTTTACCAGAACGAGATTTGTGCTTCACCGCGAGAATACAGATCTGCATTCTCAAGACAGTCATGGCTGCGCTAGATGCTCACATTGCGCAACTCCATTCAATCTTTCTTTATGAGGATAATATGATATTCTACCCAGTTGTTTGGAGGGTTTCAGATCATATGTGAAGTGGCTTGAAGACCCACACTGGTGAAAGAAAGCAACTTATTTACTCAAGCAAGATGTTTTTTATTTGATTATGGTTCGATAGTGCCTTCTTGTTGTTGAATGGAGCAACTACACATATTGCGTTCATCACAGTTTAACTAATCTTTTCTTTCAGATTGCATAATCATAACACTATATTATACCTTATTGACCAAACAGGTATCCTGAATGATTCCCTAACCCAGCATTAAGAAGGTATCCTGAATGATTCTCTAACCCAGCATTAAGAAGGTATCCTGAATGATTCTCTAACCCAGCATTAAGAAGGTATCCTGAATGATTCCCTAACCCAGCATTAAGAAGGTATCCTGAATGATTCTCTAACCCAGCATTAAGAAGTTATCCTGAATGATTCTCTAACCCAGCATTAAGAAGGTATACTGAATGATTCCCTAACCCAGCATTAAGAAGGTATCCTGAATGATTCCCTAACCCAGCATTAAGGTATCCTGAATGATTCCCTAACCCAGCATTAAGAAGGTATCCTGAATGATTCCCTAACCCAGCATTAAGAATGTATCCTGAATGATTCTCTAACCCAGCATTAAGAAGGTATACTGAATGATTCCCTAACCCAGCATTAAGAAGGTATCCTGAATGATTCTCTAACCCAGCATTAAGAAGGTATCCTGAATGATTCTCTAACCCAGCATTAAGAAGGTATCCTGAATGATTCTCTAACCCAGCATTAAGAAGGTATCCTGAATGATTCTCTAACCCAGCATTAAGAAGGTATCCTGAATGATTCTCTAACCCAGCATTAAGAAGGTATTCTGAATGATTCTCTAACCCAGCATTAAGAAGGTATCCTGAATGATTCTCTAACCCAGCATTAAGAAGGTATTCTGAATGATTCTCTAACCCAGCATTAAGAAGGTATCCTGAATGATTCTCTAACCCAGCATTAAGAAGGTATTCTGAATGATTCTCTAACCCAGCATTAAGAAGGTATCCTGAATGCAGTGGTTGTAAAAAGTACCCAATTGTCATACATTCATAGAAAATGAGTCACCCAGTAAAATACTACTTGAGTAAAAGTCTAAAAGTATTTGGCTTTAAATATATATACTTATGAAAAGTATAAATAATTTAAAATGCATTATATTAAGCAAACCAGACAGCACAAGTTTTGTATTTTTTAAATGTATGGATAGTCAGGAGCACACTAACACTCAGACATAATTTAGAAACAAAGCTTGTGTGTTTAGTGAGTCCTCCAGATCAGAGGCAGTAGGGATGACCAGGGTGTTCTGTTGATATGTGTGCTGTCACTGCTGCCTATAAGGAGAAGACAACAAGAACAGGCTGATGACTTTTAAGGCCTACCATATATTGTTCAAAAACATTTCAGAGGAACCACTGAGGAGGAACATCAGCCTCTGTGTAGTGCAGGCAGTCAGCTAGAACAAAGAGCAACAGAGGAAGCACTAAAACACCAGACCCTAGAGGTTTGTAAAGTCAACTACCTCTCCATCGACCTGTATAGTAGAGTTAACCATGCAAATATTCCTTATTTATCTATATCAACTTGCAATATTTGTATCAGTTTTTTTTCACCTAACACTCTTGAACAATGTATAGTGTACATATTCAGTCATTCACCCATACTATGCAATGTATTTTTATAGCTTTTTGCACTTCAGACTTCTTGTATTTTTATACTTTTTTATACTGCCGCACTATCATCATGTATTGTGTATTTGTCTTTTGTGTATTTTCGTTCTGGCATTTTGCACCTGCTTTTTTCGTAGCTGCTTGACGAAGAAATTTCCACTCGGGGATCAATAAAGTACCTATCATCATCATCATCATCATCATCAAAACAAAACAACAGACTGTTAAACCTAGTAGTTAAAAGGTGTATGGTGAAATGTAGTTTCAACAACATACCTGTCTCAGCAGTCTTGGGAAACAGGGACACAGACAAGCCTCATCAACGACGAATGGCGACGCCAGTACCTTCCTCACACCATCATCCGAGAGATAGATGAGCTACTAGGACCAGGACAGCTCACAGGTATGGCAGCCAATCAGACAACACCGTTCATTGGTTGAATAGCTGTAGAGTTCAAGCTGAACAGTTCAGGTGTTTCCAGTCCCAGTCTCCAAATACCAGCGCTTGTGTCCAGTGATCCTAATGTAGCAGAGGAACCTACCATAGCTTTCAGTGTGACAGAGGAGGTAATCAAGGGTCAACAATAGCAGCGAATGACATCAGACAATGTGTACACAACCTGTACTGTAAGTGTGGCTTTTGACATTGACTCATTTACAGCTAAAACTGTTATCCAGTTAATATTTTTTATTTAACCAGGTAAGTTGACTGAGAACATATTCTCATTTACAGCAACGACCTGGGGAATAGTTACAGGGGAGAGGATGGAGGATGAATGAGCCAATTGGAAGCTGGGGATGATTAGGTGGCCATGATGGTACAAGGGCCAGATTGGTAATTTAGCCAGTAAACCAAGGTCAACAACCCTACTCTTATGATCAGTGCCATGGGATCTTTAGTGACCACAGAGAGTCAGGACACCCGTTTAACATCCCATCCAAAAAACAGCACCCTACACAGTGCAATGTCCTCAATCACTGCCCTAGGGAATTGGGATATATATATATTTTTTTAAATCAGAGGAAAGAGTTCCTCCTACTGGCCCTCCAACACCACTTCCAGCAGCATCTGGTCTGGAGAAAAATCCCACACAAAATGACACATGATTCAGTACAGCAAGATACCACAGCCACAACTACAGAGCCTAGCTCTACTGAACAGGTCGTGACAGGTGATTCAGTACAGCAAGATACCACAGCCACAACTACAGAGCCTAGCTCTACTGAACAGGTCGTGATACGTGATTCAGTACAGCAAGATACCACAGCCACAACTACAGAGCCTAGCTCTACTGAACAGGTCGTGACACGTGATTCAGTACAGCAAGATACCACAGCCACAACTACAGAGCCCAGCTCTACTACAGAGGTCGTTTCGGTACAACTTTATAAATCCAGACAGATCGGTTCGACATGGTGGGATCTTTTTGTGTTTATTGTTTTAATCTGTATGTTGGTTATTTATTTAGTAATTGTATAAGATTAGAGCTTGTCAGTTGAATGAGTGACAAGCCAACTGTAGCTGTACAAAGAGAAACCAAGAGGGCAACATATACACCTACTGTTCACTTTTAAACAACACTGTTCTGGTGTCCTTCTTCCACAGTTGTTCGAAGGCTGATAATGTTAGCTAATTAGACCTGTGTGCAGGGCCGGCTTTAGCCTTTTGAGGGCCCTAAGAGAGATTTGGTTGTGGGTTTTTTTGTGTTCGCTCTCTTGATGCCGGAGAGAGAAATTTACGTTTTAAAGTGAATTAGCAGTTTACACATTTTGCCATGGGGCAGAGAGACATTTTTGCAATTTGATAACACATTTCATGCAATTCTACTCATTTGACCATGAAGCAGAGAGATATTTTTGCAATTCTACACATTTGGCCATGACTTACAGTATGCCATGATAATGATACCTGAGTGAGAGTGACTAACAAAATCAATGGGGGCCCCTGGTGATCAGGGGCCGTGCCCCAAGTTTAGATAACTGGCTAGACTAACTTATCAATGTAAAAACTGATAGCTGACATAGATAATTGAGTGACTGTCACTAACCACGTTTCCATCCACAGTTTTCAAGTAAAGTCATACCATATAAAACAGCTCTGATGGAAACAGGTCAATTTTATATGTGCATTTTATAAATGCAGATAATTTGTTCGTTCGACATGGTGGGATCTTTTTGTGTCAGTAAAATGTATTATGAGAGAAATGACGGTGGAAATACCTTTATTGATATAATAACCATCATATCGAAGTCACGCGATGATATGGTGTGTGGTCCTCCCACTATGACTCGGGAAACCATGCAGTTTATTAGGCTGTATACAGATAAAATACATTATGATAAACTTCGAAGGGTGGTGAAAGTGCACAGTGATCTTGATGCTCCTTTCCAATAAATATTGAAGGTCTTATTCTGGTGACATGATGATTGATGCTTGACTGCCATTCGACAGATAAAAATATTATTTATTTTATCCATAATAATCTCATCATATAGACTAGCCTACCTGCACAGTTTACCCACAATGTAGCCTATCTGCTAACTGTTGGCAAGAGTGCACGTGCCAAAACCAGAGTAGGCACATATGCTATTTAACACGGAAACACATTGAATTTTAGATTTTTATGCGGTACATGAAAACTTAAGCATAAAAGCACATTTTGTGTGCACTACGTCATCAAGCACTGACTTGTATCCGCAACAAGTCCGTTTGGTGGAAACACACCACTACTAGTCGGAAAATGTGCATATTTTCATTCTGCAGATTTTGGTATATTCACATGAAGATCTGTCGCCAATTGGATGGAAACCTTGCTAATGCCTGACATAACAAGAGCAAAACTACTGATCCACAACCAGATGTCTAACTGGCACCTTGTGTATTCTACTATTCTGAGTTCCGCTTATGTTGCTTATTTACATGTACATTTGAGTAATTGAGCTTTTATCCATAGCGGACTGGAGCCGGCCCTGCCTGTGTGACCTGAACATGAGCAAAAACGGATGAAAATAGTGACATTATGCCACAATTGGACTAGATAATGCTATGATAAAGGTTGGAATGTATATAAATTAAACAAAATAAAATTAGCTAATTTTACAAAAAGGAAGTGGCTGTATTAGACTTCAGAATTGCATTAGAGGCATAGTGCACTGTACATACTGACCTATGGATTGTGGATCCATGACACGGGATATCAGCCCACTCAGTGACACCCACAGAACACAACTGTGAAACACAAATATTAGCGTCATAGCTCTTATTGTTGGACAACATTCGCACATTGAGCGAATTCACAAAATTGTTCTTTGCGAATCGAATGTTATTCGATTTTGTTTGGAAGTAATGGTGATGTGTTGCTCAAATAATATGTGAAGTGGTTTGACCGTTTTAGTAGTTTATCACGGTTCCCATTGGTGTAGTGGAGGGTATACGCCATATACTCACTTTTTTTTCAGTGGGCATTGCATATACTCACTTCTTAACCCCCACTGATACGTATCAAAGTAGTGTAGTGGAGGTATACGCTGTATCAATTAATATCTCACGTTTAGGCGCAGCAATGCGCACACGGCAGAAGGCCAACACGTGAATGTTCGTAAATGCAATTTAAAAAAACATGCAAGTGGTTTCATGGACGGATGGAAATATCCGCTAGAAAGAGGGTGGAATAAATTATGGAACAACGATCATTGCTAATAGGATTAGGATAATACATTTAGCTGCTAGGAGTCTAGAGTCTGGACAATGAAAGAAAACCAACAGGAGAACGCATATGAGTAAGTCTTTATAAAAATACTTAGCTCAATGGTGGGATTTGGGCTATAGACTTTGAAGCAAGGTAAGACATGCCTCACAATATAAAGTAAACCCACCCAGATTTCAAACAATTAAGGAACAAGAAATTATAGAGATGGTCAGTACAGCTTGGGTTGGTCTGACTGTGAAAGACTAATATGACAGTACAGCTTGGGTTGGTCTGACTGTGAAAGACCAATATGACAGTACAGCTTGGGTTGGCCTGACTGTGAAAGACCAATATGACCAGTACATCTTGGGTTGGCCTGACTGTGAAAGACCAATATGACCAGTACATCTTGGGTTGGTCTGACTGTGAAAGACCAATATGACAGTACAGCTTGGGTTGGCCTGACTGTGAAAGACCAATATGACAGTACATCTTGGGTTGGCCTGACTGTGAAAGACCAATATGACAGTACAGCTTGGTTTGGTCTGACTGTGAAAGACCACTATGACCAGTACAGCTTGGGTTGGCCTGACTGTGAAAGACCAATATGACAGTACATCTTGGGTTGGCCTGACTGCGAAAGACCAATATGACAGTACATCTTGGGTTGGCCTGACTGTGAAAGACCAATATGACAGTACATCTTGGGTTGGCCTGACTGTGAAAGACCAATATGACCAGTACATCTTGGGTTGGCCTGACTGTGAAAGACCAATATGACAGTACATCTTGGGTTGGCCTGACTGTGAAAGACCAATATGACAGTACATCTTGGGTTGGCCTGACTGTGAAAGACCAATATGACAGTACATCTTGGGTTGGCCTGACTGTGAAAGACCAATATGACAGTACATCTTGGGTTGGCCTGACTGTGAAAGACCAATATGACAGTACATCTTGGGTTGGCCTGACTGTGAAAGACCAATATGACCAGTACATCTTGGGTTGGCCTGACTGTGAAAGACCAATATGACAGTACATCTTGGGTTGGCCTGACTGTGAAAGACCAATATGACAGTACAGCTTGGGTTGGCCTGACTGTGAAAGACCAATAAGGTAATTGAGTTTCTCGTATAATTCTTCACACAGGGGGCCTTTCTTTCACCGGGCGGGCCAATGTTGTCAAAGCTGTTTTTATTACGGGTCAATAGTTCCTTCTTGTGGTTGAATGGAGCCACTACTCCACCTATTGCAGTCTCTTCAGTCTCTTCAACTAGGTAGTTTCTTCAGATCTACAAACACCAAACACCAAAAGCAGAATTGGGTGTAGTTGTAGTCAGTTTCTGGACTGGACCAACACCAGAGAAATTACATTCATTTTCGTAAATAAAACATTCCCAATAGAGAAGCTGTCAGTGTTGTAGTTCTTGAGTCCAGGACTCGGACTTGACTCGTAATGAATTCACGATTTTCATGACTTGTGACTGGACTCGGACTCGACCAGTGGTGACTCAGACAATGACTCGAACAGTGGTGACTCAGACAATGACTCGACCAGTGGTGACTCAGACAATGACTCGACCAGTGGTGACTCAGACAATGACTCGACCAGTGGTGACTCAGACAATGACTCGACCAGAGGTGACTCAGACAATGACTCGACCAGAGGTGCCTTAGGTGTCAGAAATTATTATTATTATGGACAAAATAGCGAGATAATTTATATTTGTCACATGGCTGTCAATCATCAATGTATATGATCATGTCACCAGAATAAGAACCTTGATATTTATTGGAAAGGAGCATCAAGCTCATCACCTTGCACTTTCACAACCATGTGAAGTTCCTCATCATTTATTCAATCTGTAGACTAATAAACTTCATGCTTTCCCAATGAGTCGCAGTGGGAGGAAGGAACATGTCTTTGTGTGACTCCACGTTGGTTACTATATCAATATTAGCGCATAAAAGCATTTCCACCAATATTTCTAACATAATACATTTTACAGACACAAAAAGATCACACGTATTTTGTTTTGTCGACATTTGGAAAGTTTACTGAAAATGTTCTGCTTCCATCAGGCCTATTATCCGACATGTACTTTACTGGTATAAAAAGGTTGGATGGAAACCTGGTTAGTGTCAACATTAAATAGATGTAGTTGCTCTGCACTGTGCTTTGCCTTCTGATGTTCTTTCAGGCTTTGTTTCCATTTAAAACAATTCCCACACTGATCACAGCTGTACGGTTTCTCTCCTGAGTGTTTTCTCTGGTGTTGCTTTAGATTTCCTATCTCATTGAAGCTCTTCCCACATTGGGAGCAGTGGAACGGCTTCTCCTCTTTGTGTACTCTCTGATGTTTCTTCAAGTCTATTACCCAACTGAAGCTTTTTCCACATTGGGAGCAGTGGAAAGGCTTCTCTACTGAGTGTTTTCTCTGGTGTTGCTTTAGATTTCCTTTCTCACTGAAGCTCTTCCCACATTGGGAACAGTGGAAAGGCTTCTCCCCCGTGTGTATTCTCTGATGTTTCTTTAGGTCAGCTTTCTGACTGAAGCTCTTCCCACATTGGGAGCAATGGTGTAACTTTATTCCTGTGTGGTGTGACTTTAATCCTGTATGAGTAAGCTGGTGTCTCTTTAGATATGACGACAAACTGAAAGACTTCCCACACTCAGAGCAGTGGTAAGTCTTCTCTCCACTGTGTGTTCTCTGATGACGCTTAAAGAATCCTTCTAATTTAAAACTCTTCCCACAATGATCACAGCTGTATGGTTTCTCTTCTGTGTGCGTTACCTGGTGCTTCTTCAGATAGGATGACAGACTGAAACCCTTCCCACACTGAGAGCAGTTAAAAGGCTTCTCTCCTTTGTGAGTTAGCTGGTGTGGTTTTAAATGTGATAACTGACTGAAACTTTTCCCGCACTCAGAGCAGTGGTAAGTCTTCTCTCCTGTGTGTATTCTCTTGTGTTTATTTAGGTTTCCTTTATCACTGAAGCACTTCCCACACTGGGAGCAGTGAAAAGGCTTCTCTCCTGTGTGTATTCTCTGGTGAGCCTTTAAGGTGTCTACACGGCAGAACCTCTTCCTACACTGAAAGCAGTGGTATGGCTTCTTTCCTGTGTGATTAAGCTGGTGCATCTTCAAGCTGCTTGGGGTCTGAAAACTCTTCTCACAATGACCACACTGGTACGTTTTCTTTCTTTTGAGAGTTTGTTGATGTGATTTACAGTGAATTGTACAAATAAAACCGCCTCTGCAATCTGAGCAGGGGTGGGGCCTACAAGTATGCCTTCTCAACTCCTCTGGCTCATAGAAACTAGTGAAGCAGTCCATGCAGTGGTGATGTTTCTGTCTTGAGTTCCTCTGTCTGTGTTGTTTATGGTTTCCTGATGCTGTGGAACTGGGCTCACTGTCTGACCATGGGTTGGAGCTCTCTCCTGTGGGAATATGAACAGATATGGGGTTAGAATCAGGAACAGCATAGAAAGGGGCTTTAAAATACTTGATGCAAACAGCACAACAATAGTTTTAGAATCCCCTGTGGTCACCAAGGCACCAACCTCTCTCCATACTCCACACCTGAACTTACCTGGGTCAGTGATACTATCTACTTCTTCCTCCTCTTCCTCTAGATCTGGAGCAGACACTTCCCTGTTCTCCTCCTGTTCTTTAAAAGCCATCTCCTCCTCCTCTTCTTCTTCTTTGAAAGCCATCTCCTCATGTTCTTCTTTGAAAGCCTTCTCCTCCTCTTCTTCTTTGAAAGCCATCTCCTCATGTTCTTCTTTGAAAGCCATCTCCTCATGTTCTTCTCTGAAAGCCATCTCCTCATGTTCTTCTTTGAAAGCCATCTCCTCATGTTCTTCTTTGAAAGCCATCTCCTCATGTTCTTCTCTGAAAGCCATCTCCTCATGTTCTTCTCTGAAAGCCATCTCCTCATGTTCTTCTCTGAAAGCCTTCTCCTCATGTTCTTCTCTGAAAGCCATCTCCTCATGTTCTTCTCTGAAAGCCTTCTCCTCATGTTCTTCTCTGAAAGCCTTCTCCTCCTCCTCTTTGACTGCTCTTTCCACCTCTTTTACTTCAATCTTCTCCTCAATTCCTCTCTCTTCCTCTTCCTCTTTGACAATCACATTGAGTTCCAGTGTCTGACTGCAGTCCTCCAGCTTCACTGACACCATCTCTTGACCCTGATGTGAGCTTCTCTGGGCTGGAACACCACAGCCAGAACCCAGGGACTCTGTGGACTTGTGTTCAGACATGGAAGGCTAGAGATGGATCCAAAAGAGGAAGTACAACAAGTGAAAGGTGAGAGTCACAAAATACTGGATACCAATACATTTGATTTGAGATATGCGTTGCTATGGCAATTTCAGTAAACAAACCGTGCAAATCAACAACCTGCAGAAGTTGAACTATTTTAACTCGTGCGGCGAGTTACGTCTACCGTGGCAGTTGACAGCATTTACCGTCGTGCTCGCAATGAAAACAATGGCATCCGGTTTGCGGTATACTTCGTACCATCTGAACGCAGCATAACTCTACTGGTGGCCGTGATATCAAAGTGATTTTTGAAAAGGCGCAACAATGAAAAAATATTTGGTATTGTGGAATATTGAATACGTTATTTGTAGCTATCGTCTATCGGTGCATCTTACTCAGTTCCCCTTCCAGAAAACACGGGATACCGTAAAGTGTTGTGTATTCACGCACATGTTTTATTCGAACCATGTTGTCTGTAGTGACGCCTCTAGCACCACTTGGGAGCCCCAAAATGTAGGATGAGACTGAAGCGCGGATGCCTTGACTGCTAGATAAATATAGTTTAAAGCAAACGAGATCTAAAACGGGCATCTGATTTGTAATTACTTAATGACTACTGAAATTAAGTTGGCTAGCTAGCCTCCATAGCTACCTATCGGCCCAGTTAGCCATGCTAACCTACTAGCCAGTGATCCGAGTAGCCAATGGATTTATGTCATCTTAAAAATAAACGAGTCACGTCATATTTTTTTTTATATTGTCTTGATAACAAATACTATGGTGATTTACAACACATCGTATTGAAGATAAGCATGGCAGCTAGTTAGCTATATAGCTAGCGTCTAATGGCTCGTTAGCAAGCTAGTTAGGTAAATCATTGAAAAGGCTAATGTCGACACATGTTGATCGGGTGCATGTGGACCAAAAATCCGACTACTAAATTATGCTTCTGGAAACGTTCTAGAATATGTTAGAAAGCTTGATCTTACCTTGACACTTGATTTTGAAAGTTGACAGGTCTTGTTGTTGTAGCCCTCTTTTACCAGAACGGGATTTGTGCTTCACCGCGAGAATACAGATCTGCATTCTCAAGACAGTCATGGCTGCGCTAGATGCTCACATTGCGGAACTCCGTTAAATGTTTACATATGAATAGGATATTATGTTCTCCCCAGTTGTTTGGAGGTTTTCAGATAATGTGTGAAGAGTCTTGAAGACCCACACTGATGAAAGGAAGCAACTTATTTAGCCAAGCAAGCTGTTTTATTTTATTACGGGTCGTAGTGCTATCTTGTTGTTGAAGGAAGTGACTACACATACTCCTTTAATCACAACTTCACTCCTATTTTCATTCAAGTTGCATAATCATATATTGTTAACCAAACAGGTGTACTGAATGATTCCCAAACCCAGCATTAAGAAGGTATCCTGAATTATAACAGCGTAGTGCTTACGGCCCACTACATCACTGTCATAGGAAGGCCCAAAAAATGGTCAGACTCCAGCCACCCTAGTCATAGACTGTTCTCTCTCTACCGCACGGCAAGTCCACAATCAGCTCCTGTGTTTTGCTATCAGCTCCTGTCACCACGCCGTCAGAGTGCCTACCTCCTCTCTGTAGGTCGTCTCGTCGTTGGTAATCGGGCCTACTACTGTCGTGTCGTCAGTGAACTTGATGATGGAGTTGGAACTGTGTGAGGCCACACAATCGTATACAGGGTGTACAAGAGGGGACTGAGGACGTATCCTTGTGGGGCCTCCTTTTTGAGGATCAGTGTGGAGGAGGTAATGTTGAGCTTATAGGGCACTATAGTATTGAAGGCCGAGCTGTAGTCGATGAACAGCATACTCACATATGCATTCCTTTTGTCCAGGTGGGTAAGGGCAGCGTGCAGTGCAATGGCGATTGTGGGTTGCTGGCCTTCTAGGCAGAGTTGCAAAGAAAAAGCCATATTTTAGACTGGCCAATAAAAATAAAAGATTAAGATGGGCAAAAGAACACAGACACTGGACAGAGGAAGATATGGCTTTTTCTTTGCAACTCTGCCTAGAAGGCCAGCATCCCAGAGTCGCCTCTTCACTGTTGACGTTGAGACTGGTGTTTTGTGGGTACTATTTAATGAAGCTGCCAGTTGAGAACTTGTGAGGCGTCTGTTTCTCAAACTAGACACTAATGTACTGTCCTCTTGCTCAGTTGTGCACCGGGGCCTCCCACTCCTCTTTCTATTCTGGTTAGAGACAGTTTGCGCTGTTCTGTGAAGGGAGTAGTACACAGCGTTGTACGAGATCTTCAGTTTCTTGGCAATTTCTCGCATAGAATAGCCTTCATTTCTCAGAACAAGAATAGACTGTTTTCTAATGATCAATTAGCCTTTTAAAATTATAAACTTGGATTAGCTAACACAATGTGCCATTGGAACACAGGAGTGATGGTCCTCCTCTTTGACTACCACATTGAGTTCCAGTGTTTGACTGCAGTCCTCCAGCTTCACTGAGACCATCTCTGGACCCCACTGTGAGCTTCTCTGGGCTGGAACACCACAGTAAGAACCCAGGGACTCTGTGGACTTGTGTTTAGACATGGTAGTCTAGAGATGGATCCAAAAGTGGAAGCACAACACGTTTAAGGTGAGTTTCACTAAATACTGGAACAACTTAGCTAATAAAGGGATAGCTAGACCATGCACTAGGAACCTCTGCTAATACATTTAACTAGCTAGCTCACGTTGCTGTGGCGATGGCAACGATATGGTGTCAAGTCCGATTCAAAAGTTGAACGCGCGAGATGTCTTGCGCGAGCAAGATGAAACATAATTGCGGGAGCAAACACGACATGTGGTCGAGCGAGCAGAGGACGGGTGCCGGGAGTGCAAAGGCCAGTCCAGAGCGCAAATTAAACTTGAGAGCTTGTAAGTGTGACTTTGGGCGAGTAGAACATCATTGTAAGCAAATACATTAATCAAATTGCTCCCTCTCAAGTCTTGCCATCTTTGGGTTTGGATTTCAGGCTGATGGGGGGCGGGCTTAAAGGTGGGTGCGTGTCTTAGTTAGGTCACTTTTACTGGAGTGAAGTACAAACTGACACATGTATGCCATTAGCCAGTCCAGTGATGTGAATATGTAGGGTATTATGCCCAAGAACTCACACAGCACATTATATGACGGCACAAAGGGGGGAATCTGCTACTGTTGATCCAGTACATAACCATTCCCAAATAACAAGGTAAACTGACATATGATAAACCAGCTACTCAGGTTTAAACATGTCAGAATCAGCTTTATTCAACAAATACATTTGCATGCAAATGAATTTGACACTGAAATGGTTCTGCCACAATAAATAGAATATACAAACAGACGATAAACAAAATACAGAAAAAAATGTATAGATGCAGAATTTCCACTATGATACATTATAAATGATGCATGTAGGAGATGTGCAGAACGTGAAGGGCAGTGTGGAGTTCTGGGATTAATAGTGCAGGGTGCTTAGTCTGTGGATTAATAGTGCAGGGTGCTTAGTCTGTGGATTAATAGTGCAGGGTGCTTAGTCTGTGGATTAATAGTGCAGGGTGCTTAGTCTGTGGATTAATAGTGCAGGGTGCTTAGTCTGTGGATTAATAGTGCAGGGTGTTTAGCTTGTGGATTAATAGTGCAGGGTGCTTAGCCTGTGGATTAATAGTGCAGGGTGCTTAGCCTGTGGATTAATAGTGCAGGGTGCTTAATCTGTGGATTAATAGTGCAGGGTGCTTAGTCTGTGGATTAATAGTGCAGGGTGCTTAGTCTGTGGATTAATAGTGCAGGGTGCTTAGTCTGTGGATTAATAGTGCAGGGTGCTTAGTCTGTGGATTAATAGTGCAGGGTGCTTAGCTTGTGGATTAATAGTGCAGGGTGCTTAGCCTGTGGATTAATAGTGCAGGGTGCTTAGCCTGTGGATTAATAGTGCAGGGTGCTTAGCCTGTGGATTAATAGTGCAGGGTGCTTAGTCTGTGGATTAATAGTGCAGGGTGCTTAGTCTGTGGATTAATAGTCTAATTTACCTCTTAATTATCGTCAGACATCGTTCACCTTTCCCATTCCCTTTCATCTCTATGGTAAAAAATACGAAGCTGTGAAACCGTAATGGCGACCCCTTAGTAATGGTGCAAAGATAAACACATTCACCCATGAAGTTAACCAGATACACACTCAGAAATCTTAACATACATGGACCTTAGTGCATGTTACAACCTGGTACAACCACAGCACAATACAGACACTGTTCTATTCAACCATTCTAGTCCTTCTTATATTATAGATAGTGTGTGTCTAAGTGCACCCCATAAAACCATATGATTATCTTCTCTTGGGCTTCACTGACTGCTCCAACTATTACTGACTACTCTATTACTGACTACTCTAACTATTGGCCTTTACTGGCTGCTCTATCTCCATCCTGTTGCTATCCTATGCCATTCTATAGTTTACTGAGTAACCTACTGTGGTTTCTAACCTTCCAATTCTGTTCTTTGAATCATAGTCCTAAAAATATTAAACAAAAGCTTAAAATATTCATATATTTTTTAAGGAACTTGACACTAGCAATTCCATTTATACTGTTGATACTTGACTTTTACTCAAGTAGTATTTTACTGGGTGACTTTCACTTTCACTTGAGTCATTTTCTATTAAGGTATCTTTACTTTTACTCAAGTATGACGACTTTTTCCATCATCACTGGTGGTTAGGAATCCTCAGACACTGTACTAATAAGATCTGGTGTCATATCAGGAAGACTTGCGTCATCAACAATCAACTGTTACCAAAACCGTATTTCATTACAGCACTATACAGCTATTTGTTACCATACTGTTAAAACTATACAAGGTGTTTCCAATAAAGGGGTGTGGTTTGGAATCACCAGACACTCTGTTAATATGATCCAGTGTCATAACATCAACGTTTGTTGAAAAGACATTCCTGTGCTGTTCCTGATACTTTTGTTAGTCAGGAAGTGAACAGTATATATTGCTGAAACTACTACAGTATTTATCTTTGAGACTTGTTTGGTTTATGCATCTTCTGAATATTACATCAGCTAGCAGGCTCAAAGGCATATGTGCATCATACAGCATTGACACCTGCCTGGTAAAATACATAACTTCAGTTATCTTTTTCAGAAATATGTTAACAAATGTATATGGTCAACAAATGTCCTGATAACACGTACAGTAAAAAAACAAACATTCAAAATGTTTATCAATAATTTTTACAGATTATATATTTATAATTAGGGTAATATGATGTAAACAGAACTTTCATAAAGTTTACTAAAATGTTCATCCTTTTTTTTTTTTTACTTCAATTTGTAGATTTGATAGAAACTGCCGCTCTATGTATCATGTATCTGTCTTTTGTGTATTTTTGTTCTGGCATTTTGCAAATGCCCTGTGTTTTTCGTAGCTGCTTAACGAAGAAATTTCCCCTCTCGGGGATCAATAAAGTACCTATCTATCTATTACGTTCCAGTCAACACTGAGGACTTGTTCAAGGTCAGGAAGTTCACAGAGGACTTTGGACAGGAGGACTGAATAAATACATCTTAAATATGCTAGTAGAATACATACATTTTAGAATATATTATTAGAATAAAAACGTTTTATAGAATAAATTACTTTGAATATATGACTAGAATAAATGTATTCTCTGAAGAAATAAATGTACAAGACGCTTATCTTGTCATTATGTTATTTAAACTTGACATTATACCCTGCATTATAATAGATCACTGGTTAATACAGACAACACTTCCCTGATTTCTACCCACAACTTTTTAATATCAGGTCATTATTATTATAGATTGTTATTACCTTTACTTTACCAGGGAAGACAGAGACCAACAGTTCCTTCGGAAAGTATTCCGACCCTTGATCTTTTCCACATTTTGTTACGTTACAGCCTTATTCTAAAATTTATTAAATAAATAAAAAATCCTCAGCAATCTACACACGATACCCCATAATGACAAAGTGAAAACAGGTTGACATTTTATTGAAAATAAAAAACACCTTATTTACATAAGTATTCAGACCCTTTGCTATGAGACTCGAAATTGAGCTCTGGTGCATCCTGTTTCCATTGATCATCCTTGAGATGTTTCTATAACTTGATTAGACATGATTTGGAATGCACACACACCTGTGTGTGTGTGCAGATATATATATATATATATATATATATATATATATAAGGTCCTACAGTTGACAGTGCATGTCAGAGCAAAAAGTCATGAGGTCAAAGAAATAGTCGTAGAGCGACGAGACAGGATTGTGTCGAGGCACAGATCTGGGGAAGAGTACCAAAAAACTTCTGCAGCATTGAAGGTCTTCAAGAACACAGTGGCCTCCATCATTCTTAGAATGGAAGAAGTTTGGAACCACCAAGACTCTTCCTAGATCTGGCCGCCCGCCCAAACTGAGCAAACGGGGGAGAAGGGTCTTGTTCAGGGAGGTGACCAAGAACCTGATGGTCACTCTGACAGAGCTATAGAGTTCCTCTGTGGAGATGGGAGAACTTTCCAGAAGAATAACCATCTCTGCAGCACTCCAGCAATCAGGCCTTTATGGTAGAGTGGCCAGATGGAAGCCACTTCTCAGTAAAAGACATGACAGCCCGCTTGGAGTTTGCCAAAAGGTACCTAAACACTCTCAGACCATGAGAAACAAGATTCTCTGGTCTGATGAAACGAAGATTGAACTCTTTGGCCCGAATGCCAAGCATCACGTCTGGAGGAAACCTGGCACAAGCCCTATGGTGAAGCATTGTGGTGGCAGCATCATGCTGTGTGGATGTTTTTCAGCGGCAGGGAATGGGAGACTAGTCAGGATCGAGGCAAAGATGAACAGAGCAAAGTACAGAGAGATCATTGATGAAAACCTGCTCCAGAGCACTCAGGACCTCCGACTGGGGAGAAGGTTCACCTTCCAACAGGACAACGACCCTACGAACACAGCCAAGACAACGCAGGGGTGGCTTTGGGCAAGTTGTCCAGCCAGAGCCCGGACTTGAACCCGATCGAACATCTCTGGAGAGACCTGAAAATAGCTGTGCAGCGACGCTCCCCATCCAACCTGACAGAGCTTGAGAGGATCTGCAGAGAAGAATGGGAGAAACTCCCCAAATACAGATGTACCAAGCTTGTAGCGTCATACCCAAGAAGACTCAAGGCTGTAAGTCGCTGCCAAAGGTGCTTCAACAAAGTACTGACTAAAGGGTCTGAATACTTATGTAAATGTGATATTTAAGTTTTTTTTTTTTAATGTCTAAACCTGATTTTGCTTTGTCATTATGGGGTATTGTATGTAGATTGATTAGGGGGAAAAAAATATTTAATTAATTTTAGAATAAGGCTGTAACTTAACATGTGGAAAAAGTCAAGGGGTCTGAATACTTTCCGAAGGCACTGTAGGTTTCTTTTTCAAATGTGCCCTGCACAATACAACACAAATATACATCTATATATACACACATTGAAATACAAAAACACAGTCGTGGGAAGCACAAGTAAAACATCACAAATCAACCAGAAAAACTCTTACATTAAACAGATACATGCTCAGTCTGGTGAAAGGACATCAATATGCATCTAAAATGTTCCAGAGAATTGAGTGTCTGGCTGGTTGAATTGAGATATGGAAGTTTAGTTTAGAAAATATTGACTTATGAAGATAGAAACAATGGATTTCTGGAGGATATGATCCACATGCCATAACTCTTTTAGTACATTTCCATATGAGAATATTAAAAATGAACTTACAAGTTTCAATTAACAGGGTTCAATTAACTGTGTCCACCCTCCCAATTTCCTGTCGCCCCCTCTGTTTTCGGCTGTCTAAATAAAGTGTTAAAAAGGTAAAATATATATAAAAAAAAGGTTTAACAGAATAATGTCAAAAACAGTCAGTCAATATTAGTTAGATATGTAGATGCCCAGCTCGGCAACTCCATTATCAGGTCAGTGTTGGGCACTGCACTGTGCTTTGCCTCCTGATGTTCTTTCAGGCTTTGTTTCCATTTAAAACAAATCCCACACTGATCACAGCTGTATGGTGTCTCTCCTGAGTGTCTTCTCTGGTGTTGCTTTAGATTTCCTTTCTCACTGAAGCTCTTCCCACACTGAGAGCAGTGGAAAGGCTTCTCCCCAGTGTGTCTTCTCTGGTGTCGCTTCAGAAATAATGACCGACTGAAAGTCTTCCCACACTGAGAGCAGTGGAAATGCTTCTCCCCTGTGTGTATTCTCTGATGTTTCTTTAAGTCTCCTCCCTGACTGAAAGTCTTCCCACATTGGGAGCAGTTGTGGGGCTTCTCTCCTGTGTGTATTCTCTGATGACTCTGAAGACTTCCTTCCAATTTAAAACTCTTTCCACAATGAGAGCAGTGGTGAAGCTTATTTTCTGTATGAGTTAGCTGGTGTCTCTTCAGAAGTGATGACTGACTGAAATCCTTCCCACACTGGGAGCAGTTGAAAGGCTTTTCTCCTGTGTGAGTTAGCTGGTGTCTCTTTAGGACTCCTGTTTGACTGAAACTCTTCCCACACTGATCACAGCTGTATGGTTTCTCCCCTGTGTGTATTCTCTGATGTTTCTTTAGTTCTCTTAACCGACTGAAGCTTTTTATACATTGGGAGCAGTGGAAAGGCTTCTCTCCTGTGTGTATTTTCTCGTGCTCCTTTAGATTTGCTTCTATACTGAAGCTCTTTCCACACTCAGAGCAGTGGTAAGGCTTCTCTCCGGTGTGAATTCTCTGATGTTTCTTTAGGTCTCCTGTCTGACTGAAGCGCTTGCCACACTGGGGGCAGTGGAAAGGCTTCTCCCCTGTGTGTATTTGCTGGTGTCTCTTCAAATTGAATGACCAACCAAAAGTCTTCCTACACTGAAAGCAGTCGTACGACTTCATTCCTGTGTGAGTAAGCTGGTGCGTCTTCAAGCTGCTTGGTGTCTGAAATCTATTCCCACATTGACCACATGGGTAGGTTTTCTTTGTTTTGAGACTCTGTTGGTGTGATTTGAGGTGAATTGGACAAATAAAACCGCCTCTGCAATCTGAGCAGGGCTGGGGCCTACAAGTGTGCCTTCTCAACTCCTCTGGCTCATAGAAACTAGTGAAGTCCATACAGTGGTGATGTTTCGGTCTTGAGTTCCTCTGTCTGTGTTGTTTATGGTTTCCTGATGCTGTGGAACTGGGCTCACTGTCTGAACCTGGGTTGGAGCTCTCTCCTGTGGGAATATGAACAGATATGGGGTTAGAATCAGGAACAGAGCATTGAAGGGGGCTTTAAAATACTTTTTGATGCAAGTAAAAGCGCAACAATAGTTTTAGAATCCCCTGTGGTCACCAAGGCAACCGCACTCCATACTCCACACCTGAACTTACCTGGGTCAGTGATACTATCTACTTCTTCAGATCCTAGATGTTGAGCGGCTCCTTCCTTGTTCTCCTCCTCTTTCACTATCATCTCCTCATGCTCATCTTCTTCTTCTTTCACTGCTCTCTCCTCCTCCTCTTCTTTGACTTCTCTCTCCTCCTCCTCCTCCTCCTCTTTGACTTCTCTCTCCTCCACCTCCTCTTTGACTCCTCTCTCCTCCTCCTCCTCTTTGACTTCTCTCTCCTCCTCCTCCTCTTTGACTTCTCTCTCCTCCTCCTCCTCTTTGACTTCTCTCTCCTCCTCCTCCTCCTCTTTGACTTCTCCGTCTTCCCATTCCTCTTTGACTCCTCTCTCCTCCTCCTGGGGTTCTCTCTCCTCCCATTCCTCTTTGACAATCACATTTAGTTCCAGTGGTTGAGTACAGTCCTCCAGCTTCACTGAGACCATCTCTGGACCCCACTGTGAGCTTCTCTGGGCTGGAACACCACAGTAAGAACCCAGGGACTCTGTGGACTTGTGTTTAGACATGGTAGTCTAGAGAACAACACGCAAAAGGTTAGCGTCACAAAATCCCTAATGAAGGGTACAACATGCAAAATATTCCATGTACTAGGAATCTAGCTAGCTAGCTAATGTTGCTGTGGCAATGGCAACGATAGCTACTTGTGTGTCATGAAAAACATTAGTGTGAGCAACGATAGGGGAATCAGTGTTTCCCCTTCAAATTAAACGTCCCCCAATGAAACTGATGCAAACATATGAAAATAGTGGAATCATTCCACAATTGGACAAGATAATGCTAAACAAGGTTGGAATGTTGTTACATAAATTCGACAAGACAATAAATTAGTTAATTTGCCTCGTAGCTCTCATTGAGGGACTTCAATATGCACAATAGACTGACTGGGGAGGTTATTTCCAACAATTAGACATTCATATTGCAATGTATAAACTTACCTAAGGATCTTGTGTGCATGAAATGGTATATCATCCTACTCAGTGACGCCCACAGATTGCAATTCTAAAGAGTTTACGCAAATATTAGCGTGGTAGCTTTTATTGTGGGTCTTTAAAAGGTAAACTTTGGCCAAGAAAAACAGTCCAACTCCTCTTTCTCAACTTTCAAACAGTAATGGGGTGTTTTTTGGGGTGGTTCATCGATGTGGCATTCTGGTCATGTGCGCCACAACCGACACAACTAGTTTGTTAGCGGAGCTAGCCACTTGTAGCTAGCCACTTGTAGCTTTAGAGATCGGTAAGAAATTGCATTTTAGAGGCCAAATATCGTATTCAGAATGATTTTAAGCATCACATGACCAAAGTCGACCTTTACCTGTGGGAAATCACCTCAAAATTCAGTCTGTTGTGCGTATTGGACATTCATATTGCAATGTACAGTAGAGGTTCCATCAGACCTGAAATTCCGAGATCCGACCCGGGACCGGGTCCTAAATTCTGACTTTTGTTCCGGATCTAGGTCGGGTCGGACATAATTGCCACGGGTCTGGGGTATGTGCAATGACATTTTCTTTACCGACTGGACTGTCCTTGGTTAATTTAATGTGTGAGTTGATGAGAACTGCGCAAGCTTGTTATTTGTGTCAGCCAATTGCAACTCAAAATGTATATGGGATACTGTTGATTGGTTCTGGCTGCTCACCTCACACGGCCTACGCTACTGTTGATTGGTTCTGGCTGCTCGCCTACGCTACTGTTGATTGGTTCTGGCTGCTCGCCTACGCTACTGTTGATTGGTTCTGGCTGCTCACCTACGCTATATTTAAATAAATATTGAATAAAATACAAATATGTTATTTGAACTACTCAGAGTCTGTAAAACGTAATATTGGTCTCGTGCTGGGCAACGGGTTTAATACAGAGGGCTGGTGACTCCTTTCTCCAAAGCCCCCTATGCAATACCATGTAATAGACTGTACATGGGATACAGATGGGCTTGTAGAGAGAAAAACGTTTCTCCAGGTCTCAGCTAAAATGGGGTGGGAAATACTCAGTAGGATCTCTACAAAATGTGGTTAGTTTTGGAGTGGGACTCTGTCATACATATCCAGCAACTCAGCGTTAAATGACCTGGTATGATCCTGAAATCAACAACAAATCAAAAAACTACCTTAATCTAAACGGACTTTCTCCAAGGTAAAGCCCACACTGGATTGTAATACTTGAATGCAGTCGATATACCAGAGTATGTAGTATGACTTCACAACCATTATCTGAAAGTGCTATAATACTAGATCATTCAACAGAAGTGTAGGCCTATATTATACACTGATTGGCAAGTTTATTAGGTACATCCATTTAGATCCGGGTTGGACCCACCTTTTCCTCCAGAACAGTCTGAATTCTTCGGGGCATGGAAATGTTGCTCAATTGGTAGCAAGGGATGGAATGTGTTCCAGGAAAAACCTTCCCCCACCATTACACCACTGGCCTGTACCGCTGAGACCAGGCAGGGTGGGGCTATGGACTCATGCTGCTTACGCCAAATCCTGACTCTGCAATCAGCAGGATGCAACAGGAACTGGGATTCGTCAGACCAGATAATGTTTCTCCAATCCTCAATTGTCCAGTGTTGGCGATCTCATGCCCACTGGAGCCGCCTGTTTGTGGGCCGCCTGTTAGCTCTCACCATTCTTGTCATTCTCCTTCCACCTCTCATAAACCAGCTCTTTTCTCCCACAGGACTGCAGGTTTGTCGCACTATTCTCGGTAAACCCTAGAGACTTAAAGCCCAGGAGGGCGGCCGTCTCTGAGGTACTAGATCTGCCACCGTCGATTATATCACACTCAAAGTCGCTCCGGTCACTAGTTTAGCCCATTCTAACGTTCAATGGAACAGTAACTGAATGCTTGATGCCGGTCTGCCTGCTTTATATAGCAAGCCACGGCCACGTGACTCACTGTCTGTAGGAGTGATCCATTTTCATGAATACGGTGGTGTACCTAATAAACTGGGCATGATTGTATACAGTATGCAGGATAGATTCAAGCTATTGTATAAACAGCTCTCTTCTGGCCTGTCTACCTGAAATTTACATTTACATGTTAGTCATTTAGCAGACGCTCTTATCCAGAGAGACTTACAGTTAGTATATTCATCTTAAGATAACTAGGTGAGACAACAGCACACCACAATCGTATTAAGTACATTTTCCCTCAACAAAGTATTTATAGTGCCTCCAGAAAGAATTCATACCCCTTGACATATTCCACATTTCCTTGTGTTAAAGCCAGAATTCTAAATTGATTAAATAGATGTTTTTTTTCACCAATTTACACAAAAATGCCCCATAATTTTCAAAGTGTTTATTGAAAATGAAATACATAAATAACTCATTTACATACAGTGGGGAGAACAAGTATTTGATACACTGCCGGTTTTGCAGGTTTTCCCACTTACAAAGCATGTAGAAGTCTGTAATTTTTATCATAGGTACTCTTCAACTGTGAGTGACAGAATCTAAAACCAAAATCCAGAAAATCACATTGTATGATTTTTAAGTAATTAAGTTGCATTTTATTGCATGACATAAGTATTTGATACATCAGAAAAGCAGAACTTAATATTTGGTACAGAAACCTTTGTTTGCAATTACAGAGATCATACGTTTCCTGTAGTTCTTGACCAGGTTTGCACACACTGCAGCAGGGATTTTGGCCCACTCCTCCATACAGATCCTTCATGTTTCGGGGCTGTCGCTGGGCAATACGGACTTTCAGCTCCCTCCAAAGATTTTCTATTGGGTTCAGGTCTGGAGACTGGTTAGGCCACTC
Organism: Thymallus thymallus; assembly: GCA_023634145.1. NCBI lineage: Eukaryota > Metazoa > Chordata > Actinopteri > Salmoniformes > Salmonidae > Thymallus > Thymallus thymallus. Next base: position 20,993,964 of record CM042394.1, on the reverse strand, counting down.
CAGGACCTTGAGATGCTTCTTACGGAGCCACTCCTTAGTTGCCCTGGCTGTGTGTTTCGGGTCGTTGTCATGCTGGAAGACCCAGCCACGACCCATCTTCAATGCTCTTACTGAGGGAAGGAGGTTGTTGGCCAAGATCTCGCGATACATGGCCCCATCCATCCTCCCCTCAATACGGTGCAGTCGTCCTGTCCCCTTTGCAGAAAAGCATCTCCAAAGAATGATGTTTCCACCTCCATGCTTCACGGTTGGGATGGTGTTCTTGGGGTTGTACTCATCCTTCTTCTACCTCCAAACACGGCGAGTTGAGTTTAGATCAAAAAGCTCTATTTTTGTCTCATCAGACCACATGACCTTCTCCCATTCCTCCTCTGGATCATCCAGATGGTCATTGGCAAACTTCAGACGGGCCTGGACATGCACTAGCTTGAGCAAGGGGACCTTGCGTGCGCTGCAGGATTTTAATCCATGACTGCGTAGTGTGTTACTAATGGTTTTCTTTGAGACTGTGGTCCCAGCTCTCTTCAGGTCATTGACCAGGTCCTGCCGTGTAGTTCTGGGCTGATCCCTCACCTTCCTCATGATCATTGATGCCCCACGAGGTGAGATCTTGCATGGTGCCCAAGACCGAGGGAGATTGACCGTCATCTTGAACTTCTTCCATTTTCTAATAATTGCGCCAACAGTTGTTGCCTTCTCACCAAGCTGCTTGCCTATTGTCCTGTAGCCCATCCCAGCCTTGTGCAGGTCTACAATTTTATCCCTGATGTCCTTACACAGCTCTCTGGTCTTGGCCATTGTGGAAAGGTTGGAGTCTGTTTGATTGAGTGTGTGGACAGGTGTCTTTTATACAGGTAACGAGTTCAAACAGGTGCAGTTAATACAGGTAATGAGTGGAGAACAGGAGGGCTTCTTAAAGAAAAACTAACAGGTCTGTGAGAGCCGGAATTCTTACTGGTTGGTAGGTGATCAAATACTTATGTCATGCAATAAAATGCAAATTAATTATTTAAAAATCATACAATGTCATTTTCTGGATTTTTGTTTTAGATTCCGTCACTCACAGTTGAAGAGTACCTATGATAAAAATTACAGACTTCTACATGCTTTGTAAGTAGGAAAACCTGCAAAATCGGCAGTGTATCAAATACTTGTTCTCCCCACTGTAAGTATTCACAATGTTTCAAAGTCACCACTTGCCTCATGGTGAAATCCCTGATCAGTTTCCTTACTCTCCGGCAACAGCATTAGGAAGGACGCCTGTATCTTTGTAGTAACTAGGTGTTGATAACTTCACCAGGCTCAAAGGGATATTCAATGTCTGCTTTTGTACCCATCTAACAATAGGTGCCCTTTGCGAGGCATTGGAAAACCTCCCTGGTCTGTGGTTGAATCCGTTTTTGAAATTCACTGCTCGACTGAGGGACCTTACAGATAATTGTAAACACTATTATTGCACACAGAGTGAGTCCATACAACTTATTATGTGACTTGTTAAGCAAACTTTACTCCTGAACTTATTTAGACTTGCCATAACAAAGGGGTTGAATACTTACTGACTTAAGACATTTCAGCTTTCATTTTTAATTACATTTGTAAAAAAATCTAAAGACATAATTCCACTTTGACATTATGGGGTATTGTGTTTAGGCCAGTGACAAACATATCTACATTTAATTAATTTTAAATTCAGGCTGTAACACAACAAAATGTGTAAAACGTCAAGGGGTTGAATACTTCCCACAGGTACAGATACTGCATCAGCAAAGTCATTAAAGCTGGACCACTGACATGTTTCAGCAGGTACGTATTTGGAGCGTGGATAACATTAAAGCTGGACCGCTGACATGTTTCAGCAGGTACGTCTTTGGAGCGTGGAGAACATTAAAGCTGGACCGCTGACATGTTTCAGCGGGTACGTCTTTGGAGCGTGGGTAACATTAAAGCTGGACCGCTGACATGTTTCAGCAGGTACGTCTTTGGAGCGTGGAGAACATTAAAGCTGGACCGCTGACATGTTTCAGCAGGTACGTCTTTGGAGCGTGGAGAACATTAAAGCTGGACCACTGACATGTTTCAGCAGGTACGTCTTTGGAGCGTGGATAACATTAAAGCTGGACCACTGACATGTTTCAGCAGGTACGTCTTTGGAGCGTGGAGAACATTAAAGCTGGACCGCTGACATGTTTCAGCAGGTACGTCTTTGGAGCGTGGAGAACATTAAAGCTGGACCGCTGACATGTTTCAGCAGGTACGTCTTTGGAGCGTGGATAACATTAAAGCTGGACCACTGACATGTTTCAGCAGGTACGTCTTTGGAGCGTGGATAACATTAAAGCTGGACCACTGACATGTTTCAGCAGGTACGTCTTTGGAGCGTGGAGAACATTAAAGCTGGACCACTGACGTTTCAGCAGGTACGTCTTTGGAGTGTGGATAACATTAAAGCTGGACCACTGACATGTTTCAGCAGGTTTACATGTTTTGCAAATATTGTTTTCTTGGGGATGCTTGCAGTGAAATGAATTAATCAATGCCTCTTTCTGAAATATCACTTGGTTCAAAAACAGCCATTATTTTCCAATCAATCCCCTAGTAAAGTTTTAAAAAATGCTTCAAACTGACAGTGGATTTCATCCTCATGTTGTGCTTTGAATAAGAAAGTACTTCTAATAATAATCACTTGTATTTTCTCACAAATGAATATTTGGAGAGATGGGATATAGGCTCTATCAATCAGTCCAAAACCCAAGTCCAAGAAGCAAACCTGTTGATCGCAACCAATGTGGGTTCAAGAAAACTGTTGGAAGGCTATGCATAATGGAGGTGGTATAAACCTATAGCAACATGATTTCACCAGGATACTGCCTCAAATATGTTATTTGTCAGGCAAAGCGATTGACCGGAGCTATTTTTTGGCACATGTCAAGGCTGGCCTTGGGCCGATTTAAATATGTTAAGGTAACTAGGCCGTTAACAGGTATGCCAGTCCATCATTGTTTCCATTGTGTCTTGGAAGCAGTTGGCTTCTCCACTGATCAACTGATAATAATCAGTACTTGGCATCTCTATTAGGGCAAGGCAAGATTGCATGGAAATCTAGTGTGGTATTTTATTTCACAATGGAAGAAAACAGCGCAAGCAAAACATTTTTTACGGTGTTTTGTCTTTCCAACACAACAACAACAGTACATGAATTTATTGTTTTGGAATTAATATAACATGCAGGACTAAATGTATGTCTATAACTGTCCCCGTCCAAAATAACACATATTTGGTTAGTAGACACCAGAGCTCTCCAACCCGGTTCCTGGAGAGCTACCCTTATCTAGTGTACAGGATTATAATAACTAGCTGGTTGATGAGATGAATCAGGTTAGTTACAACTGAGGTTGGAGTTAAAACCTACAGGAGGGTAGCTCTCCAGGAACAGGGTTGGAGTTAAAACCTACAGGAGGGTAGCTCTCCAGGAACAGGGTTGGAGTTAAAACCTACAGGAGGGTAGCTCTCCAGGAACAGGGCTGGAGTTAAAACCTACAGGAGGGTAGCTCTCCAGGAACAGGGCTGGAGTGAAAATCTACAGGAGAGTCGTGCTACAGGAATAGGGTTGGAGAGCTCTGGTAAAGACCCTACTGAGTATTTCCCACCCCACTTTAGCTGATATGGGTAGAACAGTTCTCTACAACACAACATGTATCCCATCTACAGTGTATTACATTGGGTACTATCGAAGGGGTGGAGAACTGAGTGCTGCTGGATATGTACGACACAGTCCCCCTCCAAAACTACACATATTTGGTTAGCAGAGGCCCTACTGAGTATCTCAGTTTCCATCTCACTTTAGCTGAGACGGGTATAAAAGTTCTCTACAGACCAATATTTTCAACATACCACTATCAACATTGTATTTCGTCATTATTCGTCTTAAACAAAAAAACATGTTTATATGGAAGGTTTCCTCATTACCATACGAAAGTGACATTTGTGCTGCTGGCAGACTACTAGTGCATTATTGGGCTATTTAATATTTTGTTTACTGACGCATTTTACCACAGAACAATAAGCCAGATGTTTCACTGGATATTAAAGTCTGAAGCTTCCGGTTGGCGTTTCCACTCACCACCAAATATGGTGAGGAGAGGAAGCCCAGGCCAGGCAGTGGGAGAAGATTGTGCAAGATGGATTTTGGCCAACATTCTGCAAAATTCTGTTCCCAAAACTAAAATATGTTACAAACAGAGTCAACTAAGTTTTGTAAACTTCATAATTTGCAAAAAAGTGTGTTGTTTAGAAGGAGTGGAAGAGCAAACTGTTATTGCACAGGCACACTTCACAGACTAGGCGGTCCCTAAAAGAAATATGCAAATACATGCTAGAACGTGCTAATAGGATCTCGCTAGCTGGTGCTTGGCTCTGCCCACCTCCTTGCTTATTCCCTGCCTATGATTAAATTGCTCCCATTGGAAATGACAGGCAGTGGTCTATCTTGAGTTAGTTATTAAAATCTTTGATTTTACTGGTCACCCTTCTCACTAGGATGGCACGTTATCTAGCTAGCTAGCTAAATTATGAGCAATATAGTTTAAAACAAACAAGAGCTAAAACTGACATTTGATTCGTAATCACCAATTGACTACAGTAATGATTAATGAAAATGACGTTAGCAGCCACCTTAGCTACCTAACAAAGGGCCTAGCTAGCCATGATAACTTACAAAAAAGATTAACAAAATATGAACGATTCACACTTCATATATTTCAGATTATTGTTTTGATAACAAATAATATGGTTATTCACAACTCAGTGTCTTGAAGATCATCTTGCTTGCTCTGACTACTGTAGTTAGCTCAATAGGCTAATCAATGTTGATCGGGTGAACGTGGACAAATAATCAGAAAACTAAATTATGTTATTTTGTATCGGGAACCGTTCTAGAATATGTTAGAAAGCTTGATCTTACCTTGACACTTGATTTTTTAAAGTTGACAGCTGTTGTAGCCCTCGTTTAACAGAACGAGATATGCGCTGTCACCGCGAGAATACAGATTTGTGTGCTCAAGACCATCATGGCTGCGCTAGATGCGCAACTTCATTTAATCTTTCTTTATGAATAGGATAACATTATATTTTACCTAATTGTTTGGAGGGTTCCATCTCAGATCGTATGTGAATTGGCTTGAAGACCCTTTTGGCAGTTGCTCACGGTTCCACACTGATGAAAGAAAGCAACTTCTTTACTCAAGCTGTTTTTAATTGATTACGGGTCTATAGTGCCATCTGGTGGTTGAACGGAGCGACTACACATTGCATTCATCTCTACTTCACTGGTCTTTTCTTTCAGGTTGAATAATCATAACAATACTATATCTTATTGACCATAACAGTTATCCTGAATGGTTCCCAAAAACCATCATTAAGGAACATGACAACAGTAATGTAATGTCATATTTTTGTTCCAATATAAATCAGAGACTTCTAAAGAAGTTAGAAAGAAACTTTTAATATCAAAATCGAGTCGATCCTTTCTATTCAAAATTACATACATTACACACAAGATATAGTATATATACATACATAGTCTATGTTAGACAGACAGAGAGGTTACAGTTCAACTTCTGTAGGTCCTGCTTCTACAAAAACAAACAGTAAAAAGCATGGCAGCTCACAGAGGGGCAACACTTTAAAACTGCAGGGGGTGTTTTGAGTTTGTCTATCTTTACAAGTGTGTGTGTGTCTTGACTCTCTGTGTGTGTGTTGGGTGAGATGGTCCTGGAGCGCAGACATCCACAGGTGAGGTACTGCATACTACTGTGTGTGTCTCTGCATGCCTTTGTGTGTGTGTGTTTGTGTGTGTGTGTGTGTGTGTATCTAGTTAGGGGAGATGGTTCTGGAACGTAGACATCCACAGGTCAGGTACTGCATAGCCTTCATGCTAATGTGCATCAGGGGCCCGAGGTTGAACAACATATGGTAGAAGGCGTGCACCGACAGGCCGCCCGTCTCGTCTGCGTACTTCAGCGCCACGATGGGCGTGTACAGAGGGTTGGTAAGGTTCCGGAACCGTGCAGAACTGCCCTGCTCAATCACCTTCTTAGTGCACTACAGGAGAGGGACAGAGACTAGTTAGTGCACTGGAGGAGCAGGGGAGAGGAAGAAACATACACTAGTTGGTACACTGGAGGAGCAGGGGAGAGGAAGAAACATACACTAGTTGGTACACTGGAGGAGCAGGGGAGAGGAAGAAACATACACTAGTTGGTACACTGGAGGAGCAGGGGAGAGGAAGAAACATACACTAGTTAGTACACTGGAGGAGCAGGGGAGAGGAAGAAACATACACTAGTTAGTACACTGCTGGGGGAAGGAGAGAGGGAGAGAGATGCTGGTTAGTGCACTATAGCAGAGGGAAGGAGAGAGAGAGATACTCTAATAAGTGCACTGCTGGGGGAGGGAGAGAGGGAGAGAAAGACGAGAGAGAGAGAGATGGAGAGGGGGGGAGAGAGAGAGAGAGAGAGAGGGAGAGAGAGAGAGAGTAGGCCACACACACACACGGACAGGTGGACTAACCTTGGCGATGTCATCGGGGGTCTGTCCGAGCGTCTCAAAGATGTCAACGGAGGAGGGCAGGTAGACGTTTTTAAAGTAGTTGACGGTGTCGGCATCGGCCCCAGGGAACTCTTTCTGACGGACGTCCTGAATCATCTTAGATTCAAACTCTGTATGGACCGGGCCTGGCTCTATCATAGACATACTAGGGGGGGTTTTGGGGAGGAGGGGGGAGAGGATGAGAGGAAAAAGGTGGCGTAGAAAAACAGACCAGAAGAGAGATCATGTTTTTAATCGTAAGTTTGAATTGGTTCCGCCCCCCGACAAAATATACATATTAAATAAAAATAAATAAATAAATGTTGGGAAATGTAGCTAGTTGTGTTAGTGAGACTCACGTGACGTTAAACTTGAGCAGCTGTACAGCCAGACACTCACAAAATCCTTCCATGGCAAACTTAGAGGCAGCATACACGTCATTAAACACAACACCTGAGATCAGAGAGTAGTATTTGACTATTTTATTAACATCCACTGTCCGGCAACGGTAGAATATCAAGTTTCATTCTTTTATGAAAAAGTTAACATATCACCTCAAATTTGGCACATATCGCCTGGACCACTATGATGTGTGTCCCCTCATCTTTTTCATATCAATCAATCAATCAATCAATCAATCAATCAATCAAGCATTGTTCCGTACCCTGTAGTCCCATGACACTGCTGACCACTATGATGTGTCCGCCCCTCCTCTTCTTCATATCTGGCATCACCTCCTTGATCATCCGGATCACACCGAAGAAGTTGGTCTCAAACACACTCTTCATCTCAGCAATACTGATGCTTTCCACCGGTCCCACCAGACCTATACCTGCATTATTAACTAGAGAGAGAGGAGGAGGGAGAGGAGAGGTGGGAGGGAGGGAGGGAGTGGACGGGAGAAGGAGCGAGGTGGAGAGAGAGGTGGGAGGGAGGGGGGGGAGAAGGAGGTTGGGAGAGAGAGAGAAGAGGGGGGAGAGAGAGAAGAGAGAGTGAAGAATAGGGAAACCAGAAGTAAAGAGTGACGGCCTGTACATAGAGATGACAGCCTGTACATAGAGGTGACAGTCTGTACATAGAGGTGACAGTCTGTACATAGAGGTGACAGTCTGTACATAGAGGTGACAGCCTGTACATAGAGGTGACAGTATGTACATAGAAGTGACAGCATGTACATAGAAGTGACAGCCTGTACATAGAGATGACAGCCTGTACATAGAGATGACAGCCTGTACATAGAGGTGACAACCTGTACATAGAGATGACAGCCTGTACATAGAGGTGACAGTCTGTACATAGAGGTGACAGCCTGTACATAGAGGTGACAGCCTGTACATGGAGGTGACAACCTGTACATAGAGGTGACAGAATGTACATAGAGGTGATCAGAGCATTGTAGTCTCTTCAGTTGTGTTCCAGTAGTCACCACAGGGTGGCAGTATAACCTAAGGCATTAGCCCAGTCTCTCACTACACTGAGCTATGACCAGCCATTAGCCCAGTCTCTCACTACACTGAGCTATGACCAGCCATTAGCCCAGTCTCACACTACACTGAGCTATGACCAGCCATTAGCCCAGTCTCTCACTACACTGAGCTATGACCAGACATTAGCCCAGTCTCTCACTACACTGAGCTATGACCAGACATTAGCCCAGTCTCTCACTACACTGAGCTATGACCAGACATTAGCCCAGTCTCTCACTACACTGAGCTATGACCAGGGCCCGTATAGTATATATCAGCCATACTCAACATGCGGACCACGGTCCGGATCCGTAACCAGAAAAGGGTTAATACAGAATTTCAACTTACTGCTGTTGAGAGTTGTAATAGTAGAATGCACTGATAAATGACTATATCCCTCCGGGCCGTTGCCACCTAGGAAATGTGTGTGACCGGACCTTCTCAAATAGTAGTTGAGTACCTGGTATACATCTAAGGAGTGATGATCTAGGATCAGCTTTGCCTTCTAGATCACAATGAATAAGACTACCTTGACAGGGGGGGACCTGATCTGCACTCCTAGTCTGAGACGCTTGATACATACGGCCACTGACCTAAGGTCAGTTTTACTGTGTCCTCCCCAGTCTCTCAATTAACTATGATCTGAACTGAGATCAGATTGGCGTGGTTTATCCCTAGTGGTTAAAGTCAGAATTGAGGTTGGTTAAGATAGATGTATGTAAGAGTTTCTATAGTTGAGAACGCACAACAATACATAGTGTCCTAAATGGCACCCTAATACTTACATAGTGCACTACTTTTCACCAGAGTCCTATGGACCTATACGCCCTGGTTAACATAAGTGCCCCTTCAGATAAGTGTGTAGATTTTCAAATCCTAAAGGTGTTCCTTAGTTATTGTGTTTTGTTTTCACAGGAATGTTTCCTTGTGTCATAAAAAACAAAGTATTCCTTAATGAGTATGGAGAATAGGGTGCCATTTGGGACACACCCCTTCAGATAAGTCCAGAGATTTAAAAAAATCACAAAGGTTCTCCTTACTGAGTACATCTACATGTCTGTCCTTGATTCCGTTGATGCACTGTTTGACTGACTCGTCCGTACATACGTCCAACACAGCTAGAGAGAGGGTCTTCCCATACGCGTCACCTGCTGCCTCCACAAGCTTGTCTTTACGCTTCAGGTCTCGCATGGTGGCAATAACTGCAGAGAGAGAGAAGAGAGGGACGAGATGGGCAAGGGAGAGAGAGAGATCGGGAGGGAAAGAGTTAGAGAGAGAGAGAGAGAGAGAGAGAGAGATGTACAAAGAGAGAGAGAGAAAAGGAGGAGAGAGAGAGAGAGTGAGAGAGGTAAAGATAGAGAGAGAGAGAGGCAGAGGCAGAGGCAGAGATAATAGGGTCAAACAGAGTTCACTGGATTAAACCTGATAATGAGTAAACAGAGATTACATGCGTGTGTCTGTGTGTGTGTTTGACCATGTAAGTGTGTGTAATACATTCGTGTTACACAGAAGCTACAATCCTTGCATGTAAATGCCTGTTTGAGTATGGAATGTTTAGATTATTTGAGTGTGGGTAGGTGGGATTTTCTATCCTGTGTGTGTGTGTGTGGGTGTGGGAGACAGAGAGAAATAGAGAGAGAGAGAGAGAGAGGGGAGAGAGATGAGAGAGAGGGGAGGGAGAAAGAGAGAGAGAGAAATAGAGAGAGAGAGAGAGATGAGAGAGAGGGGAGGGAGAAAGAGAGAGAGAGAGAAGAGAGAGAGAGAGAGGGAGAGAGAGAGAGAGAGAGAGAGAGAGAGAGAGAGAGATAGAGAGAGAGGGGGGAGAAAGAGAGAGAGAGAGGGGAGAGAGAGAGAGAAAGAGAGATATCAGCCTAATTCTGTAAATATCCTCCGTGTGAAACTTAAAACACCAAATAATGCATGCAGAGGCCGATACTTATTATCAAAATCCAGAAAAGAGACGTTAAATTCTACAACCACATAAAAGGAAGCGGTTCTCAAACCTTCCATAACAAAGCCATCGCCTACAGAGAGATGAAAACAATAAGATAATTACTTGACACATTGGAAAGAATTTACAAAAAAACTCTGCACACTAGAATGCTATTTGTCCCTAAACAGAGAGTAGACAGTGGCAGAATACCTGACCACTGTGACTGGCTGTCACCAGAGGGAGCATAGAGGGACCAAGACGCAGGGATAGTAGTTCGACATCATTTATTATACTATGTAATATATATTTACTATGTATAATAAAACACAAATTACGAATTACAGAACAAACAGACACGAACAAACAAACGTCAAAAATGTACAAAATCAAACACGATCATGAAACGTAACGTAGCACACTTACTGTCACCGTGACTGCGAAATATACGATATAACGACAACGACCCACATCCCCGGTGTGGAACATACAAACCTATGTAGGATCCCTAATTAGAGATGATGCACTACAGCTGCCTCTAATTAGGGATCCAACGCAAACCACCACCAGAAACAGAAAGAAAATAACTGTCAGACTCTGACCATGGCTACATAGAGAAGCAAATGGGTTTCTCTATGGCCGGAGCCTGACACTGACCCAAACTTAAGGAAAGCTTTGACTATGTACAGACTCAGTGCGCATAGCCTTGCTATTGAGAAAGGCCATCGTAGGCAGAACTGGCTCTCAAGAGAAGACAGGCTATGTGCACACTGCCCACAAAATGAGGTGGAAACTGAGCTGCACTTCCTAACCTCCTGCCAAATGTATGACCATATTAGAGACATATATTTCCCTCAGATTACACAGATCCACAAAGAATTTGAAAACAAACCCAATTTTGATAAACTCCCATATCTACTGGGTGAAATACCACAGTGTGCATCACAGCAGCAATATTTGTGACCTGTTACCACAAGAAAAAGGCAACCAGTGAAGAATAAACACCATTTTAAATACAACCCATATTTATGTATATTTATGTATCCCTTTTGTACTTTAACTATTTGCACATCGTTCAACAGTGTATATATACAGTCGTGGCCAAAGGTTTTGAGAATGACACAAGTATTGGTCTCCACAAAGTTTGCTGCCTCAGTGTTGATGATGGCAAATTGCATATACTCCAGAATGTAATGAAGAGTGATCAGATGAATTGCAATTAATTGCAAAGTCCCTCTTTGCCATGAAAATGAACTTAATCTCAAAAAAACATTTCCACTGCATTTCAGCCCTGACAAAAAAGGACCAGCTGCCATCATGTCAGTTATTGTCTCGTTAACACAGGTGAGAGTGTTGACGAGGACAAGGCTGGAGATCACTCTGTCATGCTGACTGAGTCAGAATAACAGACTGGAAGCTTTAAAAGGAGGGTGGTGCTTGAAATCATTGTTCTGCCTCTGTCAACCATGGTTACCTGCAAGGAAAACACGTGCCGTCATCATTGCTTTGCACAAAAAGGGCTTCACAGGCAAGGATATTGCTGCTGGTAGGATTGCAGCTAAATCAACCATTTATCGGATCATCAAGAACTTCAAGGAGAGAGGTTCAATTGTTGTGAAGAAAGCGTCAGGGCACCCAAGAAAGTCCAGGAAGCGCCAGGACCGTCTCCTAAAGTTGATTCAGCTGCGGGATCAGGGCACCACCAGTGCAGAGCTTGCTCAGGAATGGCAGCAGGCAGGTGTGAGTGCATCTGCACGCACAGTGAGGCGAAGACTTTTGTAGGATGGCCTGGTGTCAAGAAGGGCAGCAAAGAAGCCACTTCTCTCCAGAAAAAACATCAGGGACAGACTGATATTCTGCAAAAGGTACAGGGATTGGACTGCTGAGGACTGGGGTAGAGTCATTTTCTCTGATGAATCCCCTTTCCGATTGTTTGGGCCATCCGGAAAACACCTTGTCCGGAGAAGACAAGGTGAGCGCTACCATCAGTCCTGTGTCATGCCAACAGTAAGGCATCCTCAAACCATTCATGTGTGGGGTTGCTTCTCAGCCAAGGAAGTGGGCTCACTCAAAATTTTGCCTAAGAACACAGCCATGAATAAAGAATGGTACCAACACATCCTTCGAGAGCAACTTCTCCCAACCATCCAAGAACAGTTTGGTGACGACCAATGCCTTTTCCAGCATGATGGAGCACCTTGCCATAAGGCAAAAGTGATAACTAAGTGGCTCGGGGAACAAAACATTGACATTTTGGGTCCATGGCCAGGAAACTCCCCAGACCTTAATCCCATTGAGAACTTGTGGTCGATCCTCAAGAGGCGGGTGGACAAACAAAAACCCACAACAAAAACCCACAACTCCAAGCATTGATTATGCAAGAATGGCCTGCCTCTCCCTCTCCTTCAGGGTGGAACCACACATACACATACACACACACACACACACACACACACACACACACACACACACACACACACACACACACACACACACACACACACCTAACAATAGGCAGGTAGCCTAACGGTTAGAGAGATGGGAGGAGGATTAGTTGAGGTCCAAGGACGGTTTAGCAACGTCAAAAGATTAAGATCACTTTATTCATCGTTTGTATTCAAGGTCAAATCGAAATGTGTCTTTATGACAAACAGATGTTACATCTTCACTTTACTAGTTTCTCACAGCAGGAAAATAATCCTGCAGCAAAAGTTATTGTAGGGCTTGATTTTTCAAAATGGCAAAACAATTCAGAGATTTTACAGTGGAAATGACGAACTTTAGAAGCCCCTCCCAAAATAAAACATGTGCATTTCGAAAGCAAAGGGATCAAATGAAGATGCACACTTGTATAGAGGTTGGAGCATGGGGCTGCCACGTGGAGCAGTTGTGTGTGTGTGTGTGTGTGTGTGTGTGGAGGGGGGGTTAAGTGCTTTGCTCAAGGGCACAACGACGGGCAACGGCATCCAGGATTTGATACCAGCAACTCCCGGGTCACGTCAGACCCCGGGATTCGAACTGGCAGCACCTGCCGCCCTGTATAACTAAATCACTGTCAGCTATCAGCTAACTATTTGATGGACCGATCAGTACCATCCCAGAGTACCGCTGGTACCACATGGTTCTGAGTAATCTATACTATTCTGTAACTAGCAGCCTAACCGCCCTATACAGGGTAATATATACCACATGGTTCTGAGTAATCTATATTATTCTGTAACTAGCGGTCTAACAGCCCTATACAGGGTAATATATACCATATGGTTCTGAGTAATCTATATTATTCTGTAACTAGCAGTCTAACAGCCCTATACAGGGTAATATATACCACATGGTTCTGAGTAATCTATATTATTCTGTAACTAGCGGTCTAACAGCCCTATACAGGGTAATATATACCACATGGTTCTGAGTAATCTATATTATTCTGTAACTAGCAGTCTAACAGCCCTATACAGGGTAATATATACCACATGGTTCTGAGTAATCTATACTATTCTGTAGTACTCTATACATAACAATTAGCCCTATATGTCCCTAGCTTATACCACACATTGGTTCTGAGTAACACACACCTGATTCCACTAATGATGATGTGTTGATTAGTGGAATCAGCTGTAGAAATATGCTCCCCTCAGGACCAGGATGAAGAAACACTGTCTATTATACTATTCTATAGATAGCAGCCAGACGGCCCTAAACTACCTCTACCTCACGTGCCTGCTGTCTGATTTAGTCCTGGCACTGTGGGCTGATCTTATTATGGGGCTAGCTTAGCGTTAGCACTCACCCGACAGCACCAAAAAAAAACATCCCACCCCACCCTCTGGCTCTCCCGCGGCCCAGGAGGAGGCCTCTAAGTGGGGCAGTAAGCGGCCTAGCCAGGCCCCCTCCTGGAGGTTTAGGTATTGTCCACCATGCATTATGACACTGAGAGCAGTGGTAATGCTCCTGCTCTTACTGATTGGTCTTAGGTTAAGCAGGGATGAGACATAATAACCATGATGTGTAACTTACATACACACTCTTATGTGCACAGAGCCTTACATAGCCTAGACTGCAGACAAACAATCATGTAACCATGCTATGTGTTATAACCTGCTATGTCAGTGTTCTCTCCTATGTGTGCCAGTCATATAACCTGCTATGTAGGTTATGTATGTTGTGTACCAGTGTTATAACCTGCTATGTAGGTGATGTATGTTGTGTACCAGTGTTATAACCTGCTATGTAGGTGGTGTATGTTGTGTATCAGTGGTATAACCTGCTATGTAGGTGATGTATGTTGTGTACCAGTGTTATAACCTGCTATGTAGGTGATGTATGTTGTGTACCTGTGTTATAACCTGCTATGTCAAAGTATCCAAACCCCTTGACTTATTCCACATTTTGTTGTGTTACAGCCTGAATTCAAAATAGATTCAAATTATTTTTTTCGCTCACCCATCTGCACACAATACACCATAATCATAAAGTGAAAACATATTTATTGAAAATGAAATACAGAAACATCTAATTTACATAAGTATTCTCACCCCTGAGTCAATTATTTGTAGAAGCATCTTTGGCAGCGATTACAGCTGTGAGTCTTTCTGGGTAATTCTCTAAGAGCTTTCCAATCCTGTATTGTGCAACATTTGCCAATTATTCTTTTCATAATTCTTCAAGCACTGTCAAATTGGTTTATGATCCTTGCTAGACAACCATTTTCAGGTCTTGTCATAGATTTTTAAGTAATTCAGCCACTCAGGATCATTCACTGTCTTATTGGTAAACAACTCCAGTGTATATTTGGCCTTGTGTTTTAGGTTATTGTCCTGCTGAAAGGTGAATTCATCACCCAGTGTCTGGTGGAAAGCAGACTGAACCAGGTTTTCTCTTTATTTTACCTGTACTTAGCTCCATTCCGTTTATTTTTTATCTTGAAAAACTCCCCAGTCAACGATTACAAGCATAACGAAAACATGATGTAGCCACCACTATGCTTGAAAATATGGAGAGTGTTACTCAGTAATGTGTTATGTTGGATTCGACCCAAACAAAACACTTGATTTTGTCACATGTTTGCAGTTTTTCTTTAGTGCCTTGTTGCAAACAGGATGTATGTTTTGGAATATGTTTTGTTCTGTACAAGCTTCCTTCTTTTCACTCTGTTATTTAGGTTAGTATTGTAGAGTAACTATAGTGTTGTTGATCCATCCTCAGTTTTCCACAACCATTCAACTCTGTAACTGTTTAGTCACCATTGGCTTCATGGTGAAAACCCTGAGCAGTTTCCTTCCTCTACAGCAACTGAGTTAGGGAGGACACCTGTATCTTTGTAGTGACTGGGTGTATTGATACACCATCCAAAGTGTGATTAATAACTTCACCAGGCTCAAAAGGATATTCAATGTCTGCTTGTTTTACCCATCTTTACCCTTCTTTGCAAGGCATTGGGAAACCTCCCTGGTCTTTGTGGTTGTGGATTCGATCCAGCAACCTTTCGGTTACGGGCCCAACACTCTAACTACTGGGCTACCTGCCGCCCCGTTATGCACAGTTTTACTCCTGAACTTATTTAGGCTATTGGCCAGTGTCAAAAAACTCTATATTGTATCAATGTTGAATTCAGTCTGTAACACAAGGGGTGTGAATACTTTCTGGAGGTACTGGAGGTTTCTCTCTTACCATGATAGCGCTGTTTCTCGTCCTTGGCGAGCATCACCGCCATCCTCAGCCCGATCCCGGAGGAGCAACCTGTGATCAGCACCACTTTTTGTCCTGGGCTCGCCATGGCTCTCCTAACGTTTTCCCCTTAACGTTCAAACAACTAACGTCGCTTCTCTTCTCTCTCCAGTTGGCACATCGGGAATGAGCAAGCAGCAGCGCAAGCCGTGGCAATACGACAGGGGCTTTGAGTTGAGAGCCACTGTAAGCGGATAACACACACACACACACACACACACACACACACACACACACACACACACACACACACGCACACACACACAGCGCTCCAGAGTCACATGGACAGCACAGACCTGCGCGAAGATGATGTAACCGGTAGGCTACACTGTCGGTTGGTCACCTGGTGTTGCTTCCCCGCCTCGATAGTAGTGATGGGAAGTTCGGCTCTTTTCCGAGAGCCGGCTCTTTTGGCTCAGCTCCCAAAGAAGAGCCGGCTCTTTCGACTCCTGAACGGCTCTTAATTTAGGATTTTTTTGTAGGCCTTTATTTTACCCTAACTTAAAAAAAAAAAAAATGGTTTGTGTGTTGAAAACCCTTTCATGTGCAGTGTTTTTATGCATTTATTTTGTTACAAAAGCATTCTTTTGTTTTTAATCATTTTAATCAAACATTTTTTTGCACAAATTAACAACAAAAAAACAGCAAATAAACAGAATTGAACTAGAACAGAACTAGAACCAAACTCAAGCAAACAGTATTAATGTCCTCAGTGAAGATTGGCATTCAAAAAAATCAGATGCCTCAGCTTTGATGGACTGATCCTATTTCTTCTTTCTGAGATTATCTGCCCTGTTTTTGAGAAGATTCTCTCTGAAGGAACCGATGTTGCCACAATACACAGTCTCCCTTCCATCACCTTCGCCAGGCGTGGAAAGACTGAGGCCTTGGCCTGCCACCAGCTCAGTGGGTCTTCTGCTCGTTGGATGATGGGCTCCTCAAGATAAGACCTCACCTCCAGTATAGCATCAGCTGTAGGATTTCTTCTTGTAGCATCTCCTGTAGCTCTTTCATCAAAAAGCCTCCAAACAACAGAGGTTTGTGGTTCCTCATACACTTGGCCTTCTAATGGCGGAGCTGGCTGGCTGCTAGGGGTGCATCTTGCTGCTGCACTAATTCTCTGAAGTGCCTCATCAACAGCTCTGTTGTCATTGAATGCAAGTTTTTTAAACCTAGGATCCAATAATGTGGTTTCTGAGTGGACAGTGTTGTACTCCATACGCAGAAATTTCCGGTCCATGGCTGAACAAAGAGCTGCAACCAATTCTTTCCCTTTCTGCATGGTTACAGTCTGTTGGGCTGTCACACGCTGCAAACCTTTGCATAGCAGGAGCATTTTTGAGGCAGAAACATAGCTGAGGGAGAGAAACAGCAACTTTTAAAATGAAGCTTTTTTTAAAGTATGTGGCATATTATATGTGGCACATTATACTGTATTGTTTCTGCAATGTATAATAGTGACTGAATGGTAGTAGTGAAAAAAAATGGTCCAAGGTACCTGTCTGCACTTATTTCCACAGTCACCTCCTCAAATGGTTGCAGGACGGTGCAGACCTCTTTCACCAGCTCCCATTCCTCTTGACATAGAGCATCAACTGGTGCGTTGATGAGGGCCAGGGTGGAGATGATGGCATCTTTTGTTTCAAGAATTCGTTTCAACATATAAAATGTTGAGTTCCACCTGGTGGCACACTCTTGTTTGGGCCTCAGTTCAGGCATCCCCATCTGGCACTGTGTGGACTTTAGCCTCTGTGTTGCAACTGTGCTTTTGTGGAAAAACTCCACAACAGCCTTCACCTTATCCACGGTTGGTTTGACCACCTTTAGGGCATCTCTAATCATGAGGTTTAGTGTATGTGCCAGACATGGGTGATGGGTCCACTTAAGAATTTTTATGGCTTTGGTGATGTTTGCTGCATTGTCACTCACACAGCACACTACTTTGTCCTCTACTTGCCACTCTTTTGCCACTCTTACTAGCTCATCTGCTAGGTTTTCTGCAGTGTGTCTCTCTGTGAACTCAAAGCAGTCCAAAAGGCAAGATGTCATCTTGTAATTTTCAATGAAATGGCAAGTGACAGCCATGAAAGAGCAGGTTGTTCTGGAGGTCCAGCAGTCAGTTGTCAGGCAAACTGATGGAGCTTGTTTCACCCTTACTTGCCATAATGCCCGTTCTGTGTCATATAGTTTAGGTATTGTTGTTTGGGACAATGTTTTTCTACTGGGAAGAGTGTATGTGGGATTTAAAGTTTTGACAAAACTTTTAAAACCTCTGTCCTCCACAATTGAAAAGGGTTGGAAATCAGTAGCTATCATTTTAGCTAGCTCTACATCAATGCTGTGCTGTTTGGATGGGGTCATCACTTTGGGTATAAACTGGCTTATTTTGCTTTGAGCTGCAGTAGGAGAGGTTATACCTGCATGTGTGGGGAAGCCAGTAGATGCTGCTGCAGTTGCTGTTTTTTGGGGATGAGACACACCAGGATCTGTAGATGGGGTGCTAGCTTGCCCTCTCTCCTCTAACTGCACTGTAGGATGGACAGTTCTCATATGTCTATGCAGGTTTGTGGTGGAACCTGCTCTTAAAGTAATTTTCATCTTGCAGTGAACGCACTCTGCTTTGTTGTTTCCATTGTCTTTAAACTGGAGCCAGATGCTGCTTCTCTTTCGGGTGTCACTCATAGTTACGACTCACACACTCTCCTCACCGCTATCTGACAGACAGTGTCTTATTAACGTTGTTACGACTCATTAACTTGCAGTGGAGTGCCGCTTCACTTCACCCCCCTCTCTGTTTTTACATAATGGTATGATCCCATATCCTCACATCTGATTGGCCGCGATGCGATTGCTGACCAATCAAAACAAAGTTCTGCCTGTAAGCACGCAGCGAAAGGAAAAAAACTGGGAGCCGGCTCTCACTCGATGCGAGCCGGCTCTTCTGATTCACTACAAAGCATCGGCTCTCAGAGCCGCATCTTTTGCGCATGACACATCACTACTCGATAGAACAGTATTGACTTGGCCAAGGATGGGCAACTGGGCAACTGGTGGATTTTCGAAATTTGGTGGCACATTAGCAGTTTTTCTCTTGTTATTTCAGAACTCTCCACCCTATGGCAAAATGTGTAGAATTGCAGCAAACTTACTCTAAAACCTCAACATGTTTAATACACCCCATGGCTAAATATGTGGAATTGCAACAAATATCTTGGGGGACGGGTGGGGGGTTGGCGGCCGCGCAACTGCGGCCCCTCGTGATGAGTTCTGATTTTTTGTGGCCCCCAACCAATCAAAGTTGCCCATCGCTGGACTTGGCTAATTATTAATGATAAGGGAAAACTCTGGTGGATAGACTGAGTTTACAGAACAGTACGCTGCCTACACAATGATAGGAGACACTGATTATGAATAAAAGTATGAATATGGGTTTTTATTGTTACAGCTAATTAATTTAACGTTTTTTTTAAATACCAAATAATGCTGAAAGACTCATAAACCTACCGAAATAAAATCAAACAAATTGTGATCATCATTTCCCGGTTAGAATAACTATTAGGTTACTGTTTATTAATATAATATATTAATATGTTGACATAGGTTGGACATTATTAATATAATATATTAATATGTTGACATAGGTTGGACATTATTAATATAATATATTAATATGTTGACATAGGTTGGACATTATTAATATAATATATTAATATGTTGACATAGGTTGGACAGTATTAATATAATATATTAATATGTTGACATAGGTTGGACATTATTATTATAATATTTTATTTGTTGGCCTAGGTTGGACATTATTAATATAATATATTATTTGTTGGCCTAGGTTGAACATTATTAATATAATATATTATTTGTTGGCCTAGGTTGGACATTATTAATATAATATATTATTTGTTGGCCTAGGTTGAACATTTAGACATAGCTTTTATGGCTGTTTTTTTACCCAAATTTATCTTGTGTTTAATTCATTTTAACCTGATACTATTTCAGACCACTTTTATTAATCACTTTCAGATCTTTATATTAGATGACAATTGCTGACAGCATCTCCGGTTGATTCTTGAAGTGAAGCTTTAGATAAAGCCACCTTGTGGCTTAGGTATCTCATTACAGAGGAAGACAGAAAGTCATTTATGTCAGATAGGCCTATGACGAGACAGTCTTGTCTCTGCATTAACAATGAGAGTCGTTGTCCTAATGGCGGAAAGGCAGACGGTCTGCTCATCGTGGACAGATTTTGACAAGAGTCAACGAGGGTGAAACCTCTTGCTTTGCCTCTTCCTCTCTGTTAATGTCAAGAAAGATGCCAGAACACAGATATGACGTCATCGTTTTAGCACTAGGCTACACAACCACAGTTTTCAAAGCAATCAATCAACACAATCAACTTCATCAGATTGTTTAAATTGCCAGTGTCTGGGATCATGTAGGACTAAACAGATACAAAAAACAGTAGTAGTCTCTAATGAGATTAAGCTACTATATAACAAATGTAGCAAACAAGGCATAAGTGTATGGAGGCCGACATCTTGCACGTCCACCATTGACTTGGATTGATTCAATCGAATGAAATGTATTTGATTTTTTATACATTTTCATTGACCAGATGAACACAAACACACACACACACACACACCCACACACACACACACACACACACACACACACACACACACACACACACACACACACGTTTAAAACTTCCTACCTGAGGGAAGAGGGTGGGCACCTTGGAACTATATCTACAGCAGAGAAAGGGGGAAAGGGTGTGTGTGTGTCTTGTCACCTGCTGGCTCCTCACATCTCAGCATGTTTATGTGCTTGCGTCAATTGGGGCAGAAGCCTGTGTGTGTTAAAGTGTGAGTGAGAGAAAGAGGGAGGGAGAGAATTAGCTAGAGAGTTAGACACAGAGAGTTAGACATAGACAGAGACAGACAGACTGACAGACAGATATGCAGACAGACAGAGCGAGAGTTACACAGACAGAGCAAGAGACAGAGAAACGGAGACGTGGGTAGGAAAATATCTACAGAGGAGGAAGACAGAGAGAGAGAGAAAGAGAGAGAGAGAGAGGGAGAGAGTAGAGAGAGAAAGTAGAGCGAGAGTAGAGAGAGAGGGAGAGTAGAGATAGAGTAGAGAGAGAGCAGAGAGAGAGCAGAGAGAGAGCAGAGAGAGAATAGAGAGAGAATAGAGAGAGAGCAGAGAGAGAGCAGAGAGAGAGCAGAGAGAGAGTAGAGAGAGAGTGGAGAGAGAATAGAGAGAGAGCAGAGAGAGTAGAGAGTGAGAGAGTAGAGAGAGAGTAGAGAGAGATTTGAGATAGATTTGAGAGAGAGAGTAGAGAGAGATTTGAGAGAGAGAGTAGAGAGAGAGTAGAGAGAGAGTAGAGAGAGTAGAGAGAGAGTGTAGAGAGAGTAGAGAGAGAGTGTAGAGAGAGTAGAGAGAGAGTGGAGAGAGAATAGAGAGAGTAGAGAGAGAGCAGAGAGAGTAGAGAGTGAGAGAGTAGAGAGTAGAGAGAGAGAGTAGAGAGAGAGTAGAGAGAGAGTAGAGAGAGGCTAGAGAGAGAGCAGAGAGAGAGCAGAGAGAGAGAGCAGAGAGAGAGAGCAGAGAGAGAGCAGAGAGAGAGCAGAGAGAGCAGAGAGAGAGTAGAGAGAGAGTAGAGAGAGAGCAGAGAGAGAGCAGAGAGAGAGAGTAGAGAGAGAGTAGAGAGAGAGCAGAGAGAGAGCAGAGAGAGCAGAGAGAGAGAGTAGAGAGAGAGCAGAGAGAGAGCAGAGAGAGAGTAGAGAGAGAGTAGAGAGAGAGTAGAGAGAGAGTAGAGAGAGAGTAGAGAGAGTAGAGAGAGAGTGTAGAGAGAGTAGAGAGAGAGTGTAGAGAGAGTGGAGAGAGAATAGAGAAAGTAGAGAGAGAGCAGAGAGAGTAGAGAGTAGAGAGAGAGAGTAGATAGAGAGTAGAGAGAGAGTAGAGAGAGGCTAGAGAGAGAGCAGAGAGAGGGTAGTGAGAGAGCAGAGAGAGAGAGCAGAGAGAGAGAGCAGAGAGAGAGCAGAGAGAGAGCAGAGAGAGAGCAGAGAGAGAGAGTAGAGAGAGAGTAGAGAGAGAGTAGAGAGAGAGTAGAGAGAGAGCAGAGAGAGAGCAGAGAGAGCAGAGAGAGAGAGTAGAGAGAGAGTAGAGAGAGAGCAGAGAGAGAGAGCAGAGAGAGAGTAGAGAGAGAGCAGAGAGAGAGTAGAGAGAGAGCAGAGAGAGAGCAGAGAGAGAGAGTAGATAGAGAGCAGAGAGAGAGCAGAGAGAGAGCAGAGAGAGAGCAGAGAGAGAGCAGAGAGAGAGTAGAGAGAGAGTAGAGAGAGAGCAGAGAGAGAGTAGGGAGAGCAGCGAGAGAGCAGAGAGAGAGTAGAGAGAGAGTAGATCCAGATCCAGACAAATTCCAGATCCCAGGGAATAAAACCAAAGTTCACAATTGGTGCAAAACATATAGAGTAATTATTCACCCCAAGGGGCTCCCAAGTGGCGCAGCGGTCTAAGACACTGCATCTCAGTGCCAGAGGCGTCACTACAGACAACCTGGTTCGAATCCAGACTGTATCACAACCGGCCGTGATTGGGAGTCCCATAGGATGGCGCACAATTGGTCCAGCGTCGTCTGAGTTTGACCGGTGTAGGCCGCCATTGTAAATAAGAATTTGTTCTTAACTGACTTGCATTTAACCCAAGCCCTCTGAATCAGAGAGGTGAGGAGGTGAGAGAGGGATGAAAGGTAGGAGAGAAGATCACTGATCTATGATAAATCTACCTCCAGACACAACGTCAGGATTCACTGATCTATGATAAATCTACCTCCAGACACAACGTCAGGATTCACTGATCTATGATAAATCTACCTCCAGACACAACGTCAGGATTCACTGATCTATGATAAATCTACCTCCAGACACAACGTCAGGATTCACTGATCTATGATAAATCTACCTCCAGACACAACGTCAGGATTCACTGATCTATGATAAATCTACCTCCAGACACAACGTCAGGATTCACTGATCTATGATAAATCTACCTCCAGACACAACGTCAGGATTCACTGATCTATGATAAATCTACCTCCAGACACAACGTCAGGATTCACTGATCTATGATAAATCTACCTCCAGACACAACGTCAGGATTCACTGATCTATGATAAATCTACCTCCAGACACAACGTCAGGATTCACTGATCTATGATAAATCTACCTCCAGACACAACGTCAGGATTCACTGATCTATGATAAATCTACCTCCAGACATAACGTCTGAATCCTGGCTCAGGAAGGCCACCAATAATTCGGAAATCTCCATCCCCAACTACAATATTTCCCGTCAAGATAGAACTGCCAAAGGTGGCGGAGTTGCAATCTACTGCAGAGATAACCTGCAGAGTTCTGTCATACTGTCCAGATCCGTGCCCAAACAGTTTGAGCTTCTACTTTTAAAAATCCACCTTTCCAGAAATAAGTCTCTCACTGTTGCCGCCTGTTACAGACCCCCCTCAGCCCCCAGCTGTGCCCTGGACTCCATATGTGAATTGATTGCCCCCCATCTATCTTCAGAGTTTGTACTGTTAGGTGACTTAAACTGGGATATGCTTAACACCCCGGCCGTCCTTCAATCTAAGATAGATGCCCTCAATCTCACTCAAATTATCAAGGAACCCACCAGGTACAACCCTAAATCCGTAAACATGGGTACCATTATTGATATCATCCTGACTAACCTGCCCTCCAAATACACCTCATCTGTTTTCAACCAGGATCTCAGCGATCACTGCCTCATCGCCTGCGTTCGCAATGGGTCAGCGGTCAAACGACCACCCCTTATCACTGTTAAACGCTCCCTAAAACACTTTTGTGAGCAGGCCTTTCTATTCGATCTGGCCCAGGTATCCTGGAAGGATATTGACCTCATCCCGTCAGTAGAGGACGCCTGGTTGTTCTTTAAAAGTGCTTTCCTCACCATCCTAAATAAGCATGCCCCTTTCAAAAAACGTAGAACTAAGAATAGATATAGCCCTTGGTTCACCCCAGACTTGACTGCACTAGACCAAAAGAAAAACATCCTGTGGCGCACTGCATTAGCATCGAATAGCCCCCGCGATATGCAGCTATTCAGGGAAGTCAGGAACAAGTACACACAGTCAGTTAGAAAAGCAAAGGCCAGCTTTTTCAAACAGAAATTTGCTTCCTGTAGTACTAACTCCAAAAAGTTCTGGGACACTGTAAAGTCCATGGAGAATAAGAGCACCTCCTCCCAGTTGCCCACTGCATTGAGGCTCGGAGACACTGTTACTACCGATAAATCCACGATTATCGAAAATTTCAATAAGCATTTTGCTACAGCTGGCCATGCTTTCCACCTGGCAACCCCTACCCCGGCCAACAGCTCTGCACCCTCGGCAGCTACTTGCCCAAGCCCCCCCCGCTTCTCCTTCACCCAAATCCAGACGGCTGATGTTCTGAAAGAGCTGCTAAGTCTGGACCCCTACAAATCTGCTGGGCTAGATAATATGGACCCTCTCTTTCTGAAATTATCAGCCAAAATTGTTGCAACACCTATCACTAGCCTGTTCAACCTCTCTTTCGTATCGTCTGAGATCCCTAGAGATTGGAAAGCTGCCGCGGTCATCCCCCTCTTCAAAGGAGGAGACACTCTAGACCCAAACTGTTATAGACCAATATCCATCCTGCCCTGCCTTTCTAAAGTTTTCGAAAGCCAAGTTAACAAACAGATAACTGACCACTTCGAATCCCACCGTACCTTCTCTGCTATGCAATCTGGTTTCAGAGCTGGTCATGGGTGCACCTCAGCTACGCTCAAGGTACTGAACGATATCATAACCGCCATCGATAAAAGACAGTACTGTGCAGCCGTCTTCATCGACCTGGCCAAGGCTTTCGACTCTGTCAATCACCGCATTCTTATTGGCAGACTCAACAGCCTTGGTTTCTCAAGTGACTGCCTTGCCTGGTTCTCTAACTACTTTGCAGACAGGGTTCAGTGTGTCAAATCGGAGGGCCTATTGTCCGATCCTCTGGCAGTCTCTATGGGGGTGCCACAGGGTTCAATTCTTGGGCCAACCCTTTTCTCTATATACATCAACGATGTCGCTCTTGCTGCTGGTGACTCTCTGATCCATCTCTACGCAGATGACACCGTTCTGTATACATCTGGCCCCTCTTTGGACACTGTGTTTACTAACCTTCAAACAAGCTTCAACGCCATACAACACTCCTTCCGTGGCCTCCAACTGCTCTTAAACGCTAGTAAAACTAAGTGCATGCTTTTCTATCGAACGCTGCCAGCACCCGCCCACCGGACTATCATCACTACTCTCGACGGGTCCGAATTAGAATACGTGGACACCTACAAATACCTAGGCATCTGGTTAGACTGTAAACTCAACTTCCAGACTCACATCAACCATCTCCAATCCAAAATTAAATCCAGAATTGGCTTCCTATTTCGCAACAAAGCCTCCTTCACTCATGCTGCCAAACATGCCCTTGTAAAACTGACTATCCTACCGATCCTTGATTTCGGCGATGTCATTTACAAACTAGCCTCCAACACTCTACTTAGCAAATTGGATGTAGTCTATCACAGTGCCATCCGTTTTGTTACCAAAGCCCCATACACTACCCACCACTGCGACCTGTATGCTCTCGTTGGCTGGCCTTCATTATATATTCGTCGCCAAATCCACTGGCTCCAGGTCATCTATAAGTCATTACTAGGTAAATCCCCGCCCTATCTCAGCTCACTGGTCACTATAGCAACACCCACCCGTAGCATGCGCTCCAGCAGGTATATCTCACTGGTCACCCCCAAAGCCAACACCTCCTTTGGCCGCCATTCCTTCCAGTTCGCTGCTGCCAATGACTGGAACGAATTGCAAAAATCACTGAAGCTAGAGGTTCCTATCTCCCTCACTAACTTTAAGCGTCAGCTGTCAAAGCTGCTTATCGATCACTGCACCTGTATATAGCCCTTCTGTAAATAGCCCACACTACTACCTCATCCCCATATTTATTTTTGTTATTTTTCACAAATCTTGCACTCCAGTATCTCTATTTGCACATCATAATTTGCACATCCTTCATTCCTGTGTTAATGATGATAATCTGTAATTTGTCTCACCACTATGGTCTATTTATTGTCCTACCTCTTAACCTTACTGCATTTTGCACTACATTTTGCACTCTGTATATAGACTTTCCATTGTGTTTTTGACCATGTTTGTTTACTGTGTAACTCTGTGTTGTTTTTGTCGCACTGCTTTGCTTTGTCTTGGCCAGGTCGCAGTTGCAAATGAGAACTTGTTCTCAACTGACCTACCTGGTTAAATAAAGGTGAAATAAAAAAAAAAAAAAAAAAAATTCAGTACAGGAGAGACCTGGGACTTTATCAACCTTCTTTCACTCTATAAAGGGCTCTTTCTATCTTCATAAACTATAGCTCTTATCCTTACACACACACACACACACACACACACACACACACACAGATAGACACACACACACAACTCCTATCAACTGGCTCACTGTTTTTCCACATTAAAAGTGATGAAACATGAAGGTTGATTACAGCCCTGACTGGAAGCAGAGAGCCTTACAGAATCCTCCTCTTAAATAGTAATCCTCAGGCGGTGTGTGTTTGTGTGTGTGTGTGTGTGTGTATGTGTGTGTGTGTGTAAGGAGCGGGCTGGGCAGAGACAGGCAGTGGAATTTGGAATCTGCAGGAGCATATTTTTATTAGCAGGGCAGCACAGTTTTCCTGTCCTAGCTTGCTTGCGTCTCTCTGTCCGTGTGTGTATGTAAGTAGCAATGGAACACTGTAAAACAAATTCTAGATATTTCAGCTAATTATGACTCAGTAACTGGTTCTAGATCTTTCAGCTAATTATGACTCAGTAACTGGTTCTAGATGTTTCAGCTAATTATGACTCAGTAACTGGTTCTAGATGTTTCAGCTAATCATGATTCAGTAACTGGTTCCACAGCCTTTTTATAGTTTACTTGGCTCCAACTTGAGAAAAACTTCAGCAAAAATTAAATTTAAAATTATGTGTTTGCTCAACTTGTCTCATATGTTCATTCAACTATAAATTATTATTTGGGCATCTTTTTAACTAAAAAAGTCAGTGCAAATGGTTACATACACACAGTGATTTTAACATACCATTTTTTAAATATACACTTGGGGCCAAAAGTTTGGAATATTACTCATTCAAGGGTTTTTCTTTATTTGCACAATTTTTTACATTGTGGAAAAATAGTGAAGACATCAAAACTATGACATAATACATATGGAATCATGTAGTAACCAAAAAAGTGTTAAACATATCAAATATATTTTATATTTGAGATTCTTCAAATAGCCACCCTTTGCCTTGATGACAGCTTTGCACACTCATGGCATTCTCTCAACCAGTTTCACATGAATGCTTTTCCATCAGTCTTGAAAGAGTTCCCACATATGCTGAGCACTTGCTGGTTGCTTTTCCTTCTATCTGATGCTCTGGTCAAAAAGGCTATGATATTGTTTGCAAGGGAAGCCAGCGAGCATTTGGCCTCCCTTAATGAAAAAATAAAATAATAATAGCCAATTAGCATTGAATTAAACTTAGTGAGCTCAACTGTGAAGGGTCAAGTGAAGCCAGTTTGTATTTGGCCTCACACCAATCACATCACATCAAGATAAATACGTAATTGACAGAAACAACTACAATTTTTGCATCTCATTGTGTTGTTGACTTCTGGTGGCTAGCTAGCTAGCTAAAATGGTCCCTTTCCTAAAATAGCCATGGATGGAGATAGGGATTTGGACTTGTGGTTTAACTTCATTCTACGTACTGGCCAATGATTATAATGGCGATTTTGATCCAACTATAAATTCATACAAATAGGGGGAGTCAACATGTTTTTTTCTACTTGCATGAATGCATGCACGCACATACACCCACACACACACACACACAAATCAGATGTGACAGCCACATCATAACGTGCAAATAATGACCTATGTCATGACCTAAAACTGTGAGAGAAAGAGAGAGAAAGAGAGTTTAGTTAATTGCTGCTGTTGATGAACCTTTGCACGAGCTCGTTCCGAACACACACTGTCATGTATGAGCCTTATCTTCAAGAGGCACGCGACAACCGTCTGTTAACGGAAACAACTCCATGCGCGAGACAATTTTCTGGGAGGGAGGGAGGGATCAAAGGAAGAGAGAGCGAGAGAGAGAGAGGAACGTCTGAAGAGTTGGCTGGTTGCAGTGGGTAAACGAATATTGTAATTTTTTTCAGGAGGAAAGAAATATAATAAAAGGAATTGCTTGATATTTCTTCTATTTGTCCATCGAAAGGATTTCATATAACCGGATAGGAACGAGAACAGAAAAGAAAGAGAGGGAAAAATGGATTAAACGTTTTGTTGGATTTGTTTCCTTTAGGTCAAACTCCACATGTCTTAACAGACGTTGACTTAGAACCGGATCGGATAACGATGATAGGGATATAACCCGTTTTTAACGTGTGCGCGCACGGTGTCATTACCCCATCCACCGGGTTACTGCGCGCTCCCAGACATGGAAGCAGGCCGATAAGCACACGCGTTGTTCCCGCGCAATCTCGAGCCCCTAAGCACAGGTATTTGTAAGCCCGGTGGAGCTAAACGGTGGAGTAGGAGGCATAGGAGCCAGCCGCACCGGACAATTCCCGGTTTACCGAGAAAGATTTTAAGCCACGAGATGGACCGCATATGGAGCTCAACGCGCGGGGCATCGCCTCTCCTCCTTCTCCTCCTCCCCCTCCTCTCCATCACTGTTTTTCACGAGGCGACAGCAGCACAAGCAGGTAGGTGAAAGCATTTTTTAAATAATATTTTCAACATTTTCTTTCATCCTTTAGTAAAAATAAAATAGTTTGAACCCATGGAAATAGTATGGCACGATCTTATATTGATGACCCCATAGGCTAGGGCTACTGAAACTTTTACTTTTGCAGAAACACACACACGAACACACACACACACACACACACACAAACACACTGCTGGTTCGGGCTTGTTCAGCTCCAAGGCAAACCCCCTGAGGACACATGCTTCATTCCAACCAACTATTCTGTTCAAACCCATGGGGCATCACCATGACAGAATTTATTGGTGTTTGCCAACCATGATGATCTTTTAAAAATAACTTGACAACCTGGAATGAAACGTGATACCCACACCTACCCAACCTGAAGCCTATAGGCCTACCATACTTGTC